>VZTU01015925.1:75732-137827 GCA_013400835.1 Zapornia atra
CCCCCCCTCAAACCTCCTCACCCCTTTGGACAACACATGCTGCAAAGGCGGTGTAACGGAAGAAGAGATTTCATCCTGCAGCTGTAAAGTCAATGCCCAGATAGACACCTTGAATAAATTCCTGCCCATCTTCCAGCACTCCTTTTTCCAGGTGAAGGGACAGAATGACTTCGACGAGCCCTGGCCTCAATGACAGCTGTGTCCAGGAGACAGGCTGGTGGAGCACTTCACCCTTGAGTATCTGGGGGGTTGACCCAGACTGGAGGCCAGGTACACACCAAAGCTGCTCTATCAGTGCCATCCTCAGCTACACAGGAGTGAGAAGATAAAATGAAAAGCTCAAGATAGGGAGAGATGATTCACCAATTACCACAATGGGCAAAACAGACTGGACTGAGGGAAATTAATTTAATTTATTACCAATCAAATCAGAGTAGGATAATAGAAATAAACCCAAACCTTAAAAACACTTTCCCCCACCCCTCCCTTCTTCCCAGGTTCACCTTCACTCCCAATTTCTTTACATCCTACTCTCCCCTGCAGCAGCACAGGATGTAAGGAATGGGGACTGTGGTCAGTAACTGGTGTCTTTCACTGCCTTGACACAAACTTCAAGAACCTCCAGACCCGAGAGATGTGTGGCAAGCCTGGCACAGGAAAAGCAGTATTTAAGACCTCTGGGGACATTCCCTAATTGTTCTTTATTCACAGGTGGTATCTAGGTGATGTTCCTCCTAACTCTGCCATGTCCATGAAGGTTTTGGAGGAGCCTCAGATTTGTGCCATGAAGGCTCTGTCCTCCTGTGAAGGAGTGCACACGGAGAAAAGCATCAATTAAATATCATGGAACTGGCAGCTTTCATCATACTGGATGCCTGGCTACCAAGAGTCTAAGGCTGGCAGGTAAGAAGGGGAATGCAGCATCACTAGTTCTCTGCAAATAATATACGTGCTCTAACAAGCATAACAGACACCAACCTTAGAAGGCAGCATGGGTTATGGATGGCAGCAATCCCAAACAGAGGCTCCTTGCTCTACTACTCAAGGTCTTCACCCCCTCTGCCACTGCTATTTTCAGGGTCTGAGGCCAACTTGCCTTCTTGATGCTAAATTTGCAAGACATCATGAACTTATTTGTACCATGAGCACAGCAATACCATCTATTTTGTATTCAGTGAGCACATTATTAAGAGGACTCAGCTTCTCTCTTCCTGCAGATCTTTAGAGCTTGCCTTATACCCATGCCTGTGTACAAGCTTGTGTTTGCATAGGTCATTCAGATGGGAGACAAATCTGGGATCAAATTATATGCTTTATATGCATGATACACTTTAACTTGCAGTCTCTTTTGAGGGTCACTGAACAGCAGTGAATTTTGTGAATGAACCGGGTATTAAGTGTCGGTGTTGCATGCTCATACACAGAGACGAAGTTCCAACACCTCTACACATGACAGAAAGAGCTATCGCCTTCCAGTTAAGTAAAAAAAGAAAGAAAGAAAAAAAATCAGCCTAGTTTTCCTGTTGTCTGGCTTTCCAAACACAGCAAAGGATCAAAAGATGCTTTTCATTCTAAATCATACCCCAGAGAAGCACTACTTGTGAACATCTGAAAGGAACAGCTTTGATAACAATTCCTTGTTTCCCATCCTCACTCTGAGCATGTTCAGAAAACTGGATTCTGCATCTGAAATGGCCTAGAGTAGAAAACAGTTTAGCTTCAAAAGTTGAAGCAGAAACAATTGTAACTTTTAACTCTACCATGGACAGAGAACGTAACAGTAATGCTTGCTCTTAGAGGGCTTCAATCTAACAGAAGCAGTATTTTTCAATACGTGGTCACTGTTCATATGAAGATATATTTCTTTTAACAGCTTGAACAATTTCCTACCATGTATTGTGATCCCTTAAAGAGAGGGTCTTGATGATGCTCTTAACAGCTCTTCTGCCTGCGAATCAATTTAGAAACATTATAATGCTATATGTATAACCTTTGCCTTTAACAGAGTCTGCAGTGAGTCTGCTGCTTTATTACTCTAATTTTTCAATCACAATTAGCTAATGTATGACTTAAATCCATCAGTAATCACCCAGTCTTCACTAAAAATTTCTTTGGTTAACCTATACAAAAATTGTCTTGTTAGCCTTCAGGCTAGAGGAAAATATGCATCAATGTGGATGTGACACAGCCCCCAGTAGAACATTTTTTTGCCATTATGATGTTTATCCACCCATAAAGATGCTCCTACCATTAATTTGTGAACATGGTGAATTTTAGGCTGATTATCAATATATTTGGCTTGTTTATCAATAATCATAACTTTATTAGTAGTAATATTTCTTAGATACTGAGTATGAAAAGGGAAAACTAATTCTTATGTAAAGCAAAGAGTGCCTGGTGTGGCAATACGAAAGAGAAATTAAATTAAAATCCAGACTGAAACCTAAGCATGAATTATGTCCAAATTAGTCATTTTGAGGCCTCTGCTACATTCCTGCCTTGCTTCAGGCAATCAGAAGTTGTCATCCTCCTCCCACACTGTGAAAAGCTCTCAATGTCTTTCTGCGTCTCAGGATTCCGCGGTTTCATATGAAGTCTTTTCAAACAAGTGACATTAGCCAAGTTTGCGTGGACAGAAGACAATTACCTAGTGGAAAATCTTAAGAGCTACACTAAGCTAAATCCATATTCCCTAAATACATTCAAGGTTCAAGCTTTATTCATTCAGATTAAGAAAATTACCTTTCAAACGCTATTCTTCTATGTCTGTTTTCCTCCTCCTGAAATGGAAGTCACATCCTGCAGCCTTTATTCTTCCTTGCTCAAGAAAACAGTATAAAATTAATGTTGCCATTTTTTCCTCAGAGAAGATTTAAAGGGCAGAATAAAGAGGAATATGGCTTTGCCGTCTTAAGAGAAGTTCTTGGAAAAGGTAAAATGTACAGTAACAAACAGTTCTCCATTACTTAGAACTTGCACACTAGTAGCTTTACTCAACAGGATGACGTGGTAAGTGTATTGGTGTGTGTATTGGTTCACAGGGCATAGTCCTGAGGATGTGAGTCATGGAGGTAGCATGATTCATCATTGTAGAAATCATACGAAGGTCAATTCTCCAAAGACCCATTTCACTAGCCACAAATTTCCCTTCTCTTTCCCCCGCTGCAGGGCACTCTTCCCATGGCCTTTGGTGTGGGATAAACGGAGTGGGTGAAGTAGTGGGCATGAAAGACTGGTTGTAAGACAGCATCTTTTAAATTAATAAAACTGTTCTGCATGATGGTTAAAAAATACATATATTTAGATGATTTTCAATGCAATCTAGTGTTCAGGTGATGTAATTTGAGAGTCTAACATCAACTGTGCTTCTTACTAGTGATCACATGTAAAATAGAGTCATTTCAATGTGTTGTAGAAGGCTAGGCTGCTATTACTTATACATTCAAGCTTATGAATATTTTCTGCTTGTTTCAGACACAATTTCTAGTTTTCCCGTTTGCCTGGCCTGAAGTTTCAGTGCCTAGGATTTCTTTACTTATAGCCATTCCTTCAATCATTCAATAAATAGGATGCAGCCAATCAGGAACAAGAGGCAATGGGCACAAATTTGAATAAAGGAAGTTCTACCTAAACATGAGGAGGAACTTCTTTACTGTGAGGGTGACAGAGCATTGAGACAGACTGCCCAGAGAGGTTGTGGAGTCTCCTTCTCTGGAGATGTGTTCCTGTGCAACCTGCTCTGAGTGATCCTGCTCTGGCAAGGGAGGTTGGACTAAATGGTCTTCAGAGGTCCCTTCCTATCATTCTGTGATTCTGTGAACTTGGAAGCTCAGGTATGTGTTGATGCTGAACCAGCTCAATTTACACTTGTGTATGACAGATAATTTTCATGGGCCAAATCCTACTCCTTTTTGGAATAATTGCTAATTCCAAAAAGAATTGGTAGTAATTCTTTTCACCTCAGCAGATGCCTAATAAGTAAAGTGTACTTACACTCCTGTTAAACTTACCCTTGCCCATGAGTGGCAATATTTAATGAGTTTAGGCTATGTTCTTGACATCAGGATCCCAACTCACACCCTAACGAGGGTGCATTTTTAAGCTGTATATGAAATCCTAACAAATGCAGGAGCTGTAGCAATCACACCACTCAAAATTTATGCTATACAAAACTAGCAGTTCAAGACACTTACTTAATTTACTGTCTGCAGTCACACTATGTTCTTAAACCATCTCTGGAAGATCAGGTTGTCTTTTAAGGGATAGAAGTTTGACAGCCTTAATGCATACCAGTTTTGTATTTTACATCAATTCTCCAATAAATTTGGCACAGAAAAGATTCTGAAATTAATTCTGCCTTATCATGATGAGAATGGCGATTGGGTCTGGGAAAAGAGAAACTAGAGCTAATGCATGGGAAATAAACAACTGGAAAATAGTAGCTGGAGCCCAGGATTTGCAAAACAGAAGTTTCCATAATCCCTGTAATTTAAGTCATTGCTTAAAAAAGCTTGATGTGTTGTAAGTTATATTTCCTTAGTTAAAGTGATAGCTCTTCCTAGTTTAAAGATGATAATGTAGGAACTCCAGGCAATAGATACAGACACCTAAGTTGTCCATTTTAGGAGCCCTGTCTCTTTACGAGAACACTGAAGACAGAGCAACTTCTCCAAGATACACATAAGAACATATAGATGAGGTCTTTATCGTTCCATTAATAATACAAATATGAAATTAAGTTACATAATGTGAATAGCCCTTGTGGATTAAATAGGTCTTTAAAAAATAAGGTAGAATGTTTTTTTCAACCACTGTAGTCAACACAGAAGACGAGTATTTAAAATGCACAGAAACTTTTGAACTTGGAAAAATAATCAACTCCTTAGACTTGCAAGATTTTACAGAAGCCTTACAGATTTCTAGTCACTCAAAAAAGTAAATAAGAGCTAGGCTCCTTTTGCTGCATAGTGTTATATTAATTCAGTAGGCTCATCCACACCTTTAGACCTTGTCAGAGTACCACCTTCAGGATCACTCAGTACACAGAATCTGGTCCCACTGTTGTATTGTTTTCATATAGCCAGATCATACAGAAAGTTCTCCCAAATAAAATCAAATAAAATTTGCCATAAGGAAAAAGAAGAAAAGGAAAAAGTAGGATTTATCACAGATAGAAGGCTGCACATAGCAGTCTCCAGTAATCTAGTGCTTGGGGTGGTGAACTTCCAGGTTCAACAGCTGTCCTCAAGCTGAAGCATCTTGAAAACTGCACCATGAGCTATTTTATTCTCTTGTGAATTACTATAATCCATATTGATCAGCTGACACTCAGAACTGTATTTAGATGTGCTGTAGGCATAATTTGTTTCCAATATATTTGCAGTGGCAAACACTCAAGGTATTTTTTTTCTTTTAGTGATGTGATCATTAATTTACAGCAGCTCAATAACATGCAGATCCCCAAATCTGATTTTGACCTTGTAAATTATATAAGCATCATTCCAGGAAGCATCTCCACAGGAGAGTACTCCACTTTAGACTTAGTTTTGCTGTTGTGGTTCTGGATATAAGGAGAGTAAGTAGGAAGCTCAGTCCTGCCTCAAAATGCTGCCCTGCCATTCACAACAGCTATGGCTGGTGACTTCTGCACAAAAAAGGTAAAACGGGTAAGCCAGCTAAGCCTAGGACTTCTGATCACCCATGTTCAAGAAGAACTCAAGCACTAAGGAGCATTTAAAAAGTACTGTATATATGGACTGTGTTTAAGTATTAGCCCTTTTTAATCTTAATTTACAGATGATTCTCAATATGGAAAGGCTGTAACTTTAATAATTGCCTAGCTTGCCATCAATACTGCCAGCAGAAGATAAGATACACAGGAAGGCACTTGCTTGATTGGGCAATTCCTCTAACAGCCTGCTCAAGAGCGGGACTCTGAAGCCTGAGTGCAAAGTCATTTTGTAAATGGCTCCTGGTGAAGACAATAGAGGGCAGAAGTGATCTTTTTTTTTTCCTTTTTCTCTAGAGGAAAAAAAAAAAAAAGTGTGATTTTTAATGTAACTGGAAAATACTAAAGAACTCCAAGGTGCAGAAACCTCTCAAACGTGTCAGTGGCCACATGAGAGAGAAAATTTCTTAGCTGACTCCAAGCCACATGGTATTTCCAGCTGCAGTAGACTTCAGAGGCTTCCGATGGTAGAGCAGCCTATGCTGAAGAGTGCCACTTTAGAGGAGAAGAAAATTTGGTGTTACAGGAGGTCTGGAGGCAGTTTTTTGAAGACCCTGGGCAACCCCAGAATTTCCAGGAGCACTTTGCCACAGACATCCGTGGCTTGGAAGCGGGAGAGCTGTTGGACTGGTTACTGACCAGAAGAAGTGCTCTGGTGGTTAGACCGAATAAATCATATTTACTACTAATCCTCTGCCACTGCAGTCAAGAAGAGAAGTAAAGCTTACTTCGTGTGCTTTCTTTTGCAGTAAATGTTTCGTGCTGTTGTAACATTAACATTACTAATAAAGGTGTTTAGGTAAGGGATTTCTTCCAAGTCATGGGAATCCCAAGGCCAGAAATAGAATAATGTGGGTTTTGGGTAATATTTGGGTGCTCAATGTCAATAGGAAGAAATGTGACCTCCTGAAGCAATGGCCTTGCATGCAGGGTGACAAAGAGGACATTTTCTCATTACTCTCATTCTGTGCAAGTGATTATAATGATAATAATTTATCCTGCAAGTACATCTGTAAGGTTGAGAACCACTCTTTGAAATTGGGGCTGCTGTTTTGCAGAACTTTGATTCAAGCTAGATGAAGGATTGAGCATCCAGGGAAAGGACTGAGTAGGATAAAACGCAGCTAAAGAAAAAGCCAGTCCTGAGGAAAGTGTACAACAGGGACAGTGATTCAGAGCTTCTTAGAAGACAGAACTCAAAAGTGGTGGAGCAACAGAAGAATTAAAAAAATCTAGGAATGGACCCAACAGAAATGTCCACAGGAAGCAGTGAAAGGAAGTGGCAAGAACAATTATTTTGTACCTTGTGTTCTCCAGGTATAATGAAGATCTGGGCACATATAACAAGGAGCAGCAGTAAAGCATAATTCATTAAATATTACTGGGATACAGCACCCCTGCTACCACTGGATTCCATACTTGTATCAAACATTTGATGGAGACATGAAGGGACATAAAGATTTCTGTTTACAAAAGCCTTCACTCGCAGAAAGGTCAAGGTCATCCACCTTATTATACAAGAGACGCTTTGATAAACAGTTAAGGAGCAGAATATAGTCAGAGGTTTGATTCATCCAGTATGTGGATATCCTTCAAGTTGAATTATCATTCAGACATGGGGAGTGGGGGAAGAGTGGTAGATAAAAACAGCTGTTATGATAACCTATGGATTGCTTCAGTGGTGCAGAATTCCTTTTAGACTCTTGAATGTACCAGGGAAATTTTAGATACTTGTGAAGAGTATAGGTCTAGTTTTGAGGATCAAAAAACGTTCTTCACATCCTTAAATTACTTCATTTGTTCCCATAAAATATGGGTGGAACATCTGGTAGAAGTGGAAAGTACTCCAAAACTTTTTAAGAGCCAGGGTTTAAATTTGTAAAAAAAGAAAAAGAATGTTCATTTACAAAGGATCATACAATTTTCCTGGGAAAAAAATGTCAGTGATGGTGGGCTGAAGTCTTGTATCCAAAAACATGGAGAGTAAAATAATGGAAAGTTCCTGTGTATGTCAGGAAGGCCCAGAAACTTCTACAGCAGCTTTGTACAAAATTTTTACAGAGCAGAAAATCCAAGCTACTCTTCTGGACTGAGAAATAGAATTAATCTTGAAGGAGAGAGAGGGACATCTAAATTAAGCGGTGCCTGAATCATCCCAACTATTTGCCATAGACCAGCAATATGTGAAAGTTTTCTCTTAAGGTAGAACTTAAAGAAAGTCAAACTCACAGAATAAAATTTGTCTAAGGCCAAAAATTAGAAAACAACAGAAGCTCATTCATTTGAGTATCATGGAGCATTTCAGTATCTGTCATAAATTTACTTACTGGATGCAGAACCCACAGGTACACAGACCACAGGCTCTGGAGTGACTCCAGTGACTCTTGTGAATTGACGAGCTGCCTAAACATCCATTAAAAGACCATCACAATACTGGAAAGTCAAAATTAGTTATTTGTTTAGATTCTGCTGATTACCTAATGAGAGTAACTTCATACCTTATTTGGGATGACTTCAAAGAGTGACAGTTACTTTGTAAAGTGGCTTTCCAGCAGCACTGGAGAAAGGCTTTCAGCTGCCCAAGTCAGATGTCTTATCTGAGCAGCTGTACTCTGTCTTCTCTAAAGAAAAGTCCACAATACAAATGGAAACATTCAAAAACATTTCAGGCTATGTCACATCAGGCTTAGTCGAACTACAGGCTAAACCTATAATCAGATGCTGAACCTGACTGGGCAAATGACCACAACTGCATATGCCAGATGGCAGACTGTGTAAACTCCTAAGGGTTTCAGAAAAATAAATAATTTTGGAAAATAAATGTCCATTAATTATTAAAATGGTTAAAAAGTCAAGAATTATTGTTAATTCCTAAAAGAAAAAAAAAAAAGTAAAAGAATCTGAGAGCATTGAAATCAATGAATCATGAACAGGGAGGTGGGAGCGATAAAAAGGGAAAAAAAAGGCTGTCAGGAGTGTCAATAAATCATAGTCCCTGCCCTAAATCTTTTCCATGAGATGTTGCCAGATTTACTCTTAAAAGATGTCCAGCAATAAAGAAATCCCACTTTACTGAGACAATTTCATATCAACTTTATCTACCAGTACTGTTAAAAGGGGTTTTTTACCTAATTTTTTGTATTGTGTTATGCCCACTAATATTATCATATCCATGTTTTAAGAGCAGATAATTTTTCAAAAATGTTTAATTTTTTCAATTTTAAGACCAATAAAAATGCTTCACTTGCTATGTGCCTTTGCAAACATCAAGTGAAAAATCCTGGTTTGCATTTTGAAAGCAACAAGTGATTAAATGTTAAGCAGCACTACATTGTGACGTAAGTTAACTGCCTATCACAGAATCACAGAACGTGAGGAGCTGGAAGAGAACTCAAAAGATCATCTAGTCCAACCCCCCTGTCAGAGCAGCATCACCTAGACTAAATCACACAGGAACATATCCAGGGGAGTTTTGAATGTCTCCAGAGAAGGAGACTCGACTACCTCTCTGGGCAGCCTGTGCCAGTGCTCTGCCACCCTCACAGTGAAAAAGATTCCCCTTATATGCACATGGAACTTCCTGTGCTCCAGCTTGCACCCGTTGCCCCTTGTCCTATTGCTGGCCATCACTGAGAAGAGCCTGGCTCCATCCTCCTGACTCTCACCCTTTACATATTTATAAACATTAATAAGGTCATCCCTCAGTCTCCTCTTCTTCAAGCTATAGAGGTCCAGCTCCCTCAGCCTCTCATGTTGTCTCAGCCTAGTTCATGTTCTGTCCTTCTATATAAAATTTTTATAATTCCTGAAATATAAGTTTGTGAAAAGTGCTCCCATCATATTGTACAATCCATCAGATTAAGATATTATGTAGATATTAAATACTTGTTTTCCACTGAAAATTCATATATATCCCTAAGTTTATACCAAATGAAGTACATAGAGAGTAGTTCTGGGAATTATCCAAGCTATGCTTTGTTTTTCAAGCTTTTTATTCCTATTGCATTATTCTACTACTACAAATTCAAATACCCAGTTTTTGTTAGGGTCCTCTCACCAGCTCCAAGAAACAACCACTGTAAGTCAATTTTATACTGAATACTTCTATTCCTAACAACGAGCCAACCATTCATTTAATATAATTTAGTGAATATAGACACCTGTCAGAATGCAATAAACAGGGGAATAACTATATTTCAAAAAATAGATAATGGAGATTTTTGTCAAAGGATGTTATAAATCTAAGTTGCTCTGAAATGTCCAAGGTAAGTCTAGAATTCAATGGGTTGGGGTTTTTTTAACACGGATACCTGGAACAACTCCATGATATCAGACTTATGGCATTTCCAGAAATGACAATTTTTCCATCTCAGTCTGCCTAACACAGCAAATTCCCACCAAGTAAATGGATTATTCCCCCATCTCCTTCAAGAAGCTAAAATGTGAACATAGAGCCAGAAAAACATGGAAAGCATGGCGGGTGGGAGGGAAGCGGGGGAAGGTAGGGGGGAAAAAAATCAAAGAATACATAAAATGGAATTGCATTTGAGGAAATACAGACACATGAAATCACACGCTGGCTCAGTGCCACAAGGCTTGCCTGGCTCCCCAACAGCTCAGTGATGGCTCAGCGCAACGTCTCGATGATTTTCTGACTCCTTTTCAAGTCTGCTGGACTCTGGGTAGTCCAGAGAACAGGCATGAATTTTCTTTCCAGTTCTGTAGTTTCAAGCGCTACTGCTCAAAGTATAATCAAGTCCATCCTGTTATTACACAAGGCTCAGCAATAAACCAGTGCAATTAAATTGTGACTCTAGTATAAAATCTGATCCCAGTGTCTCTGGGAACTTGATTTCTGGAAAGTTAGGAAGTAAAGCAACGATAATATTTTCCTTCAGGATCAACAGATATTAATACTCTTGTCATACTCACTGGTTACTGCCCTTTTTTCTTTGCCCATGAGAAAAAGATGACAGATTAGGTTTTGTGTGACACGGAGCTGTGTCACTTGGCATCAAATAATTAGAAGGATAATAGTTGAGAAATCAAAACTCAGCTGCAGAAACTTAAAAAAATATGCTTAGATGAACCTTAGAGAAGAACAGAATTGAGAATAAGCTTGTTGTTGGAATTAGATGATCTTTGAGGACCCTTCCAACCCAAACCATTCTATGATTCTTTTTGAAAGGAGTGTAATTTTATATCGCAATACACTGAGTTCTGCCTTAACCCAAGGAAAGGGATGGTTTTCATAGGACCTGGGGGAAAAAACAAAAAAACACCAAAACGTTGTTAGGATTGAGCCAAATGAAGGTGACTGTCATAGCAACCTCTCAGCAGCCCCAAAGGGTTGGAGGGCAAACAAGGTACCGAGGTGGGACTGCAGGATGAGTCATCCCGGGGTTCAATTACTGAAAGGTCAGTGGGGAATGGGACAGTGACCAACCAGCATTACTCAAATGCTCTGTGAGTTAACATTTCCCACGCCCCGGCTTTTTTCTCCAATTCCAGCATGTCCTTCCACTCAACATTTTTTATTTGGAAAATATGGACGACTTCCTTGGAAAACGTATATGCTTGAGTTACTAGAAGCAGTTTTGTAAACCACTGCACATCCAAAGCCAATTTCAACACCACACAATGTCATTAAGACCACAACAACTCCTGGGTTATGAGCATTAGCCCATGAGTACTCAGTACAGTTTCTGTACAAATTAATTACATTCCAATTTGGCTACACTTTGTCTTAAGTTTCTGCTGTTTCTTTAAATACTCAAGGAAGCAAAAAGAAAAATAGCACAGAGGATAATAAAGATAATTACATGTGTTCCACAAATAAAAAAATATTTCCATCACAATAACCGAGTGTAACATGTCTTAAATTCTAATTTCCTCACTACAGAAAGGAATGGGGGAAAAAAACCCATATTTGACCATGTGACATTTAAATACAGTAGGGCACTCTGAGAATCCCCAGCTCTATGTTTAGAATTTAAAAAACAAAAAAAAACCCCAAAAAAACCCCACCAGAGTTCTTGTGTATTTAATGCCTTTTTAATGTTTTTCTTTAAGTCTGTTAAGTTGACATGCTCCTTTTACCTCAAGCAAATTTTGTGATGAGCATTTTACACATCAAAATTAAATAGTGACATAAAGTGCTTGAAGTTAATTTTCTGAGGAGTTTGTTTTAATATTATTCCAATTCTCACTCAGAATTTAAAACTGGGCATTCTCTAAGCGATACCCAAGAAATATGGTGACCTGATGCACAGACATAAAATTTTAAAGTTATATCTCAAACTAGTCAATAAATCTAGTAAGATGTGTGAGAATATTTTTTTCTTCTGAACTGTGCTTTGGTCTCACAGTGCCACAACACCAGAAACACTGACTGGTTGGGGGAAGCTACTCCTTCCAGTAAATTTGGATCTGATTATTGTGTAAGTCTTCACTGAGTGTGCCCAGCGAGCTACTTTTCTTATTGTACATCTGGCATAAAAATCGGAAAGCATCTTTCTTTTCCCCACTGCTCTTTGTCTGTCTGGACCGGGATTATTACTGCTCAGTAAAACCCCCAACGTAACACATTATTTGCACATACCACATCTGTTCATAGAGTGCTTACTTTTATTTACCAACTTCTACTGATCTTCAAATATAGATACAGCTGTGTATAAAACTTGTATAGAATACAGAATTTTGTGTATCCCACAAAATCAGTGGTATCATATTAGATAAAGCAGCTATAAGCAGTTTTTCTCTTAAAATCTATACCATACAGGCCAGAAAAAACACATAAACTTTCATAGCCTTGTGTACATCTATCAGCGGTGTTCGAAGCAGAATAATAGTGCCACGATTAGTTTTGAAAAAAGGGAGTAAGAGTCATACCAGAACAAGATTCAACAGCTTTGTTTCTTTCATCCAATTCACTGCAGAGATTTCAAAGCATCCTGTCAAATAGCTTGGGCCTGATAGAGCTGACCTCATTTTAGTTATTACGACTTGGCATTCATTGTCCTCTAAAGAAAGAATGCTAGAAATACAGTATTGGGAACTACCCTTGTAAATTAAAAGCATTCCAGATCCATCGCCCTACACACAGTTAGACCTAATCCTCCAGATGCTGAGCTCAACCCATTGTTCCACCACATGCTCTGCCCACCTGCTGGGTGGTACGGCTTTCAAAGCACCGCAGTCCTCACAGCCTCTGAATAATAAAACACATAATAAAGACATTCTTGGACATTGAGTTTAATAGGACAAAAATATTCATGGGGACTAACCGTACTGGTTACTGCATCTTTTCCCTGCCCAGGCAGTGGAAGAAGCCTGGAGAGCCAGAAAGAGTAGAGAAGTGAATGGGAGGGAGTTTGGGCTGTTTGGAGGGCAGAGGAACAGGTGGATGTAAAGGATGGACTTTGGCAACGAGGCCAAATCCACCATACAGTAATCCTAAGCAGTGGACACACTAGTTGTACTTCTATCTCACACACATTGTAGAGAAGGTATTTAAAACAAAAACAAAACCAAAATATGGGAGGTGAACCAAAACAGTATATTTTTTTTATCCCTCAGGATCTCTTGGGTCAGATTTTGGAGCTTTGCAGTGGACAGATTATTTATTTCAAATTATTTTCCAAAGTGGAAACAAAGGATGTGTGCACACATGGGGAATTGTACTGGATCACAATATTAGTTTAGGCTGATCTGTTTCTGGTGGAATTATGCATACAAAAAAGAACTACATAGACTGTGTTTTAAATGTATTTTTAACAGGAAAAATTTCAAGAAGAAAATTTACCTCTTGGATCTTGCTTGATTTTAAAGCCAGTTGAAGGTTATAGTCCATAAGCCTGTCCCCCTATCTCCATTTTCACCATACTCAAGTAAAATTTGTGGGGTACTAATCATATTGAGGGCTTTTAATCACTATTAAAATTATTAGCTCCCCCCTCAGTCTCTTAACTAGTCACCCAGTATTTTACAACTGGTTTGACTTCTCTCTTAAGATGGCAAACTGCCTCGAGTTACAAACCCAGGCAACTTGAGTTACAAACAAAGGGAGAGCTACTGGTAAGAGAGATCAGCCCAGAGACCTGGATCACCTGGGAACACTTACCTTGGGAAGGGATCTCAATATCCTCAATACTGACTTTTAGCTGTGGCAACACTGGAGTAGGAGGCAGTTTAAGACACATCTTCATGTCATTTTTCCAAAGCACCAAGTTCTTCATAAAGAACAGAGTAGGTGAACAGCACCTGGGGCAGAAGGCTTAGCAAAGCCTCCACTTTCAGCAGCTATGTTCTTCATCAAAAGGGGTGGGAAGGAAAGGAAAGGAAAGGAAAGGAAAGGAAAGGAAAGGAAAGGAAAGGAAAGGAAAGGAAAGGAAAGGAAAGGAAAGGAAAGGAAAGGAAAGGAAAAGAAAGGAAAAGAAAAGAAAAGAAANAAAGAAAAGAAAAGAAAAGAAAAGAAAAGAAAAGAAAAGAAAAGAAAAGAAAAGAAAAGAAAAGAAAAGAAAAGAAAAGAAAAGAAAAGAAAAGAAAAGAAAAGAAAAGAAAAGAAAAGAAAAGAAAAGAAAAGACAAGACAAGACAAGACAGGGAAGCCCAGGCCCTCTTCCCCTCTGAAAATACATTCTTGTAGTTGGTAAAAATAAATAATATAATAATAAAAGGAAAAGAAAAAGAAAGAAAAAAAGAAAAGGCATGTAGAAGTTTATTTCTGCTCACACACGGAAAGGTGAAAAGAGTAAAAAAAAAACTTTCCAATATATTATCTCATGAGTTATGTTATTTTCAAATACGTCCAGCTCAGGTAGAAGACTCTTATAGTGCTGTTATAAAATAGTTTACACAGCAGCTAGATTTATACATCCCTCTTACATTCTTAATACTTGAGTAGATTTTTGTGATCTACTTCTGCCACCCAGTGGCTGGTTCCTATAAAAACTCCCCTTAGGGTTCATTTTAAAAGATGTCCTAGGACGAACATCCTTGTCCATGTCATTCTGAGCAGGTGGTTAGTACCAGGGTCTCAGTGAGCAACCATCAAGCTTGAGATTCCTCGGGTGAGTAACAGATCAAAGGTCTGATTCCAGAACAGGGAGAATGGGTTGTATAAAGCTAAGGACTCTGGAACATAATTTTCAGGAGTTTGGTTAACACCACAGTAGTGGTTTGGGTTTTTTCCCCCCACCATGTTCCTTTATTCCTCAATTTCACATCTCTGAAGGAGAGATTAAAGTATTCCTTTGCCATACAATGTGATACCAGATAAGCCCAACTTGTCTTTGTCAAACAGAAGAGACACTCCAGCAACAGCTGCCTGAGAAAAGCCCTTCTGAAGCTAAATCACTTTTTTTTTCTAACAGCAGCCCAGATATCATCACATAAGAACAACTAGAGCCACATACCAAAGTCACAAAAAGATCTAAAAGCTGCTCCTAAGGCAGCATTATCTATTCTGTGCTTTGAGCAATTAACTGAAGCAAAACTGTATTATAAGATTGTATTATAACAAATAAAATCAGGCTTGGATTAGGCATTTCCTGAAATTGGAAAAAAATTACTTTAATAGAAAAATATTCTTATGAAGGACATTTTGTATTAAAATAGAAATTAAATTAATCTTCCATGTAAAATGCTTTCTGAAAACTCACATAAATCAACAGAATAATCCTAGCTGATACTGTATCTTCCACCGCAAATAGCAGATGTAAAAAGGGAAAGCATTGCAAAAGACTCTGAACCAGGTCAGGCTCTGAAATCATCACCTAGCTCAGCAAATCGTTTTGTGTGACTAGCTGTAACAGCTGTCATGTGAACAATTTAGTGTTCACAGGTCTAGGACTCACAGGCAAGCTTATTGTAAGTCTCTCGTATAACCAGCCTTTACACATTCAGACAGACGCCATTCTATGGGCTGAACTTCACCAAGATGGGGGAAATGGAGACATTAAGACTACTATTAAACTAAAGTATAAATGCATATTGCTCCCACTTTCCCAAATGAAAAATAGAGAACAGCCCCTTCAGGAGAAATCATTGATAAAGCTCTGATGGCACTGCATATCCTTCCTTTTTTTTGCAGACATATATATTGCTACAAAAACTGAATCACTGATGCAGCTTTATTTTCACAGGCTGTTTATCATCAGCCAGCTCAACAGGTTGTGATAGTTTCACAGAAGAGCATGGCTATACTGCACACCTTCAAGGTGTGTGGTGCAGCCATGTTAACAAAGAATTTTTCAACTTCCTTTTCTTCAGCCAACCATTTGTAACTTTTGGTACATTTTGTAACTTTTGCCTCCAAAGTGGAAGGACTTGCTCCCACAGCATTGCTGAGGGGAGGTTAAGATAAGGAAATGCATTATTCCTGGAGTAAACAGCAGTGCTAGCACACACGTAGTGGTTCAGAGCAGACTATGCTTTTATTAGCTGCTTTGCTGGCTTCTGCTTGACCCAGAAATAAAAATATCCAAACCAGATAGGATAACTTTGGAAAAAACACTGGAATATCCTCACCTGCCTTGTTAAAGCAGTTTCAAACCCCCTGTGCTCACCAACAGCCTATCCCCTCCTGTACCTCCCTGAACCAGCTAATCCTCCCTGCCTGTTTGCTCCTAACGTTTGTAACTCACTCTGATGTCACTCACAGACATGTGTCTCCAGTTTGCCTTGCATTCCCAAGGGGAAAGTTTGGGAATGTCATTCCCAGCTTCCTCTCTCCCTTGACTATCTTGCTGCACAAAAGGGATGCTAATAACACCAGAACAGAGGGATGTCTGCTAGTGGCTTAAAAGGATTAAGCCCCCATTTCCCTTTGTCCAGTAGCTTCAAGTTCATGGTTCATCAGGGAAAACCTTAACTCAAGCTGGAAGATAGATCTAAAAAAAAAATACAGTATCTCTGCTATCATTTCCACAGCAACAGGTCTGGCAGCCAAAACAGTGAATGAAGTAGCCTCTCAGCTGTAGGAGCTTAACCCTTCCTGAAGCCCATGGTCCTGTTTCTTCAGATCTCATAAACACCTGTGACACTAACACGCATGAACCACTTGTTCTGCTGTTATGCAGCAGATGTTGGAGAGAGTGGAGAAACTCTGGTGCATCTTACAACCAAGGAACCAAGGAAGGACCTTTTCTTTTGTTTTTGCAGTTTTGTTCCACACTTGGATCACAGCAATCTGGCTGTGCAGGTTTTCACATACCAACAGGATGAGCACCTTTGATACCCTGTGTGTGATAAACAGTAAGGAAAATGAAGAGGGGGAATTGGAAATTAATAATTCAAATAAGAATGAACTCCAGCCAAGGAATAGGGAGACAGAGATACATCAGTCCTTCTGAAGATATAAGAAAATTACATTGAATATGTACATATTCTGCTGTATAGAAGTACTTTCCTAACAACTGTAACTGAGAATAAAAAGATTACTTTATAGAAAAGCTGGGGAAAGCAACAACTCTACATGTTTATATTCCATCTCCTGTGAAGATCCATAGGAACGCATCATATAAACTTCACCTTAGAGATAAGGAATGCCAAGAATTGATAATAACTTACCTAAAAACAGAATTTGATGGACTGTATCTAGTGCATGATAATCAAGAATGTTCACAGATTTTCTGCTTTCCAGACCCTATAGAACTTCCCCAAAGTACCTCCCCCCTGCTCCAACACATACTGTGTTCCTTTACCAACTACCCATCTCCAGGAGGGGCTGCTGTGGTCAGGCTCCTGTGAAGAGCCCTTCCCAGAGGCTTGCAGGAGGAGCCAGTGGCTCATGGCTGCTATGGAGAACTGAAAAATGAACAGAGCTGAAAGTACTAAACCACCTTCTTCAAGGACACAAGGGTACAAAAGCTGCGTTACATAAGCAGTGAAATGAAGGGGTGTGCTTAGTAGACCAAGAGAGTTCCTTCCCCCCCTCTACTCTCTGGTGAGACCACACCTGAAATATCCTGTCCTGTTCTGGGTCCCTCAGTTCAAGAAGGACATAGAACTCCAGAAAGAGTCCAGCACAGGGCTACCAAGAGGGTTAACAGAGTGGAACACCTTCCTTATGAGGACAGGCTGAGGGACCTGAGCCTCTTTAGCTTGGAGAAGAGGAGACTGAGGGCTGACCTTATTACTGTTTATAAATATGTAAAGGGTGAGAGTCAGGAGGATGGAGCCAGGCTCTTCTCAGTGATGGCCAGCAATAGGACAAGGGGCAACAGGTGCAAGCTGGAGCATAGGAAGTTCCATGTGCATAGAAGGGGAAACTTTTTCACTGTGAGGGTAGCAGAGCACTGGAACAGGCTGCCCAGAGAGGTTGTGGAGTCTCCTTCTCTGGAGACATTCAAAACTCGCCTGGATGTGTTCTTGTGTGATTTAGTGTAGATGATCCTGCTCTGGCAGGGGAGTTGGACTAGATGATCTTTAGAGGTCCCTTCCAACTCCTAATGTTCTGTGATTCTGTGAACTCTTCATACATACATACTCATTTAAATGCTCCATCCCAGCGCACAAGCTGTTTATTTTGCTGTTACTGGAATACATCACAGAGAAAATATATTCTTGTAGGAAATGCATGACCTTGCACGAAATGCAAGCAGTCTTGTGAGATGACATTAGGGTATGCCTGTCACAGAGGTCTCTCCGGAGCACTGTCACAGCCATGACAGAGTATGGCAAGGAGCATAAAAGCCAGTCCCATAAAAATAAACACTACAAGCAAGAAAGAACATCTCTGTCCTCAGATTCCATGAAGTAAAATAGTGCAAACAGTCAGGCAAATTGTTGATTTTGCTGTTGATTCCTCCCTGGTATCCCAAGAAAAAAATATAAAGAACAATGTGGGAAGCTCAGAACAAAGAACGCCAAGGTAAATACACTTAGCATGGTGTCTTCACATTTCTTACTCTTAATGGCAGTCCTGTGCTAGGGCTTTACTGGGAGCAAAAAAAAATAATAATAAAAACACTTCTGGGTTATTTTTAAGGAAGCAAGCTTTGCAGAAGAAAAAAAAAGTAGATTCTTTCAAAATGCTCTTTTTTTTTTATACACAAGGCATTGCAAAAAAAACCAACCAAAAAAAAATAATTGAAGAACAACCTCAGAGACCTGTAGAACTTCACTGGGGAACTTCCTAGTTTGGTTAGCTGTATCTGTGAGAGCCAAGGATGTTTGTGATAGATAATGATCATGTGTGAACAAGGGCCAAATATCTACAGATGCCTGCTTTATTAGGAGTAGTGCTGAAAGTGGCAGCTGAGAGCTGGTGGCATGGGCCTGATCACGGTATGTTCTGTTGTGGACAAAGAAGTTCCTTCAGGCAGCTGTACACTGTGTCACCTCTCAGCAGGACTCTGTGTTAGCATGATTTCTAACTCTAATATCTGGGAAGAGATGATGTGAAGACATTGGGGAGGCTGGGAGAGGAATAGTTATTCTATTTACAAGTCAAATATGAAAAGTGAAGCTTGGAAGGGGTGGAGATATAGGGAGAGACTTTTCTCTGCAAGGGAATAAAGCAGGGAGCCCACAGCAGGTGGAGAGAGAACATTAAAACCAGCTCAGAAAAAAAAACCTGAAGGGGTTAAGAAGGCAAAGACTTTAAAACAAAGAAATAGCATAAAATAAAGTAATTGAAAGTTTGTTTGAAAGGACAAACCCAATAAAATCCAACAAAAAATAACAAAACCCCAGGCATTTAACCACAGGGCAAGAAAACGGAGATAACGTTGTGTGCTTTCAGTTTGGCACTGTGGTCTACACACACTGAAATGTGTGTTAGGGAGTGTCCAAGCAAGGAGGGGAGAAGAGTTAAAAGCAGACGTGTTCTTTCCATCTTCTTAAATTGCCTGTAATACAGTTAGGTTATTAATATGTCATGTCTCTATGAGGTGGTAACTTAAATTTGCAAGGTGAAACAAGGTTATTTTTGATGCTTCCCAAACCTGGCACGCAATCTCTTACCATTTCACTCCACTCTCAAGAGTATTTTGTCTATCTTTGGAAAGCATCACTAAAAACACCTCATTACCATGGTATTTAACTCTAGAATTGGAAAATAAATCTTAGTTGTTCAGAGTGCCCAGAGAGGTTGTGCAGTCTTCTTCTCTGGAGAGATTCAAAACCAGCCTGGACACAATTCTGTGCAACCTGGACTAGGTGATCCTGTTCTGGCATAGGGGGTTGGACTAGATGATCTCCAGAGGTCCTTGCCAACTCCAACTGTTCTGGGGAGTTCAAGACACCGTGGGCAGTGATCAGCAACATAGTAACAAAGATATATGAAGAACATACATGAAGATATATGAAGGCAAAAAAAAAAAATAGCCCGGATATTTTTGCTGATAACTTTTAAACCCTTCCTTCCTCTCATGCAAGAAGGTTTTGGCACAGCAATGAACATACCTACTCGAATAAAAAATTTGCTTTGGAATTTACTCTTCTGTGCGTTCTTTGCTGTATGTACTAGAAAATACTTATGACATGTAGATACTGAGATTAGGATCCCTTAAAGGTCCCCAAGAAAGGGAAAGGTAAATTAACAGTCTCTCGAGACCTTTTAGACCAGTGGGAGATGAATACTCTGGTTATGAGTCACACTGTGGTTTCAGAGTTGTTGAAAACATGGATACATGCAAAGTTTTAAAACTGCTGCATATCATTTGGAGGAGGCTTTTTAGAAAAAGATTTGTTAGATTATTGTTCAGTTTGTTATAGCATTAAAAAGTATTTATCTAAATCTTTTACCATAACTTCACTGCCTGTTTCTCTAGGCTAAATTTAACATAATAATCTCAAGTACTTGCTTTTGGCATTTTATTTTGTGGACAAAATAGGCTTCAAATTTCTTCCATAGCTATTCTTTATTTGCCTTCCCTGCAAGAAAACAAATTCTCCTGGTTTCTATTGAAGGAAATGGTTTTAATTGAGTGAGAACAAAATCAAGTGTAACATTCCAGCAAAGAAAATCTTTTGTGTTCTTTATACTTCAAGTTCCGTGTCACCTGGTGCTTCAGCCACATTTAGATTTTTGAAATGGGCCTATTTTTCTCTCCCACTACACTTACCTCTTGCCCAGAGTATCCAAGAATATCCCCTAGATCCTAGAGAACTTGTTGGGATCAGCTGCTGGCTCGTTTCTTCATCATTCTGTCTGCAAAAGCTGATGTTTGGTCTAATAACATTCTTTCCCACAATTTTTATTACATGACATTCTGAAAAAGGTAGTCCCTGTAGTTAAAGTCACTCAGAAACATTGGAAAATAAAGTAGAAACTGCTCCATCAGAATATCCCACCATAACGTCTCCGAAATTTCCTGTAATTATCTGGTTAACAATGTTTGGCTCTATTGCCCTCTTCTAGTATCCAGCGAAGGCTAAAATTATGTTTATAGTCCAAATATTCAAGTGTGGTTATTTTTAAACATGGCTTTTACAAAAATAAGGAAAAAGTCTGCGATCTTATCTGTTTGGATTGATTTCCTTGTAAAGTTAATTTCATATTTGGTGAGCCAGAAATCTTCCCTAATGCATTTTTTCACTGGCCTGAGGAATAACTTTTCACTGGTTTGTTCCCCTTCTGATCCTGCTCATGTGTTTGTTAAAATTATTCCTTGCTATGTCAGATCAATTCTATGTATCTTCTCCTCTCCCTAACAATTGCTTCCTTTTATGATATTTTAGCTCAAAAAGAATGGTAGTCTCACAAGTGGTCCCATGGATGGGACTGTTGGCTCCAGGAGCACCTTTCTCCCTGGGGTGGCCTTGGCATCCACTCTTCCCTGTTCTGCTTCATCCATGGAACCTTCAAGCTTGTACAGTCCTTTGTCTCCTTTCCTAAACAAATAACTCACTTCTAGAGGACTTTGTAAATTACAGCTTGCCATAACAACATCAGAACAGTTATTTAGCTCTTCCTGGCTTTATGCAGTTGTTTTTGCCAGGAGTTCAGGTTAGCTGAATACAACAGGAGCAAGGACAAAGGAACAAACAAATCAAAAAATATCTCTACTTACAGTTCCCTTAACAGCTTTTTCTCCCTTTAAAATAAAATATAAATGTTGTCATTACATATAATTTCAAACCCAAATTACTTCCCACTGGTAAATATACCAGCTTTCAGTATATGTTATTTATATATTACCATTTATTGACAGTCTTGCAAGGTGGGCCAATGCAAACCTCATGAAGTTCAACAAAGTTCAAGGTCCAAGGGACAATCACTTTCCTGTCCCTGCTGGCCACCCCTCTTCTACTGGAGCCCAGGATACCATTGGCCTCGCGCGTTGCAAGAGCACACTGCTGGCTCATGTTAAGTTTCTCATCCACCATGACACCCAGGTCCTTCTCAGCAGGGCTACTCTCAAGAAGCTCTTCTCCCAGTCTGTATCTATGTCTGGGATTCTTTTGACTCAAGTGCAACCTTACACTTGGCAGTGTTGAACCTCATTAGGTTCCCCTGGGCCCACCTTTCCAGCCTGTCAAGATCCTTCTGGATGGCTTCCTTTTCTTTTTTTGTGTCAACCACACCACTCAGCTTGGTGTCATCTGCAAACTTGCTGAGGGTGCACTCAATTCCATCATCAATGTCATTGATAAAGATGTTAAAGTGCACCGGTCACAAGACAGACCCCTGGGGGACACCGCTTGTCACCGGCCTCCACCTGGACATAGACCCATTGACCACCACCCTTTGGCTTCGGTCTGTTAACCAGTTTCTTATCCACTGGATGGTCCACCCATCAAATCCACATCTCTCCAATTTAGAGATAAGGATGTGGTGGGGGACTGTGTCAAAGGCCTTGCACAAGTCCAGGTAGATGACATCGGTTGCCTTCCCTTTATCTACCGACGCTGTCACTCCATCATAGAAGGTCACCAGATTGGTGAGGCACGACCTTCCCTTGGTGAAGCCGTGCTGGCTGTCCCGGATCACATGCTCTTCCCTCATGTGCTCCAACATGTCATCCAGGAGGATCTGTTCCATGATCTTCCCAGGCACAGAGGTGAGGCTCACCGGCCTGTAATTCCCTGGGTCTTCCTTGCTCCCTTTCTTATAAATGGGAGTGACATGACCTTTTTTCCAGTCCCCAGGGACCTCTCCTGACAGCCACAACTTTTCAAATATGATGGAGAGTGGCTCAGCAACCACATCAGCCAGCTCCTTCAGGACCCTGGGATGCATGTCATGCGCCCCCATAGACTTGTAGACATTCAGTCTCGTGAGGCGGTCTCGGACTTGCTCTGCTCTTACAGTGTGGGGGGGGATTTACTCCCCCAGTTCCCACCTAGAGTTCTAGGGATGTAAGGTTCTGGGATTTGAGAATTATGAGAATATGAACAGGCATACCAAACTATCTTTTCATCTTTTAGCATATACACCTAAAGACTAATTTCTCCCTAAAGCTGGAATAAAGCTTCTTGCACAGAAAACATTTACTAGTCTCCACAAATGCTTTATTTTTAAAATCTTGATTATTTCAATCATTTCCAACTCAAATTATGTGTGCTTCTCTGTGATATTCATTATGATAATGATCCTGGTTTTTCAAAACAATAATTTTTTCTTAACAGCTTAATAAACAAAGTATCTAGCTTTTAACTGGCAGTTTTAATTTGTAAATGTCATAGTATTTTAACATGTGTTATGTTTATGTCTTTATTCACATTATTTGATATATCTTCTTACATTCAGTATATTTACTCCTCTTACACATACGGGAAAACCAAATCACAAAATGTACCATGACTTACCCAAATTTATTCTGAATTCATAGTTGAGTGGCAGAGATGATGAATTCTTGAGTTCTGGTCCATAATTGTCAGGCTTATTTCAACGGGCATTTTCAAAGAACAGATGTTGAGGCTGGGCATCAGGGACTAAAAATTGAATTAAGCAGACTGTTAAATATTCAGGATCGTACTATGCAAAACCAAAGGGTATCATTCAGCCTTGAGCAAAAGATTTACACCCTAAATGAGGGTGTTATAGTTGTGTCTACATCACCAATTCAAGGAAAATAATCCTCTCCACAACTCTTTTGACCCGTTTTCATCTTAAGCTTTGAGCCTTTCCATAGTGCACTGACAATACCAGAAGCCCACTGCCTACATGTGTGCATACTGACAGCATGGCATGGGTGGCCAGAGCACACAGCACATTACTCATGCTATTACCAGGTTTTCTGGAGTGAAGGAAAACAAAATTATTAAAAAACTGGACAGTTTGAACGTGCAAAGAACCGAAGCTCTCTGAACCTCAGCTTCACTTCTCATTATCATAAGGCAAATAATAAAATTTTCCACTGGTTTACAGCCAGGTGCTGCTTGATTCCTGCATGTATGTGTCCAGCAGTGAGAGGAGTCAGAAAGTTTCCCTTGGACTGTTCCATAGAAGAGCCAAAAACAAATCAGAGCCCTGGTGTATTTGTACCCTCTCTACTCCACAAGAGCAGAGGTCAGAATGACTAATGGTGGGTGTAGGAGCTCTTTAGGACCTCAGACCTAGCCAGCAGCACTGACCTGCTCTTTGGCAGACACCATTAAAGGAGTGATGGCAGTGAGCACACCCAGCTTTTCCCTGCTTCTGGGAGCACTGTGTGTGTAGCAGGATATAAACCAGAGTACATGGTTGTGGTACAGGCTGTTCATCTACAGTACAAAGTCATCACAGCAGCACTGAACAATTTCTCCCTAAGAAAGGAGAATTAAAGAAAAAATCTTCAATATTATCATCTTTATTTTATGGGTGGGGGTTTTTTTCCCTACAGCCATGCACATTTACACTTAGAAATTAGACGTTTCCAACCAGTTGCTAATTTGTTTTCCATATCTGTTTACCTCTGAAATTCATTTCCCCTCCACATTAACCCTAATTGCCCTGTGCTGACTGTACTGTAATAAAAAAATAAAAGTATCTAATCCTCCATTTAAACAAAGCCTCATGAGAAACTGTCTCTCTCAGTGCCCTCTGTCCAAGGCATTCTGCATAACCCTACAGGAAGCAGGAAATTAAAATTATGATAGTTATATTTCTTAGCTGCTTGAATGCTGTCCTTGTTACACCAAATCCCAAGTCTCACATCCACTCATACTGATTGCAAAAATGGACTGACTTGATTGCACATAATTAGTAACAATTTAAAGTCACAATTCCCCCAGGGAGACCAGACTGGACTTCCAGGGATTGCTGCCATTCCTTTTGGACCAGCTGCTCTCTGTTCAGGTTCATATTTGGGAATCTGTCTCACTTTTGTGATCACCAGCTACCAAAGGAAGAAAATTATAAAGTTCTACTTAAGCAACTTTTGTGGAGTACTTGTTTCAGTGGCTTTGGCAGTCCGTCTCACAGTGCCAGCAGCATGCAAACAACAGTATTTGCTTCTCCCCACTCACTTCTCTCCATTTCTCCCAGAACACATTCAGCTCCAAAAACAGCCATCCCCAAGAACTCTTTCAGAAGCCGGTAGCCACCTCCCCACCTAGAGTATGCTAATAGCTAGGTCCACAGAGATCCCAGCCAGACATAGTTATTCTGTTAACTTACATACACATCTGCTGAGGTCCACTGAAAATTCAAATCTAGGTTAAAACAAAAAACATACACTAATGCATGCCTTCTGTGAAAAGAAATCAGGCAATATTTCATAGAATCACAGAATGCATTAGGTTCAAAGGGACCTTTAAAGGTCATCTAGTCCAGCCCCCCTGTAGTAAGCAGGGACACCTTTAACTACATCAGGTTGCTCAGAGCCCCATCAAGCCTGACCTTGAATGTCTCCAGGGATGGGGCCTCCACCACCTCTCTGGGGAACCTGTGCCAATATTTCACCATCCTCATACTAAAGAACTTCTTCCTAACATCTAATTTAAACCTACATGGCTCTAGTTTAAAACCATGGCCCCTCATCCTATCACTACATGCCCTTACAAACAGACTGAAAGGCCTCTATAAAGCTTTCTTTTTCAGGGTGAACAAGCCTAACTCTCTCAGCCTCTCTTCACAGGAGAGGTGCTCCAGCCCTCTGATCATCCTTGTGGCTCACTTCTGGACCTGCTGCAAGAGATCCATGTCCTTGTGCTGAGGTCTTCAGAGTCGGACACAGTACTCCAGGTGGGTTCTCACCACAGCAGAGTAGAAGGGGCGTATTAACTCTATCTGCTGGCCACACTTCTTTTGATGCAACTCATGATGCAATTGGCCTGCTACCAGTGCACATTATTGGCTCATGTCCAGCTTTTCATCCATCAATATCCCCAAGTCTTTTTCTGCAGAGCTGCCCTCTATCACATCATCCCCCAGACTGTATTGGTAATGAGGATTGTCCCAACCCATGTGCAGAATCTTGCACTTGTCTTTATTGAGCTTCATGATGTTTGCACGGGCCCACCTCTCTAGCTGGCCCAGGTCCCTCAGGATGACATCCTGTCCCTCTGGCATGCCAACTGTACCACTCAACTTGGCGCCATCTGCAAACTTGCTGAGGGTGCCCAAACAGATCACAGAATGTAACACCTCCAAGTTATGTCTGTCACTTTTGTCATGTTTAAATACTGTAAAGAAATGTGACCGTCTGTTCAAGAAAAATGAGCAACAAACAAATGATAACTGAAAATTAGTTCTTCCTCGAGCTGCCACAGGAGCTGAATCTACCCAGAGCAGTTGCAGATCTGCAACCCTCTGCCATGAGCAAATGGCCAGGGGTCCCCAGGACAATGAACAGAAGCAAATTTCAGCTTTTCAAGACTCAGGTAAAAGTAACCAGAACTTACTTGCTAATACGAACGATGTACAGCTTCTTTATGATCTTGTTTGTGATTTTGAAAAGCCAGGTATAAGTAGGAATGCAGTTACACCTGGATTTTCCATCAGTATGAATCAGAGCTTCACTGAGACGAACTGCTGGTCTTCTGTCAAGGACTGTAGACTCAAAGATAAAATGACAAACATGTGCTGAATCTCTTTGCGACTTACATTACCAGCAGAGAATGCTTTAGCTTTTTTTTTCTGCTCTTTCACAAGCTGTTACAGTAAGTTTTAACAGGACTATTTAATTTATAATCAAATAAGGAAAAGTTACCTCTGAGAGAAAAGCCTCAAGGACTGCAAAGCTAGGCTTAGTCATTGAAAGAAGCTGTTTCCAGGCTTCTTTGGCATTTGCACATCCTTAGCATAAATGTACACCCTTTCCTAGTCACCCAGAGCCCTGTGGGTACCTATCAATTTCTATCTCCATTAGATAATATAAGTTATTTTCAGCCATGCAGAAGAGAGGAGGCTGAAGTAAGCCAAGGAAACCTTCCTCCTTTATGTCCTTCTGTTTACGACAGGTAAGAAATCCTCTTTCCACCAGCACCGTTCTAGCCTTAGCCACAGTAAATGGTGCGGTTCTGCTGCCCTCCGGAAAAGTCAAACAGAGCAGCAAAGCTCTTGTAGCAGTTTCTGTGCTTGGGATACGGCACAAAATAGAAGAGTGCCACAGAATACCTAGGAGGGTCTAACTCCTACAGCTGGGAGAGCCAGACTCCTGGTTTTAAATCCACCCCCTCCCCGCCTTCATCTCAGCTTTTCCCAGTCCCACTGACCTTTGGAAGAAGCCAGTTTTGTGCCAGCTTTGCATAAAGTATCGAAAGTGTGGATGCTCTGTAGACATAAAAGGAGTTAACTAGCAAACAAAGCTAGTCAGTCTTGGTCTTTGGTTGCTAAGCTGTATACAGAATTTGGTGGGGCTGGATTGTTTAGTAACCTGTATAGAATGCAAAAATAATATTATTTTTGCAACAAAATTAAGAATTCAGATTTTGATGCTAAAAATTATCCTTAAGGGAGCACTCCAAAAAGATGCAACAACAGGGAGCAGATGAGGGACCATGCAATACATTACTTAATCTTAAGGGCAAAATTATTTACTTTAGGAACTACTAACAGCGAGTTCTGAACAGTGAGCAATTTCTAACTCCGTGAAATTTGTTAAACACATACAGATTTGGAAAGGAGAGGGGGTGCTGCAATATCAAAAGGAAGTATTGTGATCATCAATTGGGACTTTCTGCTACTGACCACACAAGTTTCTGCAACAAGTTCTGACCAACTTCCTACACCTGATTCAGTAAACACAATCAGTGTCATATATTAATTTTTTTTTTTAAATGAAGAAAGAACTACTGAATACTTTTTGAACATTTTTCTTAGCAGTGTAGATAACTAATAGTTGGAGAAATGGAACAAAGTAATGCTAATCCATACTTTCATCACAATTTAAGTACTTCTCAGCATGGTAAACCACCAGCCCCATTCAAACCTTCATCAGACATGACACATTCATCAGCTACAGTAATTAAAAATGTAATTAGATACTCAGCATGTGAGACTATAACAGAAGTAGAAAACAGGCGGCAGCAGTAGTTCACATGCACTGCATATTGACACTGCTAGGATCTATGTCGTGGAGATGGTAGACTCTGGTCTTTAACTCCCCACCCCACCAAGAGCATCATAGCCCAGTGCAGTGGAAAACCGCACAGGTACAGGGACTTTGCAGGAGTTTTGACTGGGTTGCAGGTGTCAGAAAGTCCCAGAAAAATGGGGGTTTTTTTAAAGTTTTTAAATTCTGACAATGCTTAAAGTGGTGTTAAAAAAGGAGGACATGCCTGGATGAACTTGGATATCATTGGTTCTAATTAGGAGTCATCCTTTGTCTTTGGATTTGAGGATACCTATGTTACATATTAAAACAGTCAAGAGTATTGCTGGAAGGATGTAATCAAATTTTAGTACACATTATTGCTTTGTGGTGGACATTACACATTTTGCTATAAAGTTTTATACTTTACAGCTTGGAATCCCCAAACTCCTATAAAGTCACTTTCTCCTTGATCTCCCCAACAGATTGAATAACAGCTATCAATATTAGACACAGATGTGTTACCTCTCCCTCAGAATCTATATCAGTAGTGCAGCACACAACTGTAGAGACTTCAATGCAATTCATGTTATCTTTTCTCTCACTAGTTGCTTCAAATCTCTGTCTCAGTTTTTAAGCCATAGTGACCCCTGCAGTGGCAGAGAGATTTGCTGCAAAACAAATGAAGGGTGTTTTATTCTCTTCCCTGACCTCTGATCCTTACATATCCCCACCATAATAAGCCTTGCTTTCCTTCCGTATCTTCTACCAGCATTCACACAGTTCAGCACATAGGACAAAGCGGCACAAGCTGCAGCTGCTCCAGACCTCTGATGGGGCATAGTGGGCATTTGCTGCCTGACCAGCCTGCCGCTGTTGGGAAGGAGTCTGGACGAGTTGTGTTTGCCTTGCCCGAAGCAGGGAGTGCCCACCTCTCGGTAGTTAGTCACCCTGCTTCAGAAAACTTGTAAGATCTTGTTCACTCTGAGACAAGTCACATTTTGTTGGAATTAGTGAATAGGACATGGGAAGATGACAATAGGAGTGATGCAAAGTGGAACATGTTGCAGTTTTACCCTGTTGCTCAGCTCAGTCCTGGAGGACACGGAGGTTAAGTCCTGCAGCAATTCCCAGACCATAGCTGTTATCCAAGGTAATATTCAGGGCTGAGAAGCTGGTATTTCTAGTGCAGATTACAACAGCCAGCACAAGCATCTTCACGTGTACATCACATATGTACAAAATGTAAAGGCACAGCGCAGATGAGGTCACGCGGTGGGGCACAGCCTACCATGTCAGCCAGCAACGATTAAAACCTCTCAGCTTCCTCCAGGTACTTTTAGATTCGGCTGCTAGGTGACACGAGAAAGCTTCAGCTTGGGAAGCTGCTTGGGGGGGGAGGGGGGTGGTGCCACCCTCAGAGAACTGTGAGTGTATGTTGCTGTCTTAATGAATGGTTAATATCTCAAACTCCCCAGCAGCAGTCCTCAACAGGCACCGCCCTTGCTTCCTCCCTGCTGAGAGGAGCCAGACGAGTCCTACACAAGGCCATGTTTTAGACCCCGGGTGCTTTTCCACAGCCCAAGGGGAGATATGTGGGAAGCTGTTTGTAGTTTTGTCATGGGATCACAGTGTGCAGGCAAGCTAAAAATTGTGCTGACTGCCAGATTTTCACTCTTAAAGGGAGCAGCAAAAGTGCACTGTTACTGGAGCCTGGCACAGATGGAAGAAAGCACCTGAGCCCTGGCACTGCTGCTCTGCTTCCCACCCTACTCACTTCAAAGCTGGCCTGGTAACAGAAGGATGACACCTTGTTTTAATATAAAAACTGGAGTGTATGGCTTCTATACTTATAACTCGGTCAGACTGTCTTTTTGCTCTTGGTAGTTGCATTAGAAGAAAAATGGAATAGGGAAGGATATCAGCAGCACTTCCACGTGGATGTGAAAAGCTTCTCATGGACAGCAAGTTGTGTTTCAAGTTTAGCTGCATGTCCTTCCAGTCTGCTGCTGGCTTACTGGTACAATGCATTTCTAGCATCACCAGGTTCTCCATGCTGGCAATGAAGATGTGTTACTTATTTTCTGAGCCCTGATTTATATCCAAAGTCAAATTTGCTGGCAAACAAGTTTCAGTGTCTCTGCAGGCAGGGGAGGGACAAGCGGTGGAGAGCTGGCAGGACTTTCCCCTGCATCTGGGAATAAGATTTTCCAGGACAAAGCCTGGGCGGGCAGGGAGGAGACAGAGGGAGGTGGAGAGAAAAAGGCCCCTCAGCTGTGCCAAGTGCAGGCAGCCAGCCGGGGTTTAAACGAGCAGCTCTTGGGAACGGGACTTGGTCCTGGCTTTGGTTTTGATTTCACTGTGTGAGGGACTGCAAAGCTGCTTCTTCTCAGAGTACATTAGACAGGCTGTAAAGTCCTGTGGCTGAGCTGCCTCTTGGCAGAGCTGTGAGTACAATCACAGAAACGTTTCAGGGCTCTTGTGATTTCCACATCCAGCAGGTCCTTCTCGCTTACCACTGCCTGGGCATCCCATGGAGCCCTGGGGAAGTGCTACTCAGCACAAGGCTGGCTCGTGGGCACAGCAGCTATGATCTGTTCTCTGGTAACAATCCCTTTCTGAAGCCCTTCCATAGGCAGCACACACTGTGAACATCAGCCTCTTCATTTTGACAAAAAACATCTCTGTTTTCAAAAGTTCTTGCTTCTTACGTCAAGTGGAGCCTTTGTTCTTGCTGTTGCTGTCTGTAATCTCATCTCAGCTGTGCAGTAGGTTAAGAAGCTGCGTGTTCCTAGGCAATGCAGAGAACTAGGGGGAACTGGCAAGCTAATATTAAGTAATCATCGGCAAAAGCAATCATGAGAGGAAGCCACAGTGCCGGGAAGAGAGCGCAGCCTGACTGTATCGGGAAGTTCCCGGCAGTCTTCCAAGCAGGCTTTATCTGCCTGTGGTTCAAGTTGCTTTGAAACTATCTGAGAGACACATAAAACAATTGCTTTTAACTATGCACAGTATGACACCAAGTAGTAAACAAATACTCGACTCAAGCAAATCCACAAACCAAACCCCTAACCCCATTCTGATCCTGGACATGGCTCATCACCCCACCAGCACCACAGCCACCGTGTCCATCAGCCTAGTGTCAACTGTTTCCACGCAGTCTCAGACACTGCCCCACTGGTTTCCATCATCCGTCCATTTTATCCAGCACTCGTAGGTCCCCCACCCCCACTCCCCCAAGACTTGAGGTCCTCTGGAGAAGCTGCAGTGTCTTCTAATCAAATACTGATTAGGAGGCAATTACATTTTATTTTCCACTGATACATTAATTTTCTTTTACAATTGAAATTATTAAGTCACATACTGTGTGCAGCTTTGTAAGGAATAACTCTCTTTGTATTGAAGGTATACCAGATAATTTGGGTTTAACTGGTTTCTCTCTTAACTCATTTCATTTAGGAGCTACAAAAAAAAAATAAAACCTCACCCTAAAATTAATACAGAATCACAAGGTTGGAAAAGGCCTTTAAGATTATCGAGTCCAACCGTACCTGTCCTCTACTAAGCCTTATCCCTAAGTACCTCATCTACCCGTCGTTTAAACACATCCAGGAATGGAGACTCAACCACCTACCTGTGCCAACTCTTACACAAATGTTAAGCTTGCTTTGTAGCCACAGCACTGCATTTACATACGGCAAGGATGCCACCCCTACCCAGGATGGTGTGGCCCGTAGCGTCACGAAACCTTCCCTCCTTTTCGAGACCTACGGCTACCACCAGAGGGAAGTGTTGGACAAGCAATATTTCTGCCAGTCCACCGGCGAGAATACGCGGACTCATAAGCATCTCTTAAGAGACATAATTACATAAATAAGAAAGAAGGAAAACCAGTTCACCACAATTAAAAGCTCGATTCTTCTACCTGTAAAAATCAGGTGGTTCGTTTTTGGGTTTTTTTCCTTGATTTCTGTATGATCAATAAGGGGGGGGGGAAGAATCTGCCTGACAAGTGTTTAAAATTCTCAGTAAAAGGGAAACAAATAAATGTAAAGACTGCTTTTGGCAGACTTAAAAACTAAAACAAAACCAAAAAGACACTGACTAATGAAAAAGAAGGCTTGCCTTAAGAGATTACACAGGGACCAGTTCACATCAGGGATGATGGGAAAATAGTCTTGGAAAAAGCTTATTTAGTAAAAAACAGTGGCTAAACCCTCAGAAAAATAACCCTCCAGTCATTCCCACCAGTGAGGCTCACTGGTCAAGCCAGTTAGCATCATGCACCGTTGGGTACCTGGAGGATGCAAAGAGTGACCCACCTGTCTGAGTCACTCACCAAAACAGCAGACTCATCATCTGATGGTCTCAGCTGCAAAATGTATGAATTTCTCCTCACATGTTGGGGTAGAATGGACCTTCTCACAACCACACAATAATTTTTCATTATTTTCTTTCTTACTCAGCACTATCTTGTGCCAAGAACCATCAAAAGCTTTCCTCGCATTCCTGACTGTCCTGAGCATGACTTCAGGTGTGGTACAGCAGAGACTCAGAGGTTGCCCGTCAGAACCTGAATGCCAACATGGTCTTTGCTGTCAGAATTGCTGACTTGCCATAAATCCCACCCAAGCCATGGACTGCCTTTCACAACCTCAAAGGCTGCAATGACGGAAGTCTGGATGGGAAGCTCTTTGGGTAAGCCACACTATAAGAAACATGCACATAAGGCCTGATAAGTGACTGCCTGATGCCAAACACAGAAAAGAAGCATTCAACAAAGCGCATGAAATGGTTTTCACATAGTCCTGTAACGCAGCAGAGATATCCACATCAAGAGATGTTGAGGAATACATTTCAAGGTCAGTATCTAAAGGATTTGGCTGCATGAGGCTTCCTGATACTAATTAATCATGTGTCTGAGGACTTCAGAGAAGAAAAGGTCACTATATGCATTTTTATATTGGGCAAACTTCTGCCAAATTCACCTGGGCCGCTCTTCCTGTGGGTCTGTGCAGCATGCAGCACTGTTGTGCAGCAGAGCAGGCTGAGACTACCAAGAGTACACTGTCCATTCACCTCACCCTTAGAGGTGGGTTGTCTTCCAGCACACCCAAAGGGAGTGATATTGAGGTGCTCTTATATGTATTGATTGCAATCAACACAATGATTTGTTTGTTTAGTAATGTTCAAAAAAACAAACCAACCAAAAAACCCCACCAACACAGAAAGATTGATTTATTAGCTTACCTAGAGTTTTCCCCATGGTACATGGTAGGATTTCTGTGGCGGGCTATGGTTCATGAGCTAGATTCTTCAGTTCTGCTTATCTCACTTGCTTCAGACAATCTGAATCAGTGAAGAAGCTTCAACACTGCAATTTGGAAATATTTTTATTACTTTCATTTGTCTGACATGGATCCACACAAATTAGCAGTTGGTAGAATTTTCTGCCCATCTGCTTGACTTCAGTGGCTGGGTTTCTCTTCAGGGGTAGCTGCTTACCTGGAAACACTGGCCTTGTGAGTGCCACCAATGGAAAATGTACTTGTGATTATTTCTAGGCCTGTGCTTTAAAACTGTCAGGCTTGGTGACTCAAATGCATGAAGATACTGCTCTTCTTTCAAAGGTCTGTATGCCAAGGGCGTGCACATCCTTGGTACTGGCGATTCCCAAAGGGGTGTTGGCTGCCCCAAAGGAAGGCAAAGACAAAATTATGGACCTGCTTCCTCATCACCTACTAAAAAAATGGAAATTTACAATGATTTGGACTGGAGAACACACTACCCCAGCTCCCCATAACTTCTGAATCTGCACCTGAATTGATCCTTTAAGAAAGCTCAGCTTGATTTTGATTAATTTCCTTTTTTTGGCTACCTGGTGCATTCTACAGTAAATGCATTTTCAAACTGAAAGACTAGTTGGAAGGTATGAGATATTTCCTTCCCCAGCTCTAACAATGACTTCTTGCCCTGGGAAAAAAAAATCTCCTCTTTGCAATTGCTTATTTCATTGGTAATTAGAAGTAAAAAGGGAATGTTTTATCAGGAAATGTGTTTCTTATCCAGCTGCATGAAACACAATTGCATCCATTTGCTTAATTTACATGCAGGCTTCAGTTTTGAAAGCTTAGCCGTGGTGCTTCGTTGCTGGTAGCTTGCAGACTACGGACTGTGGGAGCGCTGGATCGGCTGTATTACATTAGAATTTATCAGCTATGAGAAGAAAAGGGTAAGAGAGAGCACTTTTCTGTCTGAATGCTTGTGTCATTGACTAAATACAGGCACAATGAAATACTAAAGAGTTATCACCAGGAGAACTGAAAGCCTTGAAGCCAAGGACTCAATATGAGTGTTTCCATGCTGATATCCAACAAGTTATACCAACTGAAGGAGATTAACAATTTCAGAATACATTGAAAGACCCATGCACAGATGTAGAAACAAATCTGCTGGCTTACTTTATAAAATAGCGTAATCTTTGGAGGCAGAGGATGTTTTTTCTGTTCATTTTGACAAGACAGAAAACCATTTTAAGCTTAGTGTTAAATAACATCCCAAATGAAGGCGTAGTTCAGGGGAAACATATAATAACAAAATAGATTATTATTAATTCCATTAATTATAAGGTAATTTCTCTCAAAAACAAAACAAACAAAAAAACCAAAGCAACAACCCCAGAAAACCACACAACTTTAATAGTATCAATAGATTTTGTTGGACTAATTCCATTTTTAAATATCGTGGATAAATTATAAAGCAAAATCATGCTTACTTCTCTTTTTTCTTCATCATAGCATGTTTGTGTAGCAAAGAAAAGTACTTTCAGCCAACTTCAAATTAGAATTTATCATCTATGAGGAGAAAAGGGTAAGAAAGAGCACTTTTCTGACGGTATCACAGATTAAATACAAGCACAATGAAATACTAAAGAGTATCACCAGAAGAACTGAAAGAACCGGAAATTGCATTGTGTGATACATTATGTATGTATAGTTAATTCTGATCACAATTAACAATAGTCCACTACTAACAATCTCTTAAGCATTAGGCTTGCAATGATTTTATGCAGAAAAGAAAAAGTACACATATGAACATAAAATTAGTTTATAAGCTTATAGGTATTATTATTTAAAGTGCTCTGAATCTCTTTCTAAAGATACTCTACACTGAGCAAAAAATGTGTAAATGCTTGGAATGTAAAGATCCCTTCACTGTATAAATTCATAGCCTAAAAACATACACCACAATTCTTTTGAAAATTAGATCGAAGAATCATCCACAATAAAAAAGCAGCAAGTAGTATCTTCTATAGCTAGATTATTGATACAGCATCTCCTCGCATTTGTTGCAAAATTTCAACTAATGTGTATAAACAGCATTCCAGACATAGTGCACGTAAGTAGCAGAATTTAACCCTCTTTTGCCAAGAAGCCAAGTTAAATATTGAATGTGCCACCTATAGTTTACCATGAAAATCTGGTCTAAGAGTTCAGCTTTCTGCTTTTCTACAGACTTTCACTATATGATTACTGGAGCACCTTTTTGTTTCATGGTTTAGATTTTTTTTTCTTTCCTGTTTCCTGAATTTAATTAGCCAGGTATGGTTCATGTTTTCTACATAGAAAACTATGGTATTAAACAGATTTACTTCTTATCATTCTCACCATAAGATTCAGGTCCACAGCTACTGATGACAGGAAGAGTTTTGACCTTAGCTTTGTTTTAAAAAGATAAGGCTCAAAATTACTCATGGTAAAACAAATCTCAGTTTGTTCAACTGTCACCTGCAAAGCAAACTTCTATTTCCATTAGGAATGCAGGGAGGTAGGGAACAGCCCCCTGGTGAGAACATGCAAAGGCCAACCTGTTTCCCACTGACCAATCATTCCTCTTCCTTCTACTTCTGATCATTACAGATGATAATCTGCAACTATCCCTCGACAAACTCCCAGCGTTGCATTTCCTCACCACAGAGGGCTGACGTATGTATATATGTATGTAACGTTTGTTTGTCTATATGTCTCTTGGAGAGAAAAAGAATGACTGCTCACTGAGTTCCATGAACAACCTCCAAAGCTTCCCTAGAGATGACACAGAGACAGATCCTTCTCCTGACGCTGAGGCTTTTTTGGAGTGCTTCCAGCCAGGTACTCAAACACTGCATTTGAGCCTAGCCGTGCCCTGCTCAGCATCAAGCCTGCAATTGATGGGTTTTGCAGCAGCCAACCTGCACTATCATCTTCCCCATCAGCCTGTCTCTAGCCATAAACAGAAAAAAGGCAGAGGAGTAGACATATGCGTCTCTTGACATTAACAAATGCTTATTAAAACATGGAGAATAGCATTAATATGCTGCTGCAGCAACAGTAATAGTATGCATTTGGAACACAGCAATTTAAATACATCGATATTCAAATAAACAAACACATATAAATCACTTTCTGAAATAAAGATCAAAGGACTAAATACCATCTTTCAAAACCTTCCTTAAGATGTTCTATTAGGATACCCAGTTACTTTTATATCTCTGTATATGTAATATAGGGAAATGTTTATTATATCACTTCATAGCTATTAAAAAGCCATCTTTGTTAACTTATGTGTACATTTACCTTAAAAGGCAGCCTGCGTATGTCATACTTGATAACTTGGGGGAGGGGGAGAATGCTTTTAACATTCCTATAATACAATATTAAAAAAATTCTTATATGAACTGCAGTTTAGCCAGTTGATCCTTTTTGTATTCTGATTATTCTGAACAAAACCACACGTCATTATAAAGAAAAATCAAATGTAAAAGTTCCTCCACCAGAGTTAACCATTTGCTGCGCTTTCACAACAGCTGGGCAGAGCAACCATCTGGGATTTGTGTTTCAGGTGCTACATGTGGTAGCAATTTCTCACATCTTACATTCCTTTTAATCCATACTTTTTCTTCCTGGTAGACCAGATACTTCAGCATATGACATCCAAGCCTGTTCTTTCTGTGATAGCTGCACACTCCCTCCATAAAATACAATAGTACTTGACCAATACTAATTCATAAGAATCACAGAAGCTTCCCACTCTAATCCAGACAGAGCAGATTTCCCTCCTACCCTAAGCAAATCTAGTCTTAATGGGCTGCTATTGTACACCGCCTACATCAAAATATAGTATCATTAAGGGAAACAGAATTATTATGCTTTAAAAAACTGCTGCCACGTTGAGACTCTTGATTTATAAGCTTTAATGTAGTGCTTGCCTGTGTACTGTAACTTTGGCATTTGTGCAACCACAATGTAACTTTCATTAGTTTCTTGACTTAAAACACTATGACCTTTTTTCTAGAGTAGTGCATTCATCCGTAGGTTTGAGGACAACAAAGGATTTCACCTCCTGTTGCTCTTTAATGACAAAATAGAGATCTATTCCTCTTAAAATTATCAGAAAAGATTTCAAATTCAGTCTGCATGTCTTAAGCTTGCTTTAGATTTCATGAACTGTTTACTGCAGGAGTGAGAACAGCACATTTTCAAGAGATTTCTTGGTATCTCAGGGAGAATTCCTTGCAAATATTTTGCAATACTGAAAGACGGCATTTTGAGAAACAGCAAAGTAAAATTTTAAATAGGAGAGTAAAGGCATACCTATCAGCTGGGTAACCATTAAGTACCCTTCAAACTAAGTCATGTTCTGTAGCAACCCTTCCATCTCTCATACCCAGGCAGCAACTGGAAATCACGTGAACATTAAAAAAAAAGCCAAACCCATGGGCCATCCGGCACCAATATCTTACCACCAAGCTTCAGGCTCTTCAGGCTTTGATTATCATGTGGTTCACTTTTATTGCTCCGTAAGAATCACACACAGTTTCTTAGACTGAAAACAGATTAATGTTTCTCATCCTCGCTACCTCTTCCTCTGTTTCATACCAAAATATCAGGACTAAATCAGTGGTGAAAATATTCACAGCCAAGCCCAACAACTGTCTCTTGCAGCAGTCATTCAGCTGTATCTGTGTTCTGTGTTATAAGGATGGAAACCTAGTAAGTTCCTAAGGAAGTCCTCTGCACCATCACAAAACATTATAGTCATCGCAAGTCTTGCTTAGACAGGAAAATTCCCAGCTGTAGGCATACAGTGAATATCCCTCCAACCATCATAAACCCTCACAAATTCTCATCCAGGTGCCCATGCTAGTCTGTTACTTCTTCCATTTCTTTACAGATACCCCTCCCTTCGATAGCTGTCCTTTCTCCACTTTCAGCTGAAACTTTTCCCCCTTCAGCCTGAGTGACTGTCTCAATCTTCTGCTTTGATAAAGAGGTTCTTCAATGGTGTTCTTTCAAATATTATTCAAGCTAGAATATATCTTAAGAGTAAATGTTTCTAGATAAGAGACTAATGTTTGTCCTCTGCCAAGGATTACAACTGATACAAGGTTCCTAATGAATAAACGGCAAGGTCAGTATGTCCTCACTGGTAGAACACACAAAAGTTATGTACAGTAATTAAGCACAAAATCCACCCACAGGCAAAGATTCTTGAAGGTTCTTCATATAGCAAAATATGACAGGACTAGAGAGGGGAGAAACACCGTTCCAATTTCCAGGTATCTATTTATACAGCCCCACTCCTGCACCGCTCCTCAGTTTGTGGTAGGAAGAGCAAATCCCTCCACAGCCTGGATACCAAACAACTCCGGTTCTGCATCTTCCCGGGTAGCAGATGGGTTTACCGGGCAGAGCTTTTACTTTTTGCAGTTTAAAAACAAAACCGTCTAATTTTCACTTCAGGTAGATACAGTGCCTCAAGTACGCCTGCAGTGGAAGGGTGGCACACGTTAGCAGGGAGGTTTCTCCTGCGGGTCCAGTGGAGGGCAGCAAAATATTTACTAAAGATACCTCTCGTTGCACGGCCTCATCACTCAGTTGTCTTAACAAATGGCTTTATTAAAACCGTGGAAGGGTTCAGTACTTCTTTGTTTGGCTTGCAAGACCTTACATGTTTGCTTATTTTAGTTAGAAGTGAGTTTTTAGAATATTTGAACCTATTTTTTCCATCAGAGATTGTGAATTAAAACAAACACAGCTTCCCGTGTAAAATAACACAGTGGTGCTCCCATTCTTTCCCAAGCTAATGACATCCACATCAAGAGGAGGAGGGTACTAAAGCTCTGCCTCGAAACCGGCTAGTCCATTCTCTGGAAAGCTTGCGTTAAATTTACCAGTGGTTTAAATCCAACTGCGTATCTCCAGCACAGCTGTACTGGCATACTGATCATCTTGCATCATTCATTTGCTATGAGCACACGTTATCTCAGCTTTTAGTTTAATAGAAAGGGGAGTCAGCATACTAATGGAATAGTTTGGAGACTGTGTCCTAAGCTGGAAGCCAAATAAGAAAAGGAAAATATTTTAATGCATCTGATAATGCATTTCGTACAAATCTCTTTAGTAGAATCTGAATATCAAATATATTACATTTACATTGATTTTTCATGGAAAGCTACTGATAATAACCTTACATGTAGGGACAGACTGACTGCAGAAAGACTGCTGAGAAGAAAAGGCAGGATGTCCAAAAGTCTTCAGTCTAAATCATAGGAGTCGTAAAAGGTCTTTAACTAAGGAGTGCACATGTGGTTTATAGCCTGTAAAAAACTCAGTCTCTTCATCAAATGTTTGAGACATCTTTCTGGAAATGAGCTTTTCTCCCAATTTTTGTAACGACAACAAGGCAGAAGGCAGAACAAAGCACCGCAGAATTGTCTGGAGTCAGGAGGGGAGCAAAGGCTGCTGCGTTATACCTCTGTCATCTGCTCACACTGTACACCGAGCTGGTGACACCTGTGCTGAAGAGTGGCTCTGGCCCTGGCAGGAGAGGGGAGCTGATGACGTTGTTGTGCTTCTGATGTTTGCTTTAAGCAGCCCGTTTGGGAGCTCAGGCTGAAATATTGAGGAGCACACACTGGGAAAAATACACACATTATGGTCAGAAGTTTAAGTTTAAATACTGGAAAAATCCAGTGGTTTAAGTTGTAACTGAAGCAAAAAGCTGTTAGGTAACTAGATACAGATATATGTCCATGAGTGCTTAGACAGTGTTATGAGAGCACTAGAGAACCCTCCTACCCCACAAAATGGGCTGCTAGGAAAACACAAGTTATTCCTATTTACACCCCTGGAAATTCAAGACAGAGAAGCCTATGCATAGCTACCAATTCTCAGAACCAGAAAGGATTTTACTGTGTTTCTCACAAAGATATTAGCAGCTGCTGATACTGAAGATACTTGACTGCAAACAAGAACATCATGCAGCAGAACTGTGAAGAGCAAGGACTCCAGATGGGGAACGCAACAAGCTACTGGGGCTTTCCTATAGGAAAACATGTAACATTTGCCATGTAGCCAACTCCAGAGTATTTACAGCTGATTCTTCAGAGAATGCCAAATTCTGGATAGCTCAGTTTAAAACCAGAAGAGGCAGGAGATCTCATAGGGAGAGGTGGGATTTCAACTAGGAAAGGGGAAAGCACTGACGGTGTGGGGGGAGTGAGCAAGGCAGGCAGAATTTTATTCAACATTATTCCTAGTTTAATAAACTTGTAAAGTTGGATATTTCAACATAAAACAAATGAGCAACTTCTTGGAGTTGTATGAACTGCCTATAAGAAATACCTAGATAGGATGCAATGGTATGCGATACATCTTAACAAAGCACCTGTATGTACACAGAAATTCAATTTTATGCTCGCAGTTGGCTCTGGCAAATTATTTTCACTAACACATGACATAGTAAATGTAATTACAGAAACCACAGTGCTCACAGAGTAAGCACCAGCACCAGAATAAAAATCTTGCAGAAGAAAACCACTCTGCTTTACAGTATGCAAGGACTGACTGAATAACTGCCCCGGATCTTGCAATGTTGAGGAGGTTGTGACAGCCTGCTGAAGAGCAAGAGGACAATCCATGCAAGTTGCAACCAATGCAGTTGTTCTCAACTGGAAAACATGGATGTTATTTCTAAAGCACATGGAGCTGTCTTAAGTGGTTGTTTACAGTGGTATTACTTACTGTGGAGCCTGATCAGATGGAGAAGTTGAAAGGAACAAAGCCGGAAAAGTGAAACAATAGTGAAGAGAAGTAGTGGCTCAGTGTACACAATAACCAGGTTCACAGCTGCTAAAAAACATCTCATGGACCCCGCTCCCTGGGACTGAACTGTCTTGCCAAGGTTGTCCAAGACACCCATGCAAACACTTGAGCTGGTCTTTCCTTTCCAGGTTTGCTGGCTTCCCGTTGGGCCTGGGGGAAACGCCCTGTGCTACACACAGCATATTCCCTCTGGCTTTGCTGCAAGGCTCCACTTAGTTTCCATCTTCCCATCTCTGCCTGCTTACCCCAGGCCCTTTCGTGGCACCAAACACCTCTGACAGGTCAGCAGCACCACTGATGGGTCAGCAGCTCCCCCTCGCCCTTGACAAAGCACAAACTATTTATACCACCAGGATGAGAGGCAACAGAAAGTTTCTTCACAGCTGGGAGCCTGGCTATTGCACATTGTGGTGTCCCTCATCTTGGCTATTGCCTGGATTCCCTAATATTTTCCCTGCTTTAAATCTCTAGGTTGCCTCCACCTTATGCTCACACATAGGCAAATGAGATAATGCCTTTTACACTTCTCTCAAGTCCTTGGCCCCACCTCTGCAACCAACTCACTGTTTTCCTCTTATATGTCAGACTTCTAGTCAATATTTTTGCCAGGTCAGCATGCGGATCACTTGCAGCAATGCCTCTTACCTGGGATATAGCAAATTATCAGTGTATGTGATGCAAAGTTCACCTGGGAGCACCCATCAAGTCTCATACAACTCTACACATCAAAGTCTAAATGCAACAGCTATTGTATACAAACACCTGACATCACAAACATAACAAATTTTCTTGTTGGAGTGAGTCCAGAGAAGGGCCAGGAAGATGATCAGAGGGCTGAGGCATGTCTCTCATGAAGACAGGCTGAGAGACGGGGCTTTGTTCGACCTGGAGAAGAGCAGGCTCCAGGCAGAGCTTATAGCAACCTTCCAGTACCTGAAGGGTCCTACAAGAACACTGAAGTGGTAGGACAAGGGGTAATGGCTTTAAGCTGAAAGAGGGTGGATTTAGATTAGATACACACGCACACACTTTTCCTGCAGTTAGGAATTAAGCCCAATGGAAAAGACATACTAGGTACACTTTGTCTTAATAAACAGCTCGTGGAGAGTCTACGGACAAGCAGTAAATAAGGCAAAAATAAGACACATCTTGCATTTGTTGGATTATTGGGCAACATAGCATGGTTCTGTTCAGGAAAATAGAGTTAGCCTGTACAGCAAGGAGGGGTCTGTACAGCAGAGCCAAGGGCAGGGAGGTCTGGGGGGCAGCCAGAGCTCCTGCCCTGGTAGAGCAGCACCTTCCTGCCCCGAACTCCATTCTTAGATTATACACAGTGGTGGCAAAAGCTGCAGCTGGGAACAGAAAAGCAGCTTGCCAAGTGAGGGAGTGAATGATGGCTGGGAGGGAGGCACCTTGCAGCTGGGACAAATAAGTGGGTACGAGAGGAAAGCAAGAAGCCAGAGGCCCCGCAGAATGGCAAGCAGGGAAACAAGACACAATGCCAGCTCCGCAGGGGTCTCCTGTGCTAAACGATGGACCGGGTCTCCAAGAGGGAGGGAGATAGAGATGCCTATCTAACTGCTTTTGTGTGGGCTCCAAGTCTGAGCTGCAGAATGGCTCCTTTGTCTTGGCCCCTCGCTGGGGCTAAAAGCCATGAGGCATGCGGCCAGATGGCCAGGGCGGGCTCCCAGGGCCAGGAGGGAGGAAAGGGAGGAAAGCTTCATTCCTCACATTCGTGCTGATCCCTGAGACTTAGAGACCAAAACTCTAGGGAGCACGCACCACCTCAGGGGGTGATTTGGAGACAGGTTCTCAGACAGCTAGAAGGCACTTGTAAGGAAGGAGGGCAGCTGTGGATGCACCTACCTCATGTGATGCAGACTTAGCTGCTTAGACCTGCGTTATGACACACTGGTGATTCCAAAGCGCAGCTAGTGAATAGGATCTCCAGTCACTTACCATGCCATGGGCATGCCAGGAACAAATCTAGTTTTAAAAGAAAACCCATAACCTTATGTTCCCCTGAGAGGAGTCACTCAGAGAGCTTCTCAAAATAGAAACTGTGTATTGGGTGCCAGAGGCAGTGAGGCAGTGTAACTAAGAAAATGGATGAAAAACAAGTGCTGAGAAACAGAGAGGTATTTTTGTATTAACCCTGCCAAATGGATTATTTATACCCTAATCTTCTGCTGCGAGTATGACTGAGCTTTTTGAAGGAAAGTTGCAGCCAGCTTCTCCTAGTTATTTAATAGAGGCAGATAAGCTCACACCTTAAAGCAGTTCCACCAACCTCTGGCTGCCGTCCCACGCATACAGATTTCAGAATAATTCTTAAGAAATGCCAAAAGTGTCAATTTACAAGGAGATATCCTGGGGACAGTGGGACATCAGGACTGCCCAGACTTTAAACTGACCTTAAGTAGAAAAACTACATCACCACTCAAAGTGTGTAGCTTCAAGAGAAGCATCCACAGCATTCAATGCTGATTAGAGGATCTGGAGCCTGGAAGGGGGTGGAGTGGGGCCAAGTGGTCTTTGCTGACCAAGAGATGTCAATGAAAGCTGCAAATACACGTAAACAGGGCAAGGTGCTCCAGGTCACGGGCATGAGCACACAGGAGCACTTGNAAGTTCACCTGGGAGCACCCATCAAGTCTCATACAACTCTACACATCAAAGTCTAAATGCAACAGCTATTGTATACAAACACCTGACATCACAAACATAACAAATTTTCTTGTTGGAGTGAGTCCAGAGAAGGGCCAGGAAGATGATCAGAGGGCTGAGGCATGTCTCTCATGAAGACAGGCTGAGAGACGGGGCTTTGTTCGACCTGGAGAAGAGCAGGCTCCAGGCAGAGCTTATAGCAACCTTCCAGTACCTGAAGGGTCCTACAAGAACACTGAAGTGGTAGGACAAGGGGTAATGGCTTTAAGCTGAAAGAGGGTGGATTTAGATTAGATACACACGCACACACTTTTCCTGCAGTTAGGAATTAAGCCCAATGGAAAAGACATACTAGGTACACTTTGTCTTAATAAACAGCTCGTGGAGAGTCTACGGACAAGCAGTAAATAAGGCAAAAATAAGACACATCTTGCATTTGTTGGATTATTGGGCAACATAGCATGGTTCTGTTCAGGAAAATAGAGTTAGCCTGTACAGCAAGGAGGGGTCTGTACAGCAGAGCCAAGGGCAGGGAGGTCTGGGGGGCAGCCAGAGCTCCTGCCCTGGTAGAGCAGCACCTTCCTGCCCCGAACTCCATTCTTAGATTATACACAGTGGTGGCAAAAGCTGCAGCTGGGAACAGAAAAGCAGCTTGCCAAGTGAGGGAGTGAATGATGGCTGGGAGGGAGGCACCTTGCAGCTGGGACAAATAAGTGGGTACGAGAGGAAAGCAAGAAGCCAGAGGCCCCGCAGAATGGCAAGCAGGGAAACAAGACACAATGCCAGCTCCGCAGGGGTCTCCTGTGCTAAACGATGGACCGGGTCTCCAAGAGGGAGGGAGATAGAGATGCCTATCTAACTGCTTTTGTGTGGGCTCCAAGTCTGAGCTGCAGAATGGCTCCTTTGTCTTGGCCCCTCGCTGGGGCTAAAAGCCATGAGGCATGCGGCCAGATGGCCAGGGCGGGCTCCCAGGGCCAGGAGGGAGGAAAGGGAGGAAAGCTTCATTCCTCACATTCGTGCTGATCCCTGAGACTTAGAGACCAAAACTCTAGGGAGCACGCACCACCTCAGGGGGTGATTTGGAGACAGGTTCTCAGACAGCTAGAAGGCACTTGTAAGGAAGGAGGGCAGCTGTGGATGCACCTACCTCATGTGATGCAGACTTAGCTGCTTAGACCTGCGTTATGACACACTGGTGATTCCAAAGCGCAGCTAGTGAATAGGATCTCCAGTCACTTACCATGCCATGGGCATGCCAGGAACAAATCTAGTTTTAAAAGAAAACCCATAACCTTATGTTCCCCTGAGAGGAGTCACTCAGAGAGCTTCTCAAAATAGAAACTGTGTATTGGGTGCCAGAGGCAGTGAGGCAGTGTAACTAAGAAAATGGATGAAAAACAAGTGCTGAGAAACAGAGAGGTATTTTTGTATTAACCCTGCCAAATGGATTATTTATACCCTAATCTTCTGCTGCGAGTATGACTGAGCTTTTTGAAGGAAAGTTGCAGCCAGCTTCTCCTAGTTATTTAATAGAGGCAGATAAGCTCACACCTTAAAGCAGTTCCACCAACCTCTGGCTGCCGTCCCACGCATACAGATTTCAGAATAATTCTTAAGAAATGCCAAAAGTGTCAATTTACAAGGAGATATCCTGGGGACAGTGGGACATCAGGACTGCCCAGACTTTAAACTGACCTTAAGTAGAAAAACTACATCACCACTCAAAGTGTGTAGCTTCAAGAGAAGCATCCACAGCATTCAATGCTGATTAGAGGATCTGGAGCCTGGAAGGGGGTGGAGTGGGGCCAAGTGGTCTTTGCTGACCAAGAGATGTCAATGAAAGCTGCAAATACACGTAAACAGGGCAAGGTGCTCCAGGTCACGGGCATGAGCACACAGGAGCACTTGGAGAACAGAAAAAAGGAGAAAGACACTGTACTCCAGAAACCACCTTAAATCTCCATGGCAATGTCATTCCTATCTTGAACAGCAGCACCTGACCAGCAACACCCACAGAGCTGACACCTACCCACAGACCAAGGCCTGCCTTCAGGTGTCTCCATTTGCAAAGCCCTAGAGCCCTTCTTCTGCATTACCAAAATCCATGTGGGTGACTGAAACAACCTATGTGGGACAAACCACAAGTTCTGCTTTTTCCTCATTAGCTCCGTTCACATCATAGTGGAAGAATGATCATTCTCAAGTGTCCATAAGAGACCATGCAGCTCATCACTGAACTAAACCCGTCCAGTCAAACTTCGGATATTTACATATGTAGTATGTATATGCATTTATTTCACAGAATTCTGGTAACGGGCTCCTACCACCTCCCACTTCTTTCAAGAGCCTCCAGTGCTTGGCTATCTTTTCTATGAGAATGGTTTGGTTTTCCTTAAGTTTTAACAGAAATCTTCCTTACTGCTATTTATGTCCATTGCTACTTGCATTTTCCCCACTAGAACAAATAATTTACTCTCTTCCTCCTTGGAGCATCCTTTAAAATATTTTAACAAACACTGTTATCACCCCTTCCCTCAGTCTTATTTTCTCTAGACTAAACAACCTCAGTGCCTTCAACTCACAGGGCATGATTTTTTAAACCTCTGTCATCCTTTTTGTTTGTTTCTGGACTCTGTCCAACCAGTCCACATCTTCTCTGAAAGCACAGTGTCTACATAATCACATCTGAAACTTCACCAATACATTAAATACTAAAATAGCTACTTCAGAGATCTCATTATACAGTATTCTTGATGTTACATCTCAGTGCTGGATTTGTAGTATTTAACTTTTTTTTTTCTCCTTCAGACTTTCACCATGGAAAAATACAACTAGGGATCTTACCATGACAGTTGGGGAGTGCAGCATGAACTCCCAAGGCTTGAATCTGATGTATCTGTGTAGGAAACAGGGCCAGATGCCAGGGCAGACTTGAGAGAAAAGGTGCTACCTCTTACTTGATGATAGAGAATCACAGCATGAATCACCGAATGGCTAGGTTGGAAAAGACCTTTAAGATCATCAAGTCCAACTGTACCTGTCTTCTACTAAACCATGTCTCGAAGTACCTCATCTATGTGTCTTTTAAACACATCCAGGGATAGTGACTCAACCACCTCCCTGGACAGCCTGCTCCACATCCCGACAGCTCTTTCAGTGAAGAACTCTTTCCTAACATCTAATCTGAACCTGCCCTGGCACAGCTTAAGGCCATTTCCCCTAATCGTATCACCTGTCACTTAGCTAAAGAGACCATCACCCACCTCTGTACAACCACCTTTCAGTTAATTATAGGCAGTGATAAGGTTTCCCCTCTGCTTCCTCTTTTCCCGGCTAAACATTCCCAGCTCCCTCAGCTGCTCCTCATAAGATTTGCCCTCCAACCTCTTCACCAGTCTGGTTGTCCTTCTCTGAACACACTCAAGGACCTCGGTGTCCTTCTTGTACTGAGGAGCCCAGAACTGGACACAGCACTCGAGGTAAGGCCTTGCCAATACCCAGTACAGGTGCACAATCACCCCCCTAGACCTAGTGGCCATATTATTTCAGATTTGATAGTGAATTTAAGGAGATTCATAGTGATGCACACAATGTTCTGGCACAACTATTTCAATACAACATGAATGGCAAATGAGGGCATTTCTGTTGTAATTACAGAAGTGTTGTGGGTTTGGGGTATTTTTTAATTAAAACTACTTCTTGATCCACTGTTAAAAATTACACCAATAGAAAAACTGAGGAAGAAGTACAAATAAAATTATTTATACACACAAAAGTGTATGCTGGGACAAAAGCCTTAAGTTTCCTCATTTTGTGAAGAAAAACTTAAGACTATGAAACAGCTGTCACCATAACCATCACAGAAAGGAGGATAGTACAATGCATGGTTTATCACTGAAGTTTAATTATTTGCTCTGCCTAATTGTCTAGTGGACTCCATGGCAGGATCTACAAAAAGCATTTCCCTGACATTTTAGTTACTTTTCTTCAATACTGAGTTCTGCAAAAATGCCTCAGTGCCTTGCAGTTCTTCTATTTCTTCCAAATGTAGCATCTAATTACACTTTTAAAGTTTGCCTTATGAGTGCCTACCAAACTTTTTCGCAGGACAGTATCTGACTCGTACAATCTGTCATCATCATCACCTCCAAGGCTGTGTGTTTGTCTCAACCAGACTAACTCTATAACAAAAGCTTTTAGGGTTTTCCTTTTCTTGGTTCTTCTTCTTCTCCTTACCCATCTCCAAAATTTATGTCCTTCTGGGAATGTAAGAAAGTGCAGAACTTGTGGTGTAGCAATTCCTAATAATCAACATTCTCTTCCTCACAATATCTAGGACATTAAAGATATTACCTGATACTAATTCTGCAGCAGTCAGAAAATTACCTCCATTTTACATCCCAAAGTGTCTTTGTTTGCCCTTATGAAAAGGCAGATCTCTCACTTCCACCTGTTAGCCATGTTTTTGGAGACTTTCCACCAAAACTAAGCTGTCTGTCTTCTCATTCACTCACTCTCTTTTCATGTTAGTTCCTTCAGTATCTGTACTACTTTCTTTCTGGTTTTGTCCCCATTTATGGTCTTGGTCACATTTCTAAGAGGAGATTAATGAGGAGCCTGAGTCAGTGTTTAAACATAGCAAACAGGTGGGTTAAGGAACACTGTGGAAAGATCATTGTGGGAGGGAGAAGCATGGACCTGCATTAGTCACATCATTAACATCAACACTCTTTAACAACTGGTTTGTACCAGACAACTTCAGGGGCAGGGAAGATTTCTGCTTTTAAAGGGTTGAATACCTTCATACCTTCACACTGTATAGATTTAGGAACTGGCTTAGTTACAAGCTTTAGAATATTTCCTTCTAACATTATCTGTTTCTTCCACTTTCTGGAAAATAATGTGAAACTCACTCAAAACATGCAAAAATTGTCCAAAATCAGAAGCTTTGGGAATATGGCAGCAGAGAACCCACACAGGTCTTGCACCTAGTTCAGGAGACTTGCAAATGCCCACAGGTTGACACAAGGATGAGTGTTTTAAGTTCTCAGCTGAACCTAATAGAATCTAATGAGCAACAAAATCAACAAAACTGAGCAAAGCTAAAAAAAACCCAAAAAACAAAAAAAACCCCTAGAAAATACTTTTCCTTCAAGCTTAATTTGGTGTGCTTACCACACAGACAGGTATCTGTGTTGATCAGACTGGAGATCAAACTGCCTATAGTCAGCTTGTAGCATCAAGTTTCCTCTGAGATTTTATATAATCAAAATAAATTTCATTTAAGGAAATGAGGGACTGCTCAGAAGACTGAAAAGCCTAGATAGTACATGATAGAAGGAACAGGGAAAAGAAATACGTTGCGTGGAGACCGAAATGGCTTGTGGAGCTGGCAGGACTCCGCACGGCCAACACTGTGCCAGAGCTAACTCCTACAGCAGCAAATACACGTGTGGCCCACTCATGTCTGGCAGCAACCCCAGGCTAATGCACCAGCATGCTAGAAGTCTGTCACTGGAACAACCCCTGGCTCTGCAGGCAACAGCTGAGGTATGGATAGGGTGATCAGCACTGCCTGCAGAGAGGGTTTGGTGTGTGTCTCAGCAGGCTTTGAGCCATTCTCCCCAAGGGATGGGAAGCTGTACCAGGGAAGCTCTGGCTCGCAGCCTGCTTAGAGGTTATCTTGTGTGCGTACACTACATGGATAGCTAACCTACTTCTGGGCCAAAAAAGATCCTGAAAGATGCTGCTACCCAGCTCCTAGATGGTGGAGCGGCCAGCATAAACGCTGCTTCCCAGGAGCATTCGGTAGTTCAGCACAGAGCAGTATTGCACTCAATCCTGTCATCCAAATTCTTCGTTGTTCTTGGAAAACACACCAGCATACCATGGGAGCAGCTGGTCTAATTGCTTCCTTTCATTACCATCTATGGATGCTTCTGTCAAGCTAACCTCCTTTACTGACTGGGCTTCTTTACAGCTCTTGACCTTCAGCCTCATGAGCTGGTTTGAGACACCAGCCACATTGTCTGCTTCCCTCACAGTCTATTTTTTAACCACTCTCGGTCCTTCATGGTCATTCATAGCAGTTACTGTTTTCCACAACTCACCCTGCTGCGCAGCCTAAATCACAGTTTTTCTGAAGACCAGTACAGACAAGTTATTTTCTGCTTCAAATAGGCTAGTGGCCACCTTTTTTTTATGCTTTCCAGGTATTGTTTTGCTTGACTGTCTAGTTTCATGTCACTTGCTTTTAAATTCTTAAAATAAATAATTCTTCTTTGGTGAGAGGTAGATATGGCAGAGAAATCTCCAAAGTCCTATGAGCATCTATCCTCATTCAAGGCTGAATGAACTGGGGCTGTTCAGCCTTGAGAAAAGAAGACTGAGAGGGGATCTGATTAATGTTTATAAATGTCTTAAGTGTGGACACAGAGGGAAATAGCCAGACTCTTTTGTTGTCTGTGGAGACAGAACAAGGGGCAATGGCTGCAAGTTGGAGCATAGGAAGTTCTGCACCAATGTGCAGAAGAACTTTTTCCCAGTGAGGGTGACAGAGCCCTGGGACAGGCTGCCCAGGGTGGGTTCTGGAGTCTCCTTCTCTGGAGATATTCAAGACCTGTTTGGACGTCTACCTGTGTGACCTGTCCTAGGGAACCTTCTTTGGCAGGGGGTTTGGACTCGATGACCTTTGGAGGTCCCTTCCCACCCCTACGATTCTGTGATACTCTGCGTTGCTTTTATCAGTATCTAAATATGTTTAGCAAAATATCTGTGATGCCTGTGACCAGGAAAGTCACTTTCCATGGCTATCATCAGAAACAGCAGCAGAATTGCTGCAGAAATAGCACAGCATTAGGTCATTTACTGAACAGAGAGGGGACTTAAAGAGGTACATTTTTTCTAGAGTTTGCAGTGGCTAGTAACTAATAACCAGCCATTGAAATTTGTGTAGTACAAACTTTACTTCTCTTAAGCTCTACTTTTCTTTTTTAACCCCAACTGTAGACTTGTTTCAGATCCTCTGCACACCACCACCATGATCTGATTCCAGCAGAGAAGATGATGATGACCCTTCACTGTCACAAGACTTGTCTTGGTGCAGAGTCCCTTGGAAATTTTATCTCAGTGTGTTGGATGCCAAGAAAAATGTGGGAGTCTGTCAAAGGTGCAGATTTCTCAGGTTTGTCTGCATATCTAGAAAATTTGTGTTTAGAAGCTTCTGACAGGAAGGTTGGATTACCTACCAGCTATGATGACAACATAGACAAGCCAACACAGCAGGAAATTTCATGAAACAACTACAGCCTACCCAGGCAGGATAGGACTACCTTTGGCATCTTTGATTAGGGCCAAAATAAACAACAGAAGATAACCACAACAATTTTGGACTGCTTGAGCACTACTTCGAGGACTTGCACTTTCCACCTGAAAGCTCTAGCAATTAATTTTTGCAATCATAAAATCATAGAATGGTCTGGGTTGGAAGGGACACCAAGGATCACAGAGTTCCAACACCTCTGTCACAGGCAGGGCCACTAACCTCCAGTCCTGGATCTACACAAGGTTGCCCAGGGCCCCATCCAAACTGGCCTTGAACACCTTCAGGGACAGGGCATCCACCACCTCTCTGGGCAGCCTGTTCCAGCACCTCACCACTCTCTCTGTAAAAACCTTCCCCCTAATATCTAATCTAAGCCTTCCTTCCTTTAGTTTTAATCCATTCCCCCTTGTCCTGCCATTATCTGCCCTTTTAAAAAGTTGGATCCCCTCCTGCTTATAAGCTCCCTTCAGGTACTGGAAGGCTGCAATGAGGTCCCCCCACAGCCTTCTCTTCTCCAGGCTGAACAAGCCCAGCTCCCTCAGCCTCTCTTTGTAAGGCAGGTGCTCCAGCCCTCTAATCATCTTCGTAATGCTGGAGCTTTCTTGCTAAGAAAGACAGGAACCGCACCAAAACAAGGCAAGCTGATACAGAGTGAAGACATGAGCTTTAAAAAGTAGACACAAGAGAAAAACAATGGAATTAAAACTACATTTAGGAGGAAAAGTCCCAATCAGAAATAGTGTGTTAGCAATCCCATACATCTTCTCATTTTTCACATATTCAGCTAGACAGCAGGTTGCAAACAAAGGGAGATTTCTTCTCATGAGGTAAACCAGAAAAGTGAACCAAATATTAGAAGTTGAATTTGAATCAAAACCAAATAACCCCGAAACTCAAAAACGCAAGGTCCCTTCAGAGAAGTATTTCCATTGCTTAGCTTCTGGAAAATTGCTCTATAATTAGAAAAAAGAATGAAGGTTTTTTCCTTACTATTTATGTAGTAATACGTCTTTTTTTTTCTGATAAGAACATTTGAGACACCTAAAAAGTTTTCCATTATTTATAGATTTGCAGAGTAAAGTAGCCTGACCAATGACAAAAGTCTTATAAAGCTAGGGGATTTTAGAACACTAAAAATACTTGCAGAGCCAGACTTTCTTGCAGAGCTTACTCTCCTCTCACCTCAAGATGCAGACTGATGAATTGAGAGATCCATGAAGAGGACACAAACTATTCTTGATGGTGAAAAGATTAAAAAGGATCATTTGCCATAAATGTCAGCTTGAAATCATATGTATTAAAGCACTGCCCAGAGAGCTTCTTACACTGTCATGTAACGTACCTAATGTACTACATAGTGCAAGTTTAAGGTCATATACGTACCACACAGTAGATTGTCATTTTAGCAATATCAAGGGTGACTCTCAGCAAGATGATCTGGGTATACACAACATTAGCCAAAGCATCTGCTGTAGGCCAGTCTCAGAGACAGGATATGAAAACAGAGAAGCTTTTGATTTTATATTGTAAGGCCAGCAGGCTGCACGGAGATATATTAGTTTGGGTCTCAGCAGCAGCTTAATGCTGCCAGCTTGAGTCAATTAATCTTCTTTTTGGGATGTACAAGCTGGCCAGGCACAGCCAGAGCCGCAGCGCTGCTCTGCTGGGGTGTCTCCCTGGGGTTTAGAGCTCTCTGACTTTATACAAACAAGTGGGATGGAAAGGACCAGCCTGCATAGGCCTGTAAAGGTGGCTGCTGCTTTCCCTTGTATGAATGTTGTTAGATCCCCTTGTAGGGTGGCCTCCTTCAGCACGTGAGCTTTCTCGCTGGGTGACTGCGCTGAGAGCGCTGCAAGGAAAAAAGACCTGGGGGGCAAGCAAGAGAAAGTATCAGCCTGTCTCCAAGGGCTTTTGTCTACTTAACTACATGAAAAATGGGTGAAAGTAAAGATTCTTACCATGAAATAAAGGCTCTTTAGAACATCACTGGCTATTTAAACCAGCGGGTACCATGAGTGTGAGTAGCACTTGCTGTCAGGAAAAGTTGACAACATCCAAAAGACAAGAGGACTACTGAAGGACCCTATCCATGATGACTGTGCACAAGCGCCTCGTGAGGACAGGAGCACTCATCCCAGTGTCGCAGGGAGGAACCATGAGCTCTGGGATGAGACTGAACAAAGGTGGAGGTGGTGGACATGAGATTGAAGACACCAAGTCACAAATCCAAGCCACATGTGACCCCCAACTGAGAAGGGCATGCACACAGGTGGTGCTGCTGGAGGAGCACGGGGCACCTTGTACAGGATGAGGGAAACCATGTCAGTGAGCAACAGCAGCTATTACACATGCAGACAGGCACTGCCTTGTGGCAGGTTTTCAGGAGAAATCAGCGTATGGAGATGGTAGAAAACCACTGCGATCCTCCAAATGGAATATAAATAAGGATGTGCAAATAGAAATATAGCTCACCCAGCTGTTCACGTGAGATGTGCTGGGATCTTCTGAAGGAAAATTAATAAATACCTAAATTCCTTCACCCAAGAACAGTCTTAGGCTGATACCAAGCAGAGTCCCCAGACCAGCACACTGGGCATGGTGGTTACAGCTGTACACTGACCAGAACTGGGACGCTTTCCAGTACTCAGGCCAGCTGCCATGGAGCAGCTCACATCCCTACCACTAAATCCACTCTGCATAATGGGGGAGGGGTGGGAGGGTGAGGCTTCATCCTAAACAGATATTAGCACAGGATGAGGACTGCTCCCAACTCCTCACGCAAGCCCAGGAGTTACTTATGAGGGTGAAAGTTGGTTCAGACTAAAATCATGCCAGAGATCTCACCAACGCTGAGAACGGGACTAGGTACCAGTGCTCAGGCACTGCACAATTCACCATCAAATACACTGCTAGTGCCACTCAGCAGAAGTCTAATTCTGTAACTAGATGACACAGTTCATCTACATACTCAACTATATGCAAAGACCCCAGAAACATGTCTTGGGACCTGCTATGTAGGGACTACAGCTGTTCCTTGGTAGTAACAACAAACTCCAGCTACTGCATAAAACAGTGACAGAAGCAGAAAAATAGAGTGGTGAATTTAGGGGGGTTTTGTTTGGGTTCTTTTAAGAGGTCTGTGTGACTTGAAGAATTACTAATCAATAAATTTGACTTCTGGACTTGAGAAATTGGTAGAAACTATAGCAAGAGCAGAAGCAGCCAACACCACCAAGTACAATAACCTGAGGAAGGATGTCCCAGAAAAGAGGGAAGTCACATGTCTGCAAACTGCTGAACTTACTGCAGGGGTGATCTACCTGAAGTACTCTTCTTGGATTTCCAGAAACCTTTGAACATGGTCCTTCCCACAAACCCCTAATACGCTAAGGCTGGTGTTCAGGAAAAGGGGAAATCCTTTATAAAATTATGGTTTTAAGCGCAGGAGGAGAAAAGGTAGAAATAAGAAACAACTCTCACAGTGGGGGTAATGTTCCTGCATGGTACTGTGCTGTTCAACGCACTCACGAATGGTATAGAACAAGGAACACCTTTCCACAAGCAAAGCGAAGAGTTGTGAGGATATCGCATAGCTCCATGATGGAGCAGTACAATGAAAGATGAGGTTCAGCACTGAACAGCCTGAGAATGTCAGAGGGACAGTTTTCCATAAGGCAAAAAGCTTACAATTGGCAAGTAACCGTTAAATGGTGTGATGAGGGATGATAAAACACACGCACAAATTCTCCTATTTCTGCTATTCAGGAGGGTACTGCGGCGACAGCAGCACAGCAGATCATAGCTCTGCTCTTGAATCAACTATAAGTTTTCTGGGTAATTCTAAGAATACAGCTGGAAAAAATAAAACAGTTATAACTCTGGAAACATATCTAACTTTATTTTTAGACTGTTGTCAAAATACAGTGCTTAAAAACATCAGTGGTAATGGAAATTTCTTTACGAGACCCACCTCTGACTTATTCATTAGCAATGTCAGTGGCTAGAATAAAAGACTTTTTCATTATTTTATTCTATTAAATTGACTAGGATTGTGCGATTTCAATCTCTGCTTTTCTTTGGTGACATCTACGATACATCACATGGCCTTACCTCCTTATCTCCTGTCACGCTTTTGATCCTACTTTTCCAAGTATCACTTTCATTTCCCCAGTCTGGGTTTCCTGCAGTGACCAACCTTGTGGTCCCTTTTGTCACATCTCTACAAAAAAGGAAAGATTCATAGTCACAGGAAACACAGCTTCCAACTGGACAATGCTTTTCCCAACCACACGCAGGTAACCAAGGTGCAACACCCTGCCAGGCCAAATACATTCCCCTCTGTTTTAAATGGTCTTCAGGCTAAGTGGCTTCTGCAGATAGGCCCAAGTGCTAAACAAAGTATCCACACACAGAACTTCGGTTTCTCCATTATTTCTGAGCTCTGATGGAATTCAGAACTTCACTGCCAGAAATTGCAGTTGCTCACAATGTAATGGCAGAATTGGAGCAGCCCAGTTCTTGGATGATTTGCAGCTGGATCCCTTTGTTTTCACAAACAGCTGGATTCTTGTATCCCTTGAGCTTTGCAGGCTTAAACTACATCTGAGAAACATGCTTAATGTAAAGACTGCGGAACCTGACAGCAATGTAAAATGCCACCTGTGGCATTTACCCAATTTACATGCTTTAATCTGATATTGCTCGATGCATGGATAGATGTACTAGCTATCCAAGACTCATTCTGGTATCAGAAAGCATAGGATTGTACCCAAGTCACACTAGAATGGAAAAGAGAATGTTTTCCATTAGCAAATCTGAAAACAAGTGCATCTTTTGTTTTCTGCTGGAATGGGGTTCAGCCTGGGCTAGTTTATGTTACATTCCTGGAGGGAGCTCCCTGTTGTAGCATGTCATAGATCAGATCTAGGCACGAACACCTGAAAACTAACACTTACCACAGGTGATTTAAATTCTTCGTTTTCCGTGTTCCAGGGGATTTTTTTTTCCCCAATTTGCAGATTAGTATTATCTGACAGCGCCTGAAAACTAAAATCCTCTGCTCACAGAGGAGTGCCACCAAGGGGGGCTACGTAAGCCTCAGCAACGTGAAGACCTTCTTCACTCCCAAAGTGTGTGCCATGCCCTGCCGGCTCCTGTTCTGGCGGCTGCCCAGGCTGCCGAGCAGCACTAAGCAGCATTTTGGGTTTTTTCCTGCAAGAACTTGTCACTGAAACGGTTTCACGTTCTGCATTGAAACCATCCTACACAGGCTGAGGGACGTATTAATCAGGGTTCACTTTCCAAGCTGTCCAGTTAGCTCAGTTACATCTTCAGCATCCCAAGGAAAACAAACAGTCAGGAGAGCGATCCCTCAGGCTGGGGAGAGAGCCGCCCTCCCCCAGCCTGCCCCTCCAAACGAACTGATCCAGGATCACAAAGTGCCTCTGCGTGTAGCAGCAAGACATGAAAAAAAAAAATCGCCATCAAAGCTTGACATGACAGATAAACATAGGAGGCATTAACAATAGCTGTTTTTTTCATAGCCTGCTTAGATCCCTCGGATAAGTGCGGGCCCATGATTAACCAAAAATTCTAGCCAATAGCTGATGTTATTTCAGCATTTTTCAAATGCTTCAGCTAGAACCTTGTCAAAATAAACGGTGGATTTGTGCTGTATGTGCTTATATGGCAAGGTTGATCCATGCTGATACTATTACAGTGCTGTAAAGCATAAAATCTAGTTAATGGTTTCTGCCAAGCCATGAATCAGTTGCAAAATAATGACCCAAAGTATGTTCTTTTTTCCATTCCCTAATATTTCTTCACAGCACAACCCAAACAATTGCTCATAATTAAACTGATTGGAGGAGCAGACACTGGCAGGAAATACACTGCTGGCACTGGTCCGACAGCACTTCATTGTACTGAATTTAGAACAATTACATCAGTTCCTTTCATTTTGCAGAAGACGAGGAGGGGGCCTGCCTTTTTATCTGTTACTCTCTACAAGCAAAATCGATGTTTATCTAATCACCTGAAGCAGATCCATGTATTTTCAACGAACAGCATTAAGTGCATCCCGGGGTACCCTGTTGCCTTTGCCCATCCTGTTTCACCTTTTTTTTCATCACACTCTGCATTATTAGTCATGATCCAGTGGGGTTTTTTCTAGGGAAGCGTGAGTAGATCAGCTTTTAATAACGAAAGGACAGAAAATGAAGCATTATTATCCAGCAAGACAAGCAAAAGTACAGAGTGAAAGCGGAGTCCGCATTTAAAACGACATGACTTGTGACTTCTACACATATGGAGCAAGAGTCAACACGTAAGTGTTATAGAGCAGAATGACATCCCACAGCACTGTGGGGAAGCTAAAGCCAGATTTTGCTCTTGAGCAGATGTGTCCAGTTCAAACAAAATTTGAACAGAGACCAAAGGGTACACTGGTACCTGCAGAGACAAATAGTTGAAAGAACCCTACATGAAACCATGGAACTGTTCCTCCCATTTCACAGTGGTTTTGTACCCCAGACTAGTCTTTAATTGATTACCTTCAGCACACAGCTCTGTACATAGATAGTAGCCACATTTAGGAAGCCCTTTAGCTGAAGGAATGATCTGTATTGAGTGGAGCCTTGTTTTCAGATCCCACAGCTACCTCAACAGAGCAGACAAGGATTCATCTTCCTTCAGCAGGGCCTGGTCTGCTGGGCAGCTCATGAAGGGGACTGGGTGGCCCAGCAGTGGTTTCTTGCTCCCAGCAGAACACATTCAGCTTTGGACTTGTACAGAGGCCAGTCACAATCTGGCAGTCGGGTAGTTACTCATGCATTCAATTAAAGTGCTTTTTCTCTCACACATGCCCAGAGATGTAGCACTTCCCATGAGTGGCTGTGAATAGATCTTTGAAGAGGTTCTCACAGAATGAATGTACCTCTGTTTCCCCAAAGTGCTGAACAGAGGGCAAAATATAATCTATATTAGTATATTTATAACAGGCAAGATCTCTGCATTCATATATCATTTGTTACCCATGCAGACTTTGAAACAGGAGGGGTTGGAGGGGTTTTGGGGAAGGGTGGGAAGGGAGAAGAAAGAAAACAGAAAAAAAATATCACAAAAACCTCAAACAAAAACCCCAACTTGTGAATAGAGGTCTGTGCAAGGAATGAGGAAGATATAGGTTGCAGCTTGCCTTCAGCAAATAACTTTGTTTCTTTGCCCTTCTCTTTCATGGTCCTAAGTCTTGTCTATTATAGGGAGGTCTTTGGGAGCCATAGCCATGGCTGACAACGCTCGATTCAGTAGTGCTATAAATCTCAAATGCCATTAAGAATATGACTTTGTATGTTCTAAAGATACGGGTGCAAGTCAGAGAATTGTTGAGGTTGGAAGGGACCTCTGGACATCATTTAGTCCAACCTCCCTGCTCAGAGGATGGTCAACTAGAGCTTGCCACTCAGGACTAGTTGTAGTTTTTAAGGTCTCCAAGGATGGCATCTCCACAGCTGTTCCAGCATTCAATCACCTTCACAGGAAAAAACTCTCTTCTAAGCAGTCTTTCTGTATTTCAACTTGTACCCATCGCCTTTTTTCCTTTCACAGGGCAAAAGAGAAGAGTCTACCTCCATTTTCTTTAACTCCCCCAATCAGATAAACACCTCTGTCTCAGTCCCTCTTTTAAGGTGAAATGCTCCAGTCCATCATCGTGGCTCTTTGTTGGGCTCTGTCCAGCATGTCCATGTCTTGTACCATGGGGGCCCAGAAATGGACACAGCATCCCAACATGGCTTCACCAGGGCTGAGTAGAGAATAAAGATCCCCTTCTCTCAACTTGGGGCAATGCTTTCACTAACACTGCCCAGAAAGCCTTTGGCCCTCTTTTGCCACATTGGAAGGGACCTTTAAAGGTCATCTAGTCCAACCCCCCTGCAGTAAGCAGGGACATATTCACTAGATCAGAAGAAAAGTATGTTTTGACCTATCTTACTTCTAGCTTTTGGTCACATGATTTGCACATCCCCAAAGCTGCTGAGGTCACCTAGACTTTAAGATCATCAGCTCACCCAGAGGAATGGTGGGGTCGCTGTGAAGAAAGGCCATTTGTCTTGTTCGTGCTGCATCATGCCATTCTGTCATGAGAATAAATCAATTACACAGGGAAATGAAGGGGAACTAACAGCTGCTTGTTACAGAAGTGCAGCAGCTCTGAGATGCAAGTAAAAAGTCAGCATTTTTACTGGATTTTTTCCGTTTTGCAAACAATCTCCTTTTGCTCTTTATCTTTCTGTATGAGAAGGAGGGTGCCTATTTTCTATTTATAACTTTGCTGGGAAAGATTCAATGTTTTGATTTTATTAGACCACTATTAAAACAGAAACATTCCAGAGCCCCAAACTGAAAGATAAAGTCCTATTCATGTTTGTGCTTCCCTCAAGCCTGTGTTCCCTGGCAGAGATATTCGATGGGCACGGTGTCGCGTAACTGTTTGACTTGCACATTTGTACCTAGCACATCCAACGCCCTCTCTACCAGATAATCCTCTGAGTAAACACTGACATTTAACTATTTTTAAAATTAATTACAATTATAATTTCCAGATAATCCAGAATGTCTTTTCAGACGAGGGGGATTAAATTTAGGTTCTTAAACAGACTTAATTAAATAAGGATGTTCTTGAAAGAGAGGGATATTGTTTTCAGGTTGAAGACTCAATGAGGATTAGTGTGTGCCAAACCCATTTCCTGATTTGCTAGCAAATTTCCTGAATATTCCCAGGAAAATTGCTCAGTCTGCTTCTCTGTTTCCTACCTGCAAAGGCGGCATATTCCTGCTTCCCTTCTTTCTGCTCTTTATCTTAGTTGCGAAGCAGTAAGAGCAGAGCAGCTCTGCAGCGGTTACAGGTACTGGAATAAAGAACGAGCAGTGCCACAGTAATCACAGGTTTGTATTTAGGACATTTCCTCCAAGGACTGAACTCTTCTGTCTTGTAGACATTTTTTGTACGTGCTACCTTTAAAAACAAGATGCACTTGAGTATTTGCTCTTTGGGCCATTTTGCTTGGAGCAACTCCAACCAAGAAGCATTTTTCTGCTCTCCCATCTCATTGCTTTTTAATTCTAAACATCTCTTTGGAGCAAAGCTGAGATAACATGTTATCTCTGACATAAGGGAAAGTTTGGAGGTACGCAGAATACTTACTCTGTTCAACCACCTATTGGCCTTGGAAAAAAAAAAAAAGAAAAAAAGAAAAGAAAAAAAGTTTCAGTACATTCTGAATTCCATTCTCCAGGTGAACTTTGTGAGATATGCATGAACAGGAAAAAACACCCCAGGGCAAACCACTGAAGATTAAAGCTAGACCTGCATTTATTTTGGATTTTTCAAAGCTCTCACATATATTGACTTTCACATTCTCACATTGCACTTCATTTCTTGGTTCATTCACCAGAAGGAGCAGAAGTACCAAAGAGTCATAATCTTTCCACCCAGAACCTTGAAATCTAAGAACAAGAAAGCCACCTCCCCATGAGCAAGAAATGCCATCTCTGTTTTGCCAACTCTGCTAGTCATCACTGTCGATACAGCCATCAGTCTGGCAAGAGAGGATAACTGCTGACAGAGTGCCGTGACCACTTCGCCAGGCCAGACAACAAAGAGTTAGAGAGCTGAAAGGAGAGTCACCCCAGAAGCGCTGAAAACAGAACGTGTTTTGTTATAGCAATGCTTATTGGAAGCATAGCATCACCGAAGCATTTCTGAGGCAAACCAAGACCAGCCAGGAAACTATCACATATGGTATTTTTCATATTTCCAGTAATTTGACTTTTTTTTTTTTTAACTATAGAATGGTCACCAGCACAAGTGCTTTGCGCAGGTCTCTTACAGAGCTGTGGCAAGAAATACCAGCTTGAGAAATTCCCCAACATAACGCACCCTGAAACCCTAGCCTGCTTCTTTACACCATTTTGCAGTTTCCCTCTGAGTAAAGGCTCTCCCAACATTGCATTGCCTCGAAGCGGCACTGTTCCTCTCCTGCTTCACTGCCAGAACAGAGCCCTGCCAAAGCATAGCTGTTGCAAGACATGACATTAAATCTGAGACTCCTTTTCTTTTGGACTGTCTCCTCTCCTGAAAAATTTACTGAAGAAAAACCTTGACAGAATACACAACTAAACATTGACCTAAAAAGTTATAAACAGAACTTGATTTTTAGCCAGCTCTCTCCAGACTTGATCAAGTCAATCCCAACTCACCCCCACCCATCCTGATGCTCAGAGCCAGGAAAACAGCTTTGTGCTACAGGACTCACTGCTCACACTTTAATCAGCAAGTTATTTCTACTTGAACTGCATACTTACTTCAGGCTTTAATTAGGAATTATGCTTTAATTTGCCTTTTCTTTGTCATCAATCTCAATGGCATTTATCAGTGTGGCATAACATCCCTGGACAGGGCAGGAAATAGGACAAAACCCTTTGGCTACAGGCATGTGGTCATAGAATCATAGAATTATAGAATGGTCTGGGTTGGAAGGGACCCCATGGATCATAGAGCTCCAACCCCCCTGCCACAGGCAGGGCCACCAACCTCCAGGTCTGGATCTACACAAGGTTGCCCAGGGCCCCATCCAACCTGGCCTTGAACACTTCCAGGGACGGGGCATCCACTACTTCTTTGGGCAGCCTGTTCCAGCACCTCACCACTCTTTCTGTAAAAAACTTCCCCCTAATATCTAATCTAAACCTTCCCTCCTTTAGCTTTAGTCCATTCCCCCTTGTCCTGCCATTATCTACCCTTTTAAAAAGTTTAATCCCCTCCTGCT
>VZTU01015925.1:138028-182802 GCA_013400835.1 Zapornia atra
GACAATCACCTCCCTGTCCCTGCTGGCCACCCCTCTTCTAATGGAGCCCAGGATCCCATTGGCCTTGCGAGCTGCAAGAGCACACTGCTGGCTCATGTTAAGTCTCTCATCCACCACAATCCCCAAGTCCTTCTCAGCAGGGCTACTCTCAAGAAGCTCTTCTCCCAGTCTGTATCTATGTCTGGGATTCTTCCGACCCAAGTGCAACACCTTACACTTGGCAGTGTTGAACCTCATTAGGTTCCCCCAGGCCCATCTTTCCAGCCTGTCAAGGTCCCTCTGGATGGCTTCCTTTCCTTCTAGGGTGTCAACCACACCACTCAGCTTGGTGTCATCTGCAAACTTGCTGAGGGTGCACTCAGTTCCATCATCGATGTCATTGATAAAGATGTTAAAGAGCACCGGTCCCAAGACAGACCCCTGGGGGACACCGCTTGTCACCGGCCTCCACCTGGACATAGACCCAATTCAGCCTTGTTTCTGCTCTTCTAAGAGGTATGAATAAATTATGTTACAATTTTCTCTGACATGCGTTGTTAACTAGATCTCTCCAGTGATAGACACAGCTGGTGCTCCAGCCTGAGAATACACGGGTGAGTGTGCGTGGAACAATTTACGGCAAAAATATTTCCTTGCAAGTTAACATCACAACAAAATGATGTCTTCTCCTCTTGGATTTTAATCCAACTGCTTTTATCTTTAACTCTACCTGTCAAACCATGTATACACATCCTTGCATTGGACTGCAAGTGACCTCAGTCTGGTAAGCTCACGCACAGACACTTAACTGCAAAAAGCCACCACTGCTCCCTCCTCCCCAAAAAACCTCTCCAAATCCTCACTTGGTGTCAATGCAGCTGCCTAACATACTGCCCATCCACCAGGTGCCTCTGCACGTTGCCAGTACTTTAACGTACTCCACATAATATCACACAATTATATCTTTTTTCAGAGGGTTCTTTTTTAATGGCTGAATGACATCACTATGCCTGAACTCAAGCTCCCTCAGCATCATTTGAGTACTCAGTTGAAAACATTTGCTTTCACTTATGTCAAGTTGGAGACCACATCTTATACCTTAGAGTTTAATAACGTTGCATTCAGAGCCAGATTATGACTACTAATATATAAAGACATAATATGAAAAGACGCTCCTGTATGCAACAGGCTGTATGTCTAAGGTAAGGAAAAGATTCCTTAATCTCTGACGTTTTGATTGAAAACCTCAACTCTAGCTGATAATGCCCTTTTCCAGTTCACATTGCTATTTAGGAAATTCCTAATTGTCTACTTCTGCTGATGTTTCACTAGACAGGAGTAACAAACCAGAGAAAAAGTTAATAAAACATAGGAATGGGTTTGCATTATTGACCTGTCATTTCTGCCAAAGCTAGTGTAACCCAAACCATGGTTAATAAAAAAATGAACCTTCCAACACAATGACATTTTCTACAAAAAGAGAAATTGTTATCTCTGAAAAAGAGAGTTTTTAGAAGTATTAATTCTACATTTCAGACATATTCTAATAGAAAAGGAAAAACATACTACCTCCCATTAGGAGGAGAAATGAATACATCTCCAACAGTCCTTCAACACACGAATAATGGAGCTTTGGAATAAGGAAACATGGCCAAACTGGAAATCACCACCACCCACAAAGCTCTGTCCTTGAGGGAAGGTTAGAAAAGAATGAAGTGTATCTTACAGGTCTCAGAGCCACTACTCAGTTACTCCCACGAGGTACTCGCATGCTTTAGCAAGTGGCATGAGTCCTGAGCTGCTTCCATGGACCAGTAGTCACACGAGGCAGTGCCATGGTCCCACTTTCACCTCCCGTGTAAGTACCTCAAATCAATACACAGTTACACTGCCTACCTTCAGAAAAGGCAATGAGGCTTCCCAGACTGACAAGCTTTCAGAAAGTCCCTGCAGAGACACGAAGAGGGAATGTGCAGATTGCTGCCACAGGGTAAACGCAAGAGCAGCTATTGGGCAGTGCTGTTAGGGGTAACTGGTCCCAGCCAAGGAAACAGATACTCAGTAACAGACTTTGGGGTAAGTCTTGCCCTGTATACCTCACCATCACTTTGTGATATGATGACTAACCGAAAGAAGCAGTCAGCCTCGAACTGATGAAGCCACCTGACCTTAGAAAGAGGACAGGTCTGACACGGGCAGAACCTTCCCAGAACCTGTGCAGTCTGGCCAGGGGAAATAAAGCCTCTTGCTCGCAGGACTGAGTGTGCCCAGCATTCACAGAAGTCTTGTCGCCATCAAACTGGGCCACCAAGCAGCTGCCCATCACTCACCCCAGCTGCCAGCTCTGCCTGCAGACAGACCGCTGCTGCATTTGGTTACCCTCTGTTGCGGAGGGCAGAGTTTCCTCCCCTCCATGCTGACCTCAAGGCATTGCTCCTGAAGTGGGGAGAGATGTTGGTGGCTGTTGCCCAATGCTCTCTTAGCCTTTACAGCCGAACAGAGGACCTGGGCTAGACCTGTACAGGGGTTTTGGACTGCATGAAATCATCCCAACATTTTTGGAGAGTCACACACACACCACTGGAACCAGGGCAGGAGCTTGGAGAGGAGGAGCTGTCTTGTGTGGAAAGCTTTAAAGCTACCAAATACTAAGTTCTCATTCAGGGGATGAAGTTTCCATCAGTAATTAAGGAGAGTTTTTCCATTAGAGAGCTACATTGAAATTCTTTCACATCATTAAAAACAAAACCCTCCTGAAATGTTTTGGAGGATTTAATAAGTCCACATAAGCTGAGGGGGGAAACAAAACCAAACCAAACAATCAAGCAAACAGACGAGTCCTGAATTGTGTGGGGGTAACAGATTATGAAACATCATTTCATCTCCCAGGTAAAAGCAATGCAGTGTGCGTATAAAAAAGAAACCACGCGGAGAGGTCTGTGCTTGCTAAGTGACCTTGTCAGCAAAGGTACGAGGCCTCCCCAGCATCTGAAAACACCGTGGTCAAGCTAACGCTCACCACAAGCATCGCCAGAAGTAACGAGCTGTCACCTCCCGACAGGCCGCTTCCCTCCAGCGCTGCCAGGCCTCCCGGGCCAGGAGGCAGCTGGGCCTGCGCAGGGACTGTGACCGGGAGGTTCAGCCCAAGTTCAGGAGCTGAGGCGCACACACCCTCCTCGCCATCTGGCCACAGAAAGCATCACTTCGGCTTTTGTTACACAGCCACGCAGACGGGCTGGAAAATTCGCTTTGCTCATTTTAATAGGAAATGCTGCAGAGCTGCTGGACGGTTCAGAACAACCGCGCCGAGGATTTGCAAATCCACTCTGCCAGGGGAAAAAACAATAACAACGCATGGATACAGCATTCACTGCTAGCCTTTCGCCTTCCTTTTGAAAAAGGCTTTAGGCTTGCCTAATTTATTTGTGGTTTGTTTACTGCCTTTCATTGTATTTTTACTAATTAAATTTGCTTTAAACTGAATGGCAATGTTTTGCCCTTGAGTTCCAATATTACAAACAATTCCGGGTTCATTTTTGGCTGAATGGAGACCTATCCAAAGCAATACGTTTCAGTAAATATTCATCACACTCAGAACTTCACACTTACTTTATTTTGATTTTCCTTAATTCCAGAAGGAGCTTTTATGCATATTTAGAATGCAAATGGAGGAAAAAACCCCAAAGCAACCACACCAAAGTAACGAATAGATCATAATCTTTTGGGCAAACCCTTTTCTGCTATCTTCCCCTGATCCACAGGACACTTGAAAAGAACAGAAACACATCAAAGTATTGCCCTTTTCAATTAATTCAGTTTTTAAATGGTTTGGGTCTTGAGGGGGTGTGTGTGTGGCCTGCCAGAGCGTCCCTTGAAAGATGTGTTCATTTACACTGATGCTGGTGGATCCCAGTAGGATGAAAGATCAGAGAACCCAAAGGAAATGGAACTTGCAGGTGCCTTGCAGAGGTATACGCAACTGTGAGCTACATGGAGAGGAAAATGCTTGCTTGTACCTGGTTTTGCTGCTGACGGATCGCTCAAAAGCTCCTAAAGTCTCCAAGAGTGGTAATGTGACTGGATTCTCCACCCATCTTACGTGGTTTGCATTTCCTGAAGGTGACTAGGAATGGTGCTAGTTCATGGGAAGGCCTATGCTTTGAATATCTCCTGAATGCATTTAGTGCATCAAAAGGGCGTGTAAGCGATAAAAGCCAGCAGCATTTCCAAATTATTTGTAAAAATCCCATCCCATGTTACCCTTTGCTAGAAATGACCTCATTAATTTGGAGTGGGATTTATTCTACTTAAATTAGCCATCTAAAGGTTAGCTGGCTAGTGCTGAGCGAGTCACTGCGGGATCCTCAGTGTCAGCAGAAAGCAATGCACACCTCCCAAGAGGCGTAATGAATCACAGAAACTCAGTGATGCTTTTTTCCAGAGGACCCTTCCAACAACGCACACTTCAGAAACTTCTGAGCCAGCGTTTGCAGCTTTGTGTTAAAACCTGTCAAGGGCTCCACTGCAGACCTCTTTCTTCACTTAAAACTGACCACCTTCTCCTACACTGTCCTTTCTAACTTTCAACGTGTATTTACCATCACTAAGGCCTTCATTCTGATCCCCCAAGTGCTTACTTCTTTGTGAACTTGTTGAATTTTTTTATTTTTGTAAGGCCATGTGGTCTATCTCAACCTTTGTCCACACCAACTGATCCTTTCAAGGGCTTCCAGGCAGCTTGTAACACATGCGTGACTTCTTCTAGAAGCTAGGCCAACTTTTCTATAGTATATTTATTCAGTTTTCTACTAAGTCAATAATTTATTATTGCTTCTATCATTGTTTTTTTTAACTCCAAACTGATCAGCAGTTTCCCAGAGCTTACCAATCCCTTTTAAGAAAAAGCTTGCATTATATATTAAACACTTCTCAAGATGCTCAGGCTCACATGCGATGAGCGGACTCCAGGTAGCAGCTCAGCTATGTCACTCTTCAGCTCCTGTTGCAGCCTCCAGGTAACACTGCTCACTCCTGATTACCCTGTTTTGTTGGTCTGTAAAGCTTCAAACCAGTGCAAAGCTACACCCCCTCCTCCGATCAGCAAACAAAGACTTGCTCAATATTTGCAGTATCTACGAACTTATTTTTTTATCCTCATTTGGCACTGACTTGTTTCTTACTTTGATAGTATGTTTTTATAGAGATACTTGTTTATCATATGAACTTATTGCCCTTAGAAACAGCCCAGACAGTGCAAACTCTTCCATAGGTCCTGGTTATTCTGCCAATAAAAGAGGCCTTGGAAGAACTATGATCAAGTCCCAAACAGACAAAGGGAAAAAAAAAGAATGGTGTTAGATATTTTCTAAGCGTTGGAAAGATCATCGTGACCTCCACAAAAAGCTCCAAGTCAGCTTTTCCTTTCAAGACAGAGCTATCATCGCTCTGGCTGCCTCCTCCCAGAGGAACAAAACCTATTGTAGATGTTGACAGGGCCAAACTTATGGTTTGGGTTTCTTACTCATGTTCAGTCATCCAAGCACTAAAAACACATCTATTAGCTTTCTCACAGAGACTTTTCCACAGCTAAGTTACACAGTTCACCTTCATCACTCTTTCCTCCAACCTTCAGATACAGAAGCACCGTTTGAGCACCTTGAGCTGCATTTCAGACAATTTGAACAACTTCAGTTCAGAAGAACTACTGAATTAGGAAACAACAACTCGCAAGACTCTTTCAGCTTCAGGTCAGATTTAGGTCCATTTGTGAAAACTCTGAACAAGTCTTAACAGAAGGGTTACAGTCTGCATTACAAAAATACCTCAAAAATACCAGCCACCAAGCATTTTCATGCAAGTTACACAAAGTTTAAGCTGCTGCCTCATCCAGGATTTCTGAAAAGCTCCCTTTTCCTCTGCATGGCCCCCTTTTTAACAAACACAGAGGCTTTAGTCTACAGAAACAAGTCATCTACCTGCATTTGACCTAACACTGTTACCAAACAAAACAACAAACAAAAAAGTGCAAGCAGCTAAGCCCACCATCTCTCCCATCTCCATGTCTGCAACCAGGTTATTCGAATTCAGCAGAGATAAAAATTTTCTATAGGAAAGCACTTTGTTCTTCAAAATTCCACTCACCTTATACAAGGATACAAACCTCCCAATATCACCACCCTCTACAATGGCCCACCAGCCCAGGATGAGCTCAGATGCTCTCATATACAACTGGAAACACCTGGAGCTGTTAGGGCAGGTCTACTGAGGCACAGCAAATCAGGCCATGCTGATTTTCCACCCCTCTGGCTTTTTCACAGAGTATTACAGCAACCACTCAGTAACGTGGCCTCTTGACACGCTGTGACCAGCATATGGAAGCATTATGGCCCCTCTCTCATACATCAGCTGTGGGGTGTAGATAGTCTCACCCATCCTATGGCACACATCAGCAGAGGCAGCTTCAGGTTGAAACCTTGCTGCTGAGTTCAGTGTGGTATAGCTGCTTGTATCAGAGTTTATTTTTATGAAATGCTTTAATTCTTAATTTAAGATTGCATGTAACCCCATCCCTACGCTTTTGTGAAGACATGTGCCCCTGCAAAGCCTGAGTTACTGTCATCTTTTGTATTAGCATTCAGTTAAGAGGCTCACAGAATACCTGCAGTGAAGGTGCATTACTCACTGAGATTTCTCCTGTGGACCTCACAATTCTGTGCATACCTTCCTGTTTTGAAAGCAGCAAAACAAATGCAAAAAGCTGCAAATGAAAAAAAGGAGCATAGAACAGAGCTGGCTTTGCCAAATTCTAAATATACATTATTTGCTAAACAGTGTTTCTTGCAGGTGGAGGCTTCCCAACCCTTCTTCCCTCCCTGTCAGCTCTGCTCCTTCACTGCACAGGAGAATCACAGACTATACAGGTGGAAGATTCCAGGCCACGCTAAAGGGTTGGCTTGTCATCCATCAGGCTGGGCAAATCCAGGATCAACTCCTGTTGTTGGGAGGAGGATAAAAAAAAAAGGGAGAAAACGCATCTCCGATTGTGAGGTTATATAAAAACTCGTGTGACCGAACAAGGTGGGTAGTTGGTTATAGGGCTGATCCTTCCTCTCACTGTATGGCTGGTACCAAAGAGGAAATATTCTATGCAGAAGGTTGGAAGGTGAATGCCACTTCTTCACAAAAACAGTTCACTAAACATGAGCTGGCTATCTGTCACTTACTGCTGAATCCACAGTACGTGTTTTTGATCAGATCCTGCAGGTTCATCCTTGGGCCAGAAAAGTGCAGAGCATCTGATGCTTATATTCAGACTTTGTCAGTGTGATTTTTGTAACACAAAACCAGAATTTTGGAACCTCTCTTAGTTTTGGAGCCCTTAGTATCAACCTAAAGCAGTGAAATTATTAATTTCCAATCAGAAAATTCCATAAAGTTGGATAATTAAGTATTACAAATTCATTTAAAGCCAAGATCATGATATACACACTAGGTGCTTTAGGTATGTGCCAATGCCACCTCATGCAGAATGAGCTGCTCTGTCCATTTGGGACATAAGGAACTGAACTATGCACCTACTGCACAGCAGCAATACCAATTTGCCATGCCCACCCCCTCTCCATCAGTCCTGTGGTTATACTGTGCACCAAGTGACCCCTAGAACATCACATGGGGCACCATCCCCTCCCACAGCCAAGGTGTCTGTACCAGTGACTAAATTCTGCCCTTTTCCTCTCTCCTGCTGACAAGCAGAGGTTTCAGCGACCACAGTAAGCGTGAAGTTCACTTTACCCAAGGGTGTTGTGGTGTTCCGCAAAGTATTGACATCAGCCTGACATGACAAACAGCAACAGGGGACGTGAAACACAGAAGGTCAAAGCACTGCAGCAGAGGCTGATGCTTTAGTCTTCAGTAAATGCACGTGCCTGTTCCCAAACTGGCTGCAGTAGGACTGGTCACTGCTTTCCCCATTCGCATGGCTGCACTGGAGGAAATCCTGTGGATTTTGACAGGCTGAATTACCTTTCAAGAATTATTTTGGTTTTCTGTTTCTTATAAACGCTGTGAGTCAAGTTGTGAGCCCACAGGAAGCTCTTGCCACAACTCAGACATCATCGCCTTAGCAATGCTGGCAAGTAAGTGCCAGCAGAGAATGCAGACACCACCCCCACCTGCATGCCATCAGCTGAGCCACTGCTTCATTCTCCATGCCAAGGGACCAGCCACAACCCAGTCTTCCCCTAAAGTCCCTCTACTTGAAGGTATGGCATTTTCTGGTATGAGCAGTCAGGTTTAGACTATTTGATCCGCCACATCAGCCGAATTCCACCTGCGTCTTTCTGATATTTTCAAAGAGCATTTTGAACGTCTAGGGGTTCCGTCACCATGGATGGATCCTGGATCACAGGATCTACCCAGCCGCTCTACAGTGCTCCCATCGGAAGCTGCATCCCCTTTCCACTGAAAACAAACTATTAGCAATCCTTTCTAACAATCCACGGGTGGCAAAGACGTTTTACTGACAAAAAGAGCAACTGAATTATACTCTTTGTGTCTTTCATACATGGCGTAAGAATGCCACAATGCTTAATATGGAGAAAACCGTTGACACAATAATTACATATAATTTCGTGATATATGTGCAATTTAGTCTTTTATTAAACAAATACAGTAGCTAACCAAAATGTGATTGCTGATAATGGGAAATTACATTAAAGCCTATGATACTATGGTAATTATTGGTCATCTGAAATGATATATGCCCTAAAAACCAACGCAGAAAATTATCTTCCTGTGAAATAAGAAATACAATAGAAATAAAGTTAAGGGACATGTTTATTTTGGAGCTTTCTGCAAGCAAAATTGCTTCGATACAAAATGAGTTCAATGATACAGTGCTACCATCCACTCAAGCAAAAGAAAACCTCACATTTACATGAATGCACTTTATATTTATATTCTTACAGAATAATAGTTCAGGTATCCAGAATGTGTCTGGCCTCATTGTAAGCAATGGCACAGAGATGCTGCAAGGTATCGGAGTATCATATTACTGGCGAGTGCTTAATTAACTCTGTGAGTTCTCTGAGAAATGCTGTATAAATAAGGGTACTGTGACCGTGGGTTCATATTCCTTAGTAGGTCTGACAGACATCCTTCAGTGTTGTTTCATTAGCTCGAAGTGTGTAATGGTGTCTTTTGGCTTTTTAGTATTTGTTTTTTCTTTTTCAAAGAAAAATCATGAGGTATCCTTTACTGTTAACTAATGACATAGTGACAGGCCTATTGTATTCGGGTGGCAGGGACTTACTGTACATTCAGTACACTGTACATTCGGCAATTATTTTTAGTGTACTTTCTACACATTACTGTGTACAACTGTTAGTTTACATTAAAACTCTCTCCCCTTCGCACAGGATATGGCATAAACAAAACCAAATCTGACAAGAATTATACACATAAAATAAGAGGACAAATACACAAATAAGGCCATCTGCTGAATTAAAAATCCACCTCTTGCGATATTTCACAATAATTTCTACATAATATTTTACATCTTACGAACTTAAATACTTAATGCAAAAGAAAAAGGAACTTTATGGAGCCAATCATATTATCTCTTCAAGGACTTGTCCAATTTGCTGGCTAGTGGCCTTCTCTGGGGAGTTGGAATTTTAGAAGGCTTGGCTGATCCTGGCCGAGAACCTGCTCGGGGTGTTGGTCTGCTTGTAGCAGGAACAGTCTCTGACATATCCGAGCACACAGACTGGATTTCCGAAATGTCAAAGTCAGACGCGTCACTGCCTCGGCGGCTACTTGACCTGCTGCCAGCCTTGCTTCCTGCTCGGCTTCCAGGCCTGCTTGGAGTTCTCTTGGTTTCTAGAGAGAGAAACGATACCCACCAGTATTAGCATTAAGGATGGAAAAGGAGTGCAGGTCTTTTTCCTAGGTCATCAGAAACCCCCAAAATTCCTCACTGCACAAACTTAACTTAGACCTCTGGCAGGCAAGCTTGACAATGATCAAAATTCATCCTGATATTAAACAAGAGCATAAAACATGACCTTATCTCCCACTAAAGAGAAAAAAATGTGAGGTCAAATGCTCAGATGGGTTAAATGGTCATTAGTGCATCTCATTAAAAATGTATTATCCTGGCATCTTTGCTTGACTTGATAGATATGCATTGTATAGTCACTCAACAGCCAAATCCTTTCTTTCCCCTGCCATTTTCTCAGCTAAGAATTGGAAGAATCCAGTATCGAACCTCTTCATGCCTTCAGGACTTCCAAATATACCTACCTCAGCAGTGCAGAGAAATACTCCAATTTTTAAATGTGTACCTCTCTTAAGAGATCAAAACCAAACAGTTGAAAGGTGCAAGTAAACCAGGGCAGAGTACACATTCTCCCAAACACAGGGCTGAGTAAATAAGAGCTCAGCAAGCCTGCTAAAGCAAAAGCTTGCCCTGCGTGCCATGAAGAAAAAACCACAACAAAGAATCTTAAACAGAAAAACATTAACATTGGTTTTCATAGTTTTCCAATTACTTATTAAATCTTTTTGATGTAGACAAATCTGGTTCCCTGTATGTGTGAAGAACACCAAGTTGAAGCTGAAACCTCAGCGGGCTCATTTTTCCTATCTCCTGTAACTTAAAAGGCACTTACCCTTTGAACAGGATTTTCCAGTACTGCTCAGTATGCTCTGCAGAGCTTAAGGCACAAAGGAAAGCTGGTAGAGTTATCTTCTGTTCTAACCGTCTACCCTCTCCCTTACACAGAACTGCTCTGAGCATCCTGGAAGAGCACAATTTCACTGCTTTCTATTTTTATATAATGTCTGCATAACCTCCATAGGATATTCCATCAATAAGGTCATCCATAGTTGCACCATGCAGTTCTTCTTTCAAAAAAAATGGACATACCATGATTAAATGACCCCTTTGCTCCTTCACAGTGGAGTGTAACTTGACTGCTGTGAAGAACCAAACCCTTGATTTTTAAGTATATGCTTCTTCCCTAGTTCCTTAGGTTGATACGTTGGAGAAAACATTGTCAAGAAAATTGCTGTCATGAATTTGCACATCCAGAGCTGAATGTACCTGCCATGCAACCATGTGAATGTAGGACCGTTATCCTGATTACATACCCTGGCAATACATATGTATTGTTACATTGACCCTGGCAATACATATGTAGAGACAATAGGCTCCTCCCCACTCTTCTGACATGTCCCCCACACCCTAACAGGACCCTAAGCATTCAGCTCTGAAGTCAAGACACTCACCTGCAAACTGAGCTCTAACTCTGGTAGCTGCAGTTGACAGGATGCCGCTGTCCTCTCCAGAGTGGAAACCCTTCCCTGATAGATACCCTGGCAATCTGAGTTTACTTCCTTGAATTGGTGTTCCCTACATGGAGAAGAAAAAAACCATTTTTTTCTTTTTCAATTATCACTGCTGAAAATATAAGGTGTTAGGTACTACCTCGCTTAGGATACGATCATCAGAACATTCATTGTGAATCTGAAATACTGATTTGAGTCACTGTGGACATTTCTCATGATGTGAAGCTTTGAACATTTCTTTAGCAGTTCCAAATGTAAAACGACAAGAAAAAGTATAACTTTAACAGTCTGCTTGACATTAACATTTTTGCAATTTTTGTGTGTAATTCAATGCATATAAAGAAAGAAAAATGCTGCCTTCTTATAATTAGACAAGCACGTAAGATTAGTTGATGGTACATGACTGAAATTTCTTCCAAAGCCACAAGAACGAAATCCTTGAATCTCTAAATGCAGGTAACATACCAGATAGGAGCCATATGCAAATAAGTGGATTGATATTCATTTAATCAACACAAAAATACTAACTCAATATCCCAAAAGAACAACAAACACCGCAGTGAAGAACGTGGCCTGTTGAGGGGCCTGGATCCCGGGATCCTGTGCTATGTGTCTTTGATCCCCAAACAGCAGCGGGGTAGAACCAGGATCCGGAGGAGCGTGTTGGGAGCTGCCTAGAGCTCAGCACCGAGCAGAGGCCTGGCAGGAGCCTGGCCTGGCAGCTGCTGGCTCAGGCCACTGCTGGCACATCTGAATAGAAGAGCATTGAGATGCTATAGAACAGACAACCCACTGGCTCTGACAGGGATAGTCATGATGTTAAACTCTGTTTAAAGCCAAGCACAAGTGCCTAACCGCCAGCCAGCCACACCTTGGAAATCTCTGCTGGGCAGAGATTGCTTGGGAGGATGAGGAGAAAGGGAACATGCTCCCTTACCACTGCACCTTGGGCCAAGGCATGGGGACAGACAGAATCACTGCTGTTAAGAAGAAAAAAACAGCAAAAGCTTGTTCTTCGGCTTAGCCCTGAACCCAAATGCAGTCTACGTCTAAAATATACAGCTGCTCTCTTGGGTGGAAAATGCTGTAGAACGTCTCAGAAATTCACTGCAATCTACCCCACCCCAATCGTTCCATCTATAATCTTACACCATGGTGACTTACACAAAATAAACTTACTGAAACTACCAGCAGTTCTAAAAGCAGGTGAGAAATACAGTGTCCCCTTTTGAAGTTAAGGCCAACTGCTTTCACCTCATTGTAATTCAATGAAAACACCACCCTCCTATGTCTAGAAACCCTTTAAAGTACCATCAATTAATCTTACATTTCAGTTACCAGAGAGGAAAGAAAATACAGGAATATATTAGAAACTGACAACTGGCTCAACTCTGCGCTATCGTTAATCACTCTAAGCAAAAGTGCCGCCTGCTCCAAGAGCCACACGCATACATGGGCCTGCAGCCCGCAGTAAGCATCAAAGCACAGACAGGTGAAAAGCAGATACAACAGAGGTGGCGGAGGCACAAGCTTCCCCTCACCAAGCCCTCTGTCTAACCCAGGGCAAGAGTAACTCCTACAAGCGACAAGTCAGCTTGCAGCCTGATCCAGCTGCCACCTTTTCACTGACTGCAATGACATTAAAGGAGACACTGTGGCTTTAAGACCATTCAATTTTTGGTCATACATCTTGATCGCTGGCACAATCCTAATTGCTATATTAGCGGTCTCTGTGTAAGTCATGGGCTGCAAGTAAGACCAAAGCTTGTTTCCTGTTAAGTCACCAAATAGCTAACTTATTACAGCGACAATTGGTCACTACCCCTAAAGGAAACTTTTAGTTGTTGGAGAAATTGATGTATCACACTCAGTCTTTTGTGTCATCTTCTTCACAGTGAAGGCGTATTTATTTAGTGGGTTTGCATTGGAGATTGTAATTAATCTCATTCCCACAGTTCATGAATACTGCAGTACACTATCAACTCAAAGTAAACATTTTTGGGAAAGAAACTTACAAAGTATATAAACGACTTTATTTAAAAAAAAAAAGTCCTTTCTCACATTTGCTCATGCAGTTTGTTGCATACTGTTATGATTTATTAACCATTTCCACTTAAAGCATAAATTCACTGAGGCAGAGTTTTTCCTAAAAGTCAAAACCTATAACACACAGGGTATATGTTAAAAAGAAAAAAAACAAAAACTGACTTTGGAAAAATAAAGAAAAGAAATAATTTGACAAAGATCTAAACTAAAGACGATGAATTAATATGCAAAGGATGTTGCAGCTCTGAAGCACTGAAACTCTAGTGGTTGTTAGTGGACAGTTTTAGTAAAAGAAGGTCGTTAGACTAGAATCTCTGTCCTTACTGTACCTCTGCAGATGACCCTTGATAGTCTGAGGATTCTGCTGGCTTAGGAGGAGTTGGCGTTTTGCTGTTTGTCAACCATGGTTTACCATAGTTGCGTGTTAAATGATGGGGTGTCTGTATGAAACAATGGTAAATCAAAATATGAAGGACAGTAGATGGAAAACAATGTCATGGAGAAGGATACCCAGGCTTCCACAGGGTGATCAAATCTCACAGCAGAAATAAAAACTAAGCAGAAAGAGTTGATGATAAATGTTCTGAAGCAAAGACATGGCAGAGCTTATATTTTAAACGAGATGGAGAGGTTCATTGCTCTTTCAGATCTTATTCCCAAATTGCCATTCACCTCATGCAGCACCTTAAATGTAAAGAATTCTTCTATTCCCATGTTGCAAACAAACAGTAGAGAAAACACATTGAAAAGACTACAAAAGGTCCTCCCCAGACTACAAAATAAAACAGAAATACTTCTTCCCTATCAGCTAGAGAATGGACCAGTGTTGTTGGAGAAAGAGCGGAAAAAAAAAAAATCTACACCCCATTTGTTAATTTGTTTTCTCTCCTTACCTTTGGTGTACTTGTAGCAACTGCTTGGGGGGCAGCTGCCTGGCCAGCTTGACTTGACAGAGAAGTAGATCTGTTGGGAGAGGCACCCCTTGAAGAGGGTCGTGATCTACGACCCCTTGGTCGGAAAGCTGCCATGCTCTGACTGGCACCATCTGCCAAGATGAACTTTTCACGCAGCTCCACGTTTGTTCTCCCTTTGGCTGCAGCAAAGAAAGGCGTTCATTTAGTCAGATAGGAAAACTGCCACAAGGCTGTTTACTGTCATTTTTGCCATGCCAACTCCAACACGTTTTAACAATAAATAAAATGCATTACTGTGTAATGCATTTATTTTGGACACAGAAGAGTTATGTGCAGAACTCGCTTATTCTAATACTTTATGCCAGCAGGAATGAACCACTGTCAAAGGAAGTCAGCGTGATAATGGAATGCTCAACGTGCTAAATCACTGTTAATCAATCAACTATTAATACATAGACACAACCTGATGAGCAGTTTTGCTAACTCTACAGCTACTCATAATAAATAATACTTGCTTGGATGTTCCTGAAGAAATTGCTAAGTATGTATTACAGGAAAGCAGCAAATATATTTATTCAAAACTATGAAGTTATGTAGTTTGGCAACATGCAATGGTGAACATAAAATCCAAACTATGATGAGGTAATTGGTGGCTAAGCACTCACACACACACACAAACACACATGTGAGAGAATGTTCTGCAAGAATAGATGCAAGACATGTTAGCATTTAACTGTGTCAGTGTGAATGACAACTGGTTTTGAAACACTCTTATAAAGCGTGTAAAAAAAAAATCAGCTTGCAAAGCACCAGCCCATGTAGGAACACATTAAGCTAAACGTGATGGGTGCAGCATATTGTTAAAAGTATATATTTTAATAAAGTGGGAAGGAAATGAAGAGAGAGGAGAAGAGGAGGAGGAGGAGGAGACAAAGAGAGGGGTTTGCCAACCTATAGTAGGCTGAGTGGTAATTGAAGAGTTTGATTCCGAACGTAACATTTTACTCCCGTGATGATGAACTAGAAAAAATGACACAGGACATGGGTCACATTAAAGAAAATCGTTAGCAGGAGAAGAAATCAAGTACAGCAGCTGCATATGCAAGAGAATCAGAGCACCAGGCCAAAAGACAGGACTCAGAGCGAAAGCTGTCTCTAAGTGCTCTGAGGGGAGTTATCAAAGGTCTCCTAGGCGAAAAGGAGATAGTGCTTGGATAGGCTCAGCTGCAGTCCCAAGTACATGTGTAACGGCATTTATCTGCTGACATAAAGAAGTAACACAAGCTAAAATGATTTCGCATAACTATGCCCAATACCTTTACAGCTGTTTATGACAACGGTTCTTTGAAGCGTGATATATCGGAATATGTGAGAAGCCCTTGGTGGAAATGCAGATTTGCTAGGTGAGGTACTTAAGGAAAGTCTGAACCTGCACCACTGACTTCAACCAAGACTAGGATTAAGTACCAATGCACAATGTCCAATGTCTGGATGATTTTACAGAGATTAATTGGCATCTCTTTAGACCCAGTGTATTGACTTAGTCACCTGCTTGTATTATTTCCCACCAAAAATAGGATAAAGTACTATAGAAAATGCTACAGAAATACTAGAATACAGGGTTTGTTAAAGAAGATGGGATAAAGTTCCAAAGGACTGTTAATCTGAGGACAGTAATCAGAAATTTTAGCAATTTCATTAATAGTTATCAAGTACTGTATCTCTCAGTGTCAACACAAGTAGGAATTGCAAGTCTACCTGTCAGCATGCCTAAGGAAAACATCTGGGATGCCTCAGAACTACACACATTAGTCTTTCAAAGAAGTCAGATACCTTCTGGGACATTTCGTTTTCCACTGCCATGCACTTTTGAGGGATGGGAGTAGAAAGCTGTCCAGTGAGGATAGCTCTGCAGGCTTAAATGACTTTCTTAGAGTAGCAGGTGCAGAATCAGGAGTTAAATTTGTTAGACCTGGGGTCCAACATTAATAAATGTAACTTTACTGTTTCTTTCTTTAGTAAGCAATATATGCAATATGTTAGCAAAAGGACTATTTCTAATACTGTTGAAAAACTCATACATGTTACCACAACGCTTATGACAGCTCTTTTATGATACTAAGTTTTACAGGTACATTTTGAGCCCATAGACAAAGGTTTCTAGGCCTTAGTGGCAGGCTGTCAGTCTCTATGTGTTTTTATAATAGCTTCTTTTTTGCATTTAATGGCCTTAGCTTAGCATGACAGTTGCTACAATACAAACGCTTCACCCTCTCCAGGTCTGTATCAGACTGTCTTGGTGCCAAAGCAGGAGCTGCGTGAGACAGGTGACACTGGAGTAAGGTCTACAGGACAGCTGATGTTTCTGTCTTCACTAGCTCACTTGCCTTTCCTGAACTCTGTGCTGTTCTCAAGCTATTACATTATTGATTATGATTCTATAGCACTCCTGAGATGTAAAAATGCCTTTAACTTAATGCTGCTAGTTAATAGGATAGAATTACCTGGTCACAGAACATCAGCTCATTCTGAACACAGCCATTATTAGACCTGCAATTTCACTACTTTGGTTATTATTCGACTCCCTTCACAAACAGCTTCTTTCCTATTTCCAACAGTTCCTCCAAGAACGGTGCCAGACAGAGCCTACCTTCCCACTTCAGAAGCAGGCTTTCTGACAAACTAGGATGACATTACGCTGCAGTGTATGGTAAAACAATGGATTTGATACAATGCCCTGGAGGGCACGGTGACAGAGCGCTCCCTGCTTGCCCAGAGCATGAAGTCCCCCTGACCAGAGCATTTTCCGTTTGCTTTGTACAAGGTTCTGGGCTTTGCTAAGTGGTTCTGGGGAGGATGCCAATGAAAAGGCAGGGCTACAAAGGCAGAGCCTGAAAGCCTGGGCACAGCCCCTGGCCAGAGAAATTTTTTTGTGTCACTGTTGTTGCTACTCTTTGATTCAATTGCCTTATTTCGATTTACTGCCTTAAAACTTCTCTCTTGCTGAGAAGGTTTTATTGGACATTTCTGTGTGCTGCTTCTGCCAAGTCATACAAGCAGCTTACACGCCATAAACTCTATCTGGGCTAAAAGTTCAGTTCCTAGTTACACCACTCTAACGCTGGAGGAACTGCGCAGAAGACACCACAGTTATTCTAGACATACATCAGTGCAAGTGAAGAGGATCTTAACCATGGGATATAAAGTTTACAAAAAACAGATCATTACGTGACATTTAGTGAGATGATGTTTACAGAACTGGCATTTTATACAATTCAATCTCCATCTCGAAACAATGAATGGTGACTGTATCCAAATAATTATCTGTGTGTCCATTTTAACAGTAGTGTTACATACCCCTGCAAGGATCATTTTTCACTAAGAACTCATCAAGTGCCATCCAGCCACCTCCAACACGAACCATGACTGTGCTTCTTAGGATACGAACAAGACGTAGTTGTTGAGAGTCACCAAACTGCAATAAAAATCAAAGAATGGTTTCAGGTCTTCAATCATTCAGACACAGTTCAATGCTGATAGGTTAAAAATCAGATATTTAATGAGTTTATTTTGCTATTTAATTATTAGTAAATGCTAAAAAAATCAGATTTATTTATGCAGATTATTAAAGCTGTTAAGGTTTCAAATCAGATGCTGCTGCATTAATCCAAAGGAGATGGCAAGGACGGTAAGTAAGAATCTCAGGTTTAATTTTATACTTGATTCTCAAATGTCTGAGCTCATAAAGGAAGCAAAATTAGTAACACATGTAATTGCTTACGATCTGCATTTGTGCAAATTAAGGAAGACCTACTTGCATTATTTCACTGTTAAAATCTTAAGCAAACTCTTCTGCAACAGTCTAGATTTTAATGATGTCAGCTGAAAGGAAGGCAGCATTGCTTTAAATCATGAGTATGCAGGCTAGAAATCCAATGCATTATGAGTGTCACACAGTTGTACCTATTGATTCATTTATAGGGATATTTTCAGGTATAGCGTTGACACTGCTGACCTATAGCAAGGTGCATGTGGGGAAGGGACCATTAAAGAAGCAGTAAGTGATTGATAGTTATCATTACTGTCCTTTGTTACAAACTGCTTGTCACTCTTCAGACTACACATCAAGGTTCTTCACAATTCAGAGATGCACAAAAACCTGTTTCACACTAACTCTTGCACTAGCCCATTCTTCCTTTGGGCTGATGGCCAGACCTAAAGTACACTTTTTCCTTGAAACCTGTATAAAGAAAATTCTGTACGCAGTATCTCCATTCAAATCTGGATCAAAGAAAACATGACCAAAATGTTGACCCCACTCTCTCATGAAAACTAACCAGAAGAATTCAGTACTTTAGTGGCATTGTCTAAAAAAATCCTTATTTGGGTATCAGGTCATCAGGCCAGGTGCAGTGTGCTCACACGCAAACATACTGCGGAGCACTCACTGCAATCAATGGGACTCAAATACACCTCTTTGGGACAATCTTTGACCCTTGGAGAAGGTTGGCCACAGTTCAACTGCACCTACTTGCTCCAGTGAGGGGATTGAAATGCTTTAAATGCAAACCACACAAACGTGCTCCCTACTTGTTAAATTACTTTAGTAGTTTGCTACTACTTAAGCCAGGAAGAGAGAATAAGTTTAAAGGAACATTACTTTTAGGAACCAAACAAAAGCAAAGCTTGCCACTTAATTCAATAATATTTTTTTTTTTTGTAATAAATAACAACATTTGCATAAGCACTATTTGTAAGGGCTTTCTAGTAACACATTCAATATGTGTTGAACAAAGAACTGTTTTACATATGTAGATCAAAGTTTAAAAAAATGATACGGCATCCAAATTGGTACTGTTTATTCTCATTGGCTTGTTTCTATAGTTTATTTTTTTGGGTTGTTTATTTTTTGAGAAAGATACTGTGTCTTCCCCCAATATCAGTTTAATTCTTCAGTTAGACCCCATGAGGCAACTACACCAAGGGTCAGTTACAGTATCCTTTGGAAACTGCCTACCTAGGCTGTGGTTAATTCAGACAGCGGGGCTCCTGGAAAATGACACCGGTATCCAGTCAAGGCATTTCTCCTAATTGTTACTTGGTCCATTTCTTTTTTTAAATAACCTGGATACCAACTTTCCTTGAATGGTATTTACCATTGATTCACATAATCAGTGTAAAAACACTGGAATAAAACCAAAGGAAGTCTACTTTAAGCAACAAAAAGGCCTGTTCTTGACAATAGCAATGTAACATCATGGTCACTACTACAGAAGCCTCAGCCAGCTTGAGGAAGGCGATTTTACTGTGATGCTGTTCTGCACCAGCAAGAGTTAGATGCTCTCAAAAAATACTGTACTCTTCCCAGATCTGAAAGTACAGATGGCAGATAAGAGGATTAACATCACTTTAAATAGTCTTATCAAACAGAAGCTTATTCCATAGGTGGAAAACATGTTAAATTTTAGATAGCTTGAGGCACGTGGTAAGATTATCCACTGCTCTTCATTCTTTCTTGTTGACTGCAACAAGCTTTGCCAATGCATAAGAATGCAACTACATTTTCAACATCTCCAGACTTAAAATGGCTAATGCTGTTAACACTAGCATTTCTAGAATGGATTATATATATTATTGCCTTTCGAAGAACATGGATAAGATACTAATGGTACCTGGCTTGTGTAAAGTATTTCCCATGTTATCAGGCAAGTGTGATTTAACAATTTAAGAAGCTGTTCATCAGTATATACCACAGGAGTGAGCACTGGTTAGTGTGTCCTCTCTGGATCACTGTATAGTGCCGCTGCAGTATGACTTGCCAATGACCCCACTGACAAAAAAATATTCTTAAACACAGCCTCACTACATTATAGACCTGACATAGGTCTGTGAAAACACTCTGGAAGAGGGAATAGTCTAAACTGGAATAGTAAGGTTAATTTGCCTATTTCCAAATTTTGTATTTAATGATTCACTGCATTAGTATATAAAATACCAAGATTCAGCTAAGTTCTTAATCAGTCCCCATGGCTGTACAGGGATACTTTTTTTTTTTTAAACCAAAGTATTTTTCAGCTAATTCGCAATAAATCAGTGATTTGAGACTGGGATCTCTGCTTACTGTGATTAGCCTTTAACCTGACAGACTAAGAAAAGTAATACAGAATTCTGAAGCATTTTGCTGTAAAACTGAAAACTGATAAAACAGTAATTCTAAAATGGCAATTCAAACACTCAAGCTTTTTGCTATGGGAATTGCTGCTGACCATTATCTGGTTCCTTTAAAAGTAATCTCCTTAATGAGGAAAATAGCCAAAGAAAGCAGGTGAGAGATTGAAGGGGAAGGATCCTGAGACAAGGAATGCTCCACAGCATTTAAAGAAATACCACAGCTGACCAGCAATGAATTAGCTGAGGATGAACGGATGATGAGAAGACTGACCATTGCAAGCTTACATCACTATGCATTAGAAAAAAAAAAGAAAAAAGAAGAAAAAAAAGAAACTTCATAACACATTCCACTGGTTTATACCTGATTTCCCAGGAAGAACTGATAAGAAATGAAAAATGGAAGAAAGACACGATTAGTTTACAGGAAATTCTTTATATGACTCTAGAACACATGCAAACTAACACATTAGACATTCTAAATAAAGTGTCTACTTCAGAGACGAGCAAGTAGCTAGCCATCCAGAGACTGAGTATTGGAAAATATTCAAGGCCTTTGTTTCCTTCCCATTGATGTTTCTGTGGTCTTTCAAAATAATAATCTACAGGTATTTAGCCAAAGATTGCATATTTAACCCGAAATTGTTCTGGTTATTGAATCTAGGGGTAGCAGATCTTTCTCTACAATGTGCTATTTGTTTTTCTGTGATCTAAAATAGTTTTGCAGGTATCTTCAGGAGGAACAGCGTGCTCCAATAACATGACAACAAGGATAAAATGGACTGAATACACTTTGCTATAAGATTTTTAAAGTACAACACAATACCACAGGAAAATATCATTGGATTTATGAAACTAACAGAAAATCAGGTACGGTTTAAACATATCCCGTATCCAGGCAAAAAGTCTGGCTTTTAAGGAACTGTTGTAGGTATGTATGCATGTGTGTATGTATGTATTTGTGCAGTTTAGCTTTTTAAAATTCCCATACATTGAAAAGTTTCAGTAGCTTCAGCAAAAATAAATAAAAGCAGCAGTATTTTCCTGTATCTCCAGCCTACGTTCTAACCAGAAAAAACCCTTAAAATTTAGACAAGCTTGAAGTCAGAAAACATAACTGTCATACAAAATACCTGTAAATTAATATTCCTTACATAATCGTATCATAAGAAGAATCTTTAAGCTGAAGGAACTAAGAAGGTCCTTGGAAGACTTACCCTGTATTTGTTATCTCCAATCTGTTCCACTTGAAACCGTTTTGCACATTTACATTTAGCTACCTGCCTTGTAACCTGAAAAAAAACCACAACTGGATGGTTACTTTACTGTGACTATCACATTTCTAAGTATTTGTGTAACTGGTGAAGTTCCCAATTACATAGGAGTGAAAATAAAATGAATTATTAACGGACATGACCCCAGTAGAATAGAGTGCAATCTAAGGAAGCAGAGAACATACCTCATCTTCAATTTTGTCGGCATCTGTGAGAGGCTTGTATGCATCCTTGTTTGGATGCAGAGCTGCTACAAATTCGTAATAGTCAATATATCCATCGCCATCTCTATCAAAAATGTCTGCGACAGCACTCATTTCAAGTCGGCTTGTTGGAAATTCTGTGAGACAAAGACAAGAACAGAAGCTAAGTTTTTTGACTTTTCAATCTTGTTACAATAACAGGCTTTGTGATAAATATTAAAAGGCTTTTAGGCACTAGGTGACAGACAATGCTCATCCAAAAAACCAAGGACATTAAAAACAGTGTTTCTTCAGAAAGATTCTTTCGATCTGGATTGCCAATGTTACCTAGATACTGGATTAAAATTAATATCATAGTGTGGCTTGAAGAGACACAGAAGTAAGGGCACAGATTAAACTGTAAAATATACAGTGGGTTTTTTTAACATTTTGACCTTCAAAGCGCATAAAACACCACAGATTAACATGATAAATAGTTAGCCCAGAAAGGGTAAGTGAGAATTGCACTGCTGACTGAATGTGGAATGCAAGGCCTTCCCAACATGGGAACATACATGGTATTTTGTGAAATCCTTCTTCAGATCAAGTTCACTGCAGCAGAGTACTAACTCACAGAGTTTCTCAGTGAAACAGTCAAGACAGTGAAAAGGGATTAAATAATGAGTATGGTAGCAGTTCTAATGAGTTGATACCAACTGAGCTAGATGAGTAAACTGTTTAACCTCCTGGTGCTATCAGGGGTTTTTCAACTTCTGTCAATTCATGCCTAATAGGGATGTGCACACGTAGTGACTGTATTACTGCATTTCCTAAAGCAGGGCACGAATACACACAAACGCACACACACATGCTACAATATTCTCCTACAGAATAACTTTAACACAGATGCTAAAAGCAGCCCAATTCTGAATCGTCACTGCTCAAAGCAAAAGTTTCTCTGATCTGAAGATAACAGATTCTTTTAAGTAGTAGGCCCTTATCTGTTATGAGCCAGGTGCTAAAGGGAAACATGATCACACACAGATCTGTGATGTGGAAGGCTTATGTTACCACCAACTGCGCATACCTAAGGAATGCCAATCCATGGGAATGCTTGGAAAAGTCCCTTCCTAGTCTGACTGCTTGATATTTTGATCCTCATTATATAGGTCTATGAACATGGTCATGGTTAGTGGTAACACTGGTTCCACAAATTACATGGTTTCCTTCCACAATTTAACTTAAAAGTAAAAAACCTATCATATGAACAAATCTTGAAAGTTATCCCTAGGTTTTATACAAAGTATGTTTTACTATTCTGACTAATCAATGAATAGTAATTGTTTCAGTAGCTAATGTACTGTAGGAATGACAATCCGAGGCCAGTAAACCAGTAATATAAATGTGATATTTGTAATCTGATTCACAACATAAAAGAACTAGAAAAAAGTTTCTAGAATCTAGCAATATTTTCAAGTAAAATAATTACAGTATAAATGAATCATAATTAATGACCTCAAACGGGAAATCTGTGACCTCCTAACACAATAAACTGCATATAGACAATAAGCTTTCATCAACTGTTCCAAGTTCCAACATGAAGTTAATTTTAAAACTTACTTGAAGAAAGAATTCCATCAATAAATTCCTGCCTTGTTATCTTCCCATCCTGATCTTTATCAATCCTCCTAAAGAAGTCCATCACACGAGACTTCTTATGGTTCATCCATCGCATATACTTTTTCCTCCAAATATCAAAATCAAAGTTGGCAAATTCTCTCAGCTTAATAAAAAAAAGGGAAAGAACTTTTCTCAGTTGAAATCCATCTAGAACATTAATGAGAGACAACATCTGCATTCTTTTGAATAATTGGTTGTTTGAAGACCTACATAAACACTTTAAACACCTTAACTCTCCTCACATTTAAAATGAGTGACAGATTTCAAAGCAAGTTAAACCTTATGTATCTCAGTGTTTTCAGTTAGCTGTACCATACAACATAATACAACAAATACGGATGTTGTTTACATTATTCATGAGTTTTGACAATTTAATCCAGGGTAAACAACATTATGTAAAAAGCACGTGTATTTTGTACAGTCCTTTTCTGACCTCTTCAAGTCTGTCCAAAGCATCGTTAAGTTTTCGCCTTCTTTCCAAGGCCAGAAGCCAGACTTGCTGCCATTTGCTGACTAACAGGTTTACCCGTGGGTTCTTGGTCTCGATTTGCGCCTGGGCTGCTGACGGATATATGCCTGGTGTGGGGGAACGCTTTCCTGTTAGAATATAATAAAATGGGTTAAGTCTCAGTTCAAACAAAACACTCATATGAAGGGTACTTGACCTTCATAAAACTATTCTTTCCTGTGCCAAATAATGAGCCCATACACCTTGGTATGATTCCATCTAATGGGATTTATTTTATTCTTCTTAACCATTGCTGGGGAAGGACCACGTAGTGGTTAGAGTAACTTTTGTTTAGCCAGCAGCAGCTAGTAGTGGCTGCACTAGTGAAGCTGTGCAGATTATACAAAATCTTTGCAAGTAGCTCTGAGAGATGCAAAATAAAGAACTTGACTTTGGAAGTAGGTTCCATGTAGGGGCAAGCTAAAAATACAATGGCTAAGTATATCTAAAAATGCAGAAAGCAATTTCCTCACTTGATGATTTGCTTTCCATTCACCTTGACTGAACACAATTTCTAATTGGATCCATGAAATTTCAGAGACAGTAAGAGCAAAGTTTTGTCTCTACATCTTTAAGTAAAAGAAGTTGTTTGCACTTTGAGAAAATGGTAGAGCTGCAAAGATGCAGCACGCACACACTCTCAGAAGTTTAACAGCACATGAAAGGCTGCGCACTTAGGTATTCAAGAAGTACAGGGCAAAAATTAAAAACACAACTCCAATATAAGAAAGATCCTCACAATGAAAAAAAGGAGAGATAATTGGGAAAACCAGACAAGAGGATTTTACTCTGTTTCACTAGAAGGTAATCAAACCTATTAGATTATTAGTAATCTGTTATCTTTATAGATAGAGCAATGGTGTGCATGACCTGCCCCAAAATACTTCATTACTTACTTCCTGCTCTCCCCTTATCAAGGACAGGAATATGAGATTGTACTGGAGTGGGTTCAAGTGCCTTTCTTTTATAGGTCTTTGTAACTTTATCCACATCAGGTTGTTTTCTGGTCATTTCCTCCATGAATGTCTGCAATCAGATAGAGGTGGTTTTAATTCACATTGCACAAAAGTGACCACAGGAATGAAAAACACATAAAACAGCAAAACACCAAAGTTATAAGAATGGTGCAGAAAGACTCTTGTAATGCCAGAATCACAAAAAATGCACAAAGGATATGCAGGTAGGAAAGATCCACAATATAAGCTTTTAAGACTTCTATGGCCTGGCTGTTAAAGGAAGGCTAAAATCTAAAACCCAATCTGTCAAATTCCTTTAGTAACTACATGTGGTGAGGTGATGTACAACAGAAATTTGGCTCCAAGCACTCAGTGTTCCTTGCTGGACAGCCCGCAGTTCATCGAAGTAAGACAGCTCTGGTGTGTAAGCTGGAGTAAACCTCTGAGCATTCACTGCACCAGCAGCTCCCTCTGGCACTATGTAAACATATTTCTGAAATCCAATTAGTAAAGCCACACTGCTAAGGCAGCAGCACTATCATATATTTCATGTGGGGTTTTTATCATTATCATCATCCTTGTTCCTACAGGGAGTTAAAGATTTGCTTTTAGAACAATGAGGCACTGAATTTTTGCTTGTTTGGCTTTTTACGTTCGCGTTGACTACACTACAAGCACATTGTACACATACAAAACACAGAGCTGAGTATCTGCAAAAGGATTTGATTATTAGGAAAGAAAATACGTGAGGAGATTCACACTTGATTACAAAGCCTACCTGATACTTGAACACCATTTGTGCAATGTATAGGACACTATATGTTACTTAACATGCCTCACCTGATGTTCAGCTATAAGTGCTTTCACTTCCTCAATCTCCTGGGGGATAACCTCTTTATCTTTTTCAGTAAGTGTAGTCTCTGCCCACTGCAACCAGGACAGCAAGGCTTCCAGCAATTCCTGGTTAGCAATAAGTCCAGCCAGAGCTCCTGCCAGTCGCTGTTGATGTTGTTTTGCCCATGCTAAGACCTTGATGAAAGAACCAATCCATGAGTATGTGCACACCTAAAATTCTTCAAAATGCATTTAAAATTGATCTGCTAACTGCAAACCCAGTAGCTGATCACTAAAGGTGTTAGGTAACCAGAATTCCCAGTTCAACACCACATTTTTTTCCCACAGATATTCAGGTGCTGTTAAATGCAGTAAATAACACATTCAGGAAACATACTAAGAACTTTATCAAACAATATGCATAAGTTAGTGAATCCTGCAGGATTTGGTGTCTGTCTTCCTCCTTGCTACTCCTGAAGCCATACTTTGCTATCACCAGTATTTTGGTTCTCTGTAAAAATAATATGCACAGAAAATACCTCTTTAGCAGCTGAGAGAGCTGAGACCTACTTGTCACATCATTTGGAAATCTACTTGATTAGGAAAATATTGGACTGAAATCCTCCATATGCAATTAGAAAACACTTCAAGTTTTCCCTCCGTTTTCTTTCCTTTGTAACTTTTGAGTTTCTCCCTAGAAACTATTTGCTTTCTTCACATGGGAAGTGTCAGGCAGTATTTCCTTTAATACATACAAACAAAGAAGTGTGACCATCTGCTTTAGTTCTTAAAGCCCTCTAAGTTTTAAAATAAAACCTAAGGAAGCATGGTATTCACATCCATCACTGCGGGTATTTTAAATGTTTAGTTCTCAACAGATGGAACATTTCCTCTCAGCGTAACTACCATGTCAGTTGTCAGCTATGTTCCAAAGATGGACTGTTGCAATGAAGATGGCTTGACATATACTGACCTCTTCAAACCTTGCTCTGATGATTGTTATCCAGTGCTTAATGGTGGTGATGGAGTCTGGGTGGCAGATAGCTAGGATAGCTTCTCCCATACCTGTTGCTTTATTCAGTTCTGCCTTCTTCTCTTCCAGTTTCTTCATAAATTCCTAAGCCAGAGGTAACAATTTCAATTAGATACTGACAACATTTGCAAGAGAAATCTAAGTGTTTAGTCTGGAAGGTCAGGAGCCTCGACTGCTCGGATTCAACTTGCTAGAGGCAAGTTTAATGTGTCTGAGAAAAGTTAAAAATGTTTCAAGTACCTATTCCACATAAAGTACTAAATGAAGCTCTATAATCTGTACCCCAGCTTGCCACTCCTTAAAAGCCCATCATACTCTAAATACTTGAAAGACACATGCCCCTCATAAAAAAAAAAAAGGAGAATCACAGTATTTTAGAACTGCTGTAAATCAACTACACAATGGTTAGAATCATTATTGGCAACATTTCAGATGACTTGGTTTGTCAGTTACAGTAATTCTTCATAATAAACTACCAAGTTCCTTGCAGAGTCTGGAAATGTCCAACTATAATTACATGCTCAGACAAGATGATAGAGGACTTCAGGAGCAGCTATACTAAACTAACACAAATGTGAAAACTCAGCAGCTGAGGGGGAGAGGCAGAGTGAGAACAGGGACGAAGACTGCTAATTAACCAGCTGTTTTCAGAGGCACTGCCATGTGGGAAAAATCTTGTAAAAAGCAAACGGATGTTTACAGTTTTAGACATCCAAGCTCATAGCAACTCATGTTCCTAGGGAGTCCGCCAGAGGAAAGGGTGGCAAGACTAAAATTGGGTGCAGGGAGGATGAACCCCACCCCCCCCGCCCCCCAACAAAAAAACAACCCAACAAAAAGTTCTGAAGGACTTTTCCCATTCTTTCTCTAGGTTTTTTGGTTGGTTTTTTTAAAAATTACTACTACCAAGGTTTTACTATTCTGCCTATTTTGTTATGTCTAAATGTTGTGTAAGTCTGTGTGTCTTTATAAGCACCCTGAACTGGAACTGCCAACATCTCTTGATGCCTAGTGGAATTTTTTGCTATATTTTAACATCTCTAATTTGGCTGCACAGTGGAACCATGTCTCTGAAAGTTTAAGCCTTCCACTCTTCATTCACAAAGGGCTATTTTGGATTCCAGAAATTAAAGATCAGCCAGGTCAGATCCTAGATCAAGATCACCTAAACATCATAAAAATAAATCCTACAATTCAGAATTACATGAACCTGTGCCTTACAAAGGAAACATGAAGCTATTATGAAATAAAAGGGTAAAAGATATAAGCTCTTCTACCTTGTTTTAAAAGTCTGGAATAGGTAGGCTGTACATTTAAAGAGATTCATTACTAACTGATTTTTACTTAAGCTTAAATACATGTCAGAGTTTAAGAGCCAATCCCAATAGCAGTTCTCTCATAAAACCATGTGAAAGTCTTACAATATTTCAGCTTAAAATGGTTTTGGAAAAGCCGGGGTGGGATGTAGTGAAAGAATTCCAAAATAAGCCAGGGCCAGGAAGAAAACAGGCAACAACATTGTTTTCCCTGCACACCTGTACTGGAATATCTCAAAATCAAAACTTATGACACACTACCTTCCCGGTTTCAGATGAGAGATCTTATTCTCTTTCTTGGATTTGTGCTGGAAACAGTGTTGATAACATAAGGGGATGTTTTCGTTACTGCTGAGCAGAGCTTACACAGAGCCAAGGCCTTTTCTGCTTCTCATACCACCACACTAGTGAGTAGGCTGGGGGTACAAAAGGAGTTGGGAGGACACACGGCTGGGACAGCTGACCCCAAGTGACCAGAGGGATATCCCATATCATATGACATCATGCTCAACATATAAAACTGGAGGAAGAAGGAGGAAGAGGGGTGATGTTCATAGTGATGGTGTTCATCTTCCCAAGTAACTGTTAAGCATGATGGAGCCTTGCTTTCTTGGAGATGGCTGAACACCTGCCTGCCCATGGGAAGTGAGGAAGGAATTCCTTGCTTTATTTTGCTTGCATGTTCAGCTTTTTCTTTACCTATGAAATTGTCAACCCATGAATTTTTTCACTTTTCCCCTTCCAATTCTCCCCCATCCTGCCAAAGGGGTGGAAGGGAGCAAGCAGCTGTGTGGCTGCTGGCTGGGGTTAAGCCACAACAACTACATACAGTGTTTTAAGCTTTCCCTCAGTAAAGGATACTAATGGTATTGAACTCCAGTGATACAGACACACACACTTACAAGAGAGAGGATGGGATGCTTCTCATTAACTAATGCAGTGCCACTAACCTACTACACCTCTCAGTCCCTAGAGAGAACAGGGAGTGACAGAAATCTCTCTGCCTGAGATAGCAGAATTCATTGAATCATGTGCAGTACTCCAGAAAAAGAAACCATTTGGATAAAATACCGCCCTGAAGAAACCTTTCAACATGTAGTTGGATAAAAATGCATTAAAACTATTTCACAAGAACCACAGTGATAAAAGGAAGATACATATCATAGTTATGTAAACAGTGTCAGTCATACTTTTTAATGTTGCAGCATTATAAGAGATGTAGTGTTTAAAACTAGTATATACTACATCTTCCCTATTTTCTTTCTTTTTCCCAAAAGCTAATGTTACAAGTTTAATAGGAGAGACCTTGCAAGAAACATTCTGCTGTATGTGCTTACTGAGTGGTAAAGCCACAGAGCCATCATCTTTCTTAGCCCGGCAATTTCTGTATTTCTATTATTTGGCCTTTAAGAAGAAAACGTGGTTGAGAGAACATCGTCTAAAGCCTACTAAAAAAAAATGTAAGTACTATGGTACTGTGGCCACATTTAACACTAAGGTTGGTTGTGTTCTGCTAGTGATTATTTTCCCCAGCTGGACAGGGTTGCTCAGAGACAAACTTTGCTTTGGTTTGAGGTTCCAATTCGCATTTCCATTTTGGCAGCACAATTCTGAACTTTTGAATATTTTGTTAATTAACCTACACTGCAGAGGAAGAATTTAAGTTTGTTTTTCTTTTCCCTAATGATTCCAATAGACCTAAGATTTTATTTAGACTGTTCTTTCCTCTGTATTCAGAAGATCAATAAATTAAGTAAAAGGGAACTGATGAACCGCACGTGGAAGAAAGGCAGCTAAAACACAAATTACATTGCACTGGAGACAGTAGGTTCCTACTTGCCAACATTAGTCAGCAGACGATGCACGCATATATTTGACAGCTAATGAATAGCACCCAGTTTCCAGGGCCCTAAATTAAATCTGAAAACTTCTTCAAAACATTGCAGTATGAATACCTTGAAAACTCCTGCGTTAAGAACCATAGTCATACCCTGCACGCACTGCTCTGTGCAATAATATTCCCAAACTCAATTTGAACAGGATGCTTCTCCTCTCCCCATTTCCTAAGTTTCATTATAACTTTCTTCAGAGCCATGATGAAAAAATCCATTACTCTCATAATTTGTTCCATAACATTGTGGGCGCTACATTCTTGGTAATATTACTGCTACACTTACAAGAAGTTTTGCATGGGCTTAAATACTCTGTGGTATCCTGTTTGGAGAGTGAAAATATGACCTCTTTGCTCCTTACTTAGCCACTTTCCTTCCACTTTTAACTGCGAAGTTAGCTGGTTGGCCTATAATCTAGTATCTGCAGTACCTATTGTGCTGCAGCCGTTCAGTACCTAATGCATGAGAAGTGTGACAGCACGCTGCTTCACCATGACAGAAGGTTAATAGATGGTAACATCATTCTGCTGACATTTACAAATTACCTTGAAAGAAAAGAATATGCTGCTTTGCTCAATGGTGCTAAGAAGAGAGATACATTTTTGCTACTGCAGCAGCCTGTGTTATAATTGTCAGGCAGCATACATTGCACAGAGGGGTTTCTTTGCATCTGTCTCTAAACATTCACAGCCACTTTCTCTAGGCCGGATATTTTCTTGGTAAGCCAAGATGACTCAACAACAGCTCAAGACCAGTATGGGAACCAAACAGTCAACTACGTGAAATTTCTAGCTTCTCTACAGAAACAGTTGCAAAAGCAAACACTGGATGCTGGATACAACTACATGGGATAGACTTTACCTCCTTTCCTTGATTCTACCCTTTAACAGACCTATTAGAATGACAAAGACCCTCAACATTTTCTTACCCTGTGTTGGTCTATCAGTGTACGCAAGGCCTCTTCATCGTCAGGAAGGACCCCGTGGAAACGAAGAGCCTGCTCTGCCTCTGCCAGCCACTCCAAAAGGACATGGACAACAGAGTGGAATTCTTCTGCCTGTTAAAATACAAGAAGTCATGGTCACTCGTGAGGGGATCTGACAGACACACTGTAGTTTACATAAGAAGACTGAGCCCACATTTGGAGTCATTAATCACGCAGCAGTGTTGGCACATTAACTTTCCATTAAAAAGTCAATGATATACAGTACTACATTTTTATAACTGTAAAAATATCTCATGCTTCACAAAAAATTATAGGAAGCCTAAAAGCCTGTTCATGCTTTTAGCCATCTGATTTATAGTGTATTTGCAGCTCAGTTGAGAATATCATGCCTTTACACTGACAAATTACAAGGGAGGTACTTTCACAGAGCAGCTGGAGAGATGAGAACTGTATTTTCTGCACAGCCTAAGCAAAATGAATTGACAGCCTGTTGGTGACTGACCCTGTTATGTCTGGAGAAAGCAAGGAATTTTCACCTTTGGGTACAGCCATATTCAGACAGAATTAGTGTCTGAGGTAGCTCAGCACTGTACCTGCTGAAAGACTGGAGAGCTAGACCAACACAGCACCCTGGGAAAAGCAAGGCAGGAATTTTGTACACGGTGGATACATTGCTATTACTGGAGCCCCATCCTAGCATCAACCCAAGCTAGTATACCCATGCAGAGCTGTATACCCATGTTAACTTAGGTTTGGAAACGGTACAGATGGACCTATTTGTCTGGGATCAGTACCAGCCCACACTGATATACATACACTGTTCAAGGTACCAAGTACACTCGGCATAACTCCGTTTCTTCTGCAATGTACTTCATAATGCACTGTAATTATGCCAATGTAAACAGGTTTTCAGTACACAGACATAGTTCTTTCCAATAAGGCACAAAGGGCATAAATATGATTGCAATCTTCAGCTTCCTGTGAATGGGGCATGGTTCTTAATCACCCTTCACGCTTGACAGTAACTTGAGTGACTTCCTTAGATGGTAAGGTCTTTGAAACATTTGCTTTGCATTTGTGGTATAGACTAATAATAACAGCTAAGAGTAATAAACGCTAAGAGGCATTATTTATGTGCTTTGGTAAAGGGATGGAGACAAGGTAAGCAATGCACAAGTAAGAGAATAAGTATTTTGGAATGAAATTAAGATTAAATGACATGAAGTGAAGAAGAAATTAAATTTTTGGCAACTCTGCTCTTCATAAAATACATGTAGCACCACAAGTACTCCTCTACCTGTCGAAGAGCCTGTTCGAGTCGTGTTTGCTTGGACACTGACAGGGCACAAACTGTCTCCCAGCGAGTGCTTAGCTCCTGCATTTGGACTTTGACCCAGGAAGAGTCATCACGACTGCCTTCTATCAGCTCTCTGGCAGAGCGCTTCAGAGCCTGGACACTGCTCGTTCTTTTTCCCAGCTCTTTCTGGAAAACCTAGACACCACCAAATACATTTGATATGTTTAATTCAGTAAGGCATAATTATGTAAAGAGAACAAAATCTTACAGGTTATAAGAAGAAATCAAAAGATGGTTTCTGTTCAATCAGGAATAACACCATTAAAATGACTCCAAACACTCAAGTTTTGCTCACTTGATTCCATATGAAGATATTTACACTCTAACTTATCGTAATAAAACTGCAATGTGGTAGGAAAACATTAGACAGATCCTGAGAACCCATCCTGATGCAATGCATGGGAAACCTATCCTCCTTACCACGCTGGCTTTACAGTCTTTATCAAAGCAATTGATCTGACACACTTGATTAATGTGCAAGATTGCTGTAGCAGGGAAAGATCACATAAAATGCTAACATTCAAGGAGCAGGTTTAAAATAATAAAAACCAAACTAAAATCCTGTCTGGGGGTCTGAATATAAGGCTGTAGATGTCACCACATATTCATATATTTATGTGAGAGTATGATCACATTTGCAGATGGAACAAGCTCCAGTTACATAAAAGCAGCTCTTAAAAGAGGATATGACAGTTCAGTATGCTGTGCCACTGACTATGACTTAGCCAAAATACACAATGGGATTTCAGAAGCAATTCCAGCATATTTCAGGCTATTTTTTGTAGATAACCTGTGTTTCCAAATGGTTTTGTTTTGGATTTGGGGTTTTGGGGTGGTTTTTTTGTTTGTTTGTTGGTTGGTTGTTTTTTTGTTTGTTTCTTTTCTTCTCTTGTTTTTTTTTTTATGAGGGGAAAAATTAATCTCCTCCTCACTGAACAGTCTTTAGTTAGGGAAGTCACTTGTAGATGAACAGGGGACCTTCACCTTGCCATCCTTCACCGGCTCCAGAGCTCTGACTGAGCAATAACTAACTTCAATAGCCATTTCTTCTGACATACTGAACTGCAAAACTGATTGGGAGGCACAGTCCTACATCTCCTACTTGTTCTCACCTCCAGAAACACTTCAGTTACAAAATATTGCAGCATGTCTATGTAGGCTTCCTGGGCCTGTTGAGTTGTATAATCCTGTGCATAACTTAAGCATTGCAAATACTTTTCTTCATGAATACACAGCAACCCTGGGGGTTTGAAAGGCTGCTGTAGTCATCATGGGTGCCCTGGACATTTGGTTAGCAGATGTAGTAAATAAAAATCCTTGTCTCCGCCAAAGATTTCCAGTAAAATAATTTTTGCCACCTCTTTCCCAACACACATACTTGTGATTTTTGATATGGTATTAATAAATATGATGGACAGCAGCATAAAATGGAATATCTCAATAATAATTGCTGTCAATGAGGTTCTTTCCTTCCATCCAGGTTTTATAGCGTTTTCCGTCGTTGATGACATTTGTGTCATAAAAATATACCATGTTTCTAAAAATTAGGAATACTCAAATAAAGATAGCATTAAAATGCTACACTTATGATCAGTCAAGTAATGATATTTTTGGGATTACCTTGTGATTGTCAATAAGGTTCATCACTAAGTCAATGTCTCCGTGTACTGGCTGATCTTCTGCTAGCTGAGGTTCAATTTTGTATAACCAGTCAATGAGAGCTTGCAGAGCATCAGTAAATTGTCCAGAAAACAACAAGGCTTCCTCCAGTTTATTTTGTCTGAAGAAGAAAAAGAAAAAAGAACACACAAATGAAGTAATCATTCATACACTTTAAGAAAACATTTTCAGCATAACCACTTAGAGCTTTAATTCAGGATTTCCCTCTTCAAAACAGTGCAACCATTTCCCACCCCACACTATCAGGAAAGTATTAATTGCTAGTATTTTACTTCTCTGGCAGTCTTAATTATCAAATAAGCTAGCCACTCTGGTTTTACTTTTACACAAGAGAAGCCAAAAGAATTCTAAGCCTTTTTCTTATCTGCTGAATAATTAAGATTGGTTTTCATTTACCTTTCCACTGATTTTCCACAAATTGTATCCCACTTATCCCTTAGTTCACTGAGCATATCATCAAGTTTCAAATTGTCATCAGCCAAGGTGGTTTTCTCTTTCAAGGACCGTCCAGTCCTATTTGTGGTATCATACACAGAATGTTTGGCACCAAGAGATTTCTGGAATTCCTATATATATATGGAAGAAAAAGAAAACACCATATAGCATCAACAGGCCATTGTTACTTTATCTTTGACATGTTACTTGCAATGGAAACTGTGGATGTTGCTGAAAGAAAAAAATAAGCTTACTACAAACTTCCTAGTCTGTTAGTGCCACAGTGCACCTGAGATGATTGTACAGGGCTTGGCATGAGTGGAGTCCTTGCCTTTCATCCCTCTCTGGAAATGTCCTGCTGGAACAAATTGTGGAAAAACCTTCCTTCAGTGAGAGCACCAACTCCTGTCCTACCATAATACTCCTAAATTCCAGTAAGGGGCTGCCTGGTAGTCAGAAAAACGGGCAAGAACTGCTACTTTGGGAGCCACGAACTGAGCAGTATCCACACTACAGTTTTACATACTAAGATTTCAAGCCAGTGTAGAGCACCTCAGGAGCCACAAAGGTCATTCTGGTTTAGCTCAGCATGGTCACAAGCTGGGAAACCTCCTGCCACAAGCATTTAACTCTCCTAGCATTGAAGCATACTGTAATTAGGAAGAACTGTATGCCAGAAGTATATAGATCCAGGTACCAGAAGCAGCCAGGTGACATCCCAAGAACTCAATTTGGGCTGGAAGCCATGACCACATGCAGTTTTATGTGATCCAGGGACTTTGGAAGATGATAGTAACACAGCAGTTATATCTGCCTCCCAGCTCTGACTGCTCCTTCTGCCCAGAGACTCTGGAAGCTTTTCGCAGCCATGGAGAAGCACACAGCTTCTGGTAGTACAGAGGAGTTCAACATCTGACAGAGTAAATAATAAAGGAACACTGCCAAGAGATAAAACTAGCACTATATAGCAGCTTTTAAACGGTAGAAATGTTTTATGTGTTTTATTTCAGACTTTCAAGAACTGCTAGCAGGGAATCATTAAAACCAAAACCAAAACAAAACCAGCCAGTTTGCTTTAGGAAATTTATATACACAGACACAGTTGGTTGGTTTTTTTGGTCACAAAAAAAAAATTCCAGCCCGCAAGAGTTTTTGCTCAGTGTTTCCTAAAGAGAGCTTCATCTGCTTCTCAGAGCAACCTTCAGTATCATTACACCCAGCAAAGGAAATCACTACCACTTACAACTCCTAGTAATTCCTCAGGGCATGTAAAAATTGCAAGGATTCTTCATGGTCCCTTCCAGCATGTGCGTGCTTGCTCATCTCTAGCTGGCAAGCTGTTCCCAGCTGCCTTGCACCAACCAGTGCCGTGGCAGCTCACAGTTCTTCCACAGTTCGTCCACATAGCCATCTGCTCTTTTTACATGCAAATGTCCATCAGGGAAGGCTTAAGTGGAATGGAGGTGTCTTAAGTAGCTGGTGAGCATTGGGTTAGGACACGCTGACAAGTAGTGTGATTCAACGTTCCTTTTTAAAAAGTTTTGTTGGTATTTTTCACTGTACTGCCCTTGCTTTAGGGACACTTCCGAATCCAGAAGGAACTGAGGATCAAGATTTACCAGGATAAAACCCCCACATTTGTCTTGTCCTTTCATTTTGCTCAAATACACACTTTAGAAGAGCACAAACTCCACTGTCAGGCTAGTACTATACAAAAAATGAAAACATTTTTCAAAATTAAACACAAGCAGGTTTTTTTATAAAAGTTGTTTAAAAGAAACACTATTGTTTTGCTCCTTTTACTTGATAGGGTTTGTTAACTGCTTAACACTGCATGCACAGCGTTACTTGCTTTGCACAAGGAAACACAATGGAATTGCTGCAGGAAAAGGATCATACGAGAAAAATATTGAAAGGTGAACAAAGGGCTGCAGTCAATTCTTTGAGACTACACATACTACACCGTGTACTTTCTTTTCACAAAGGGGTGTAGCAGAGCAGATTTTGGTCAAAGCTACTGGGAGGAGACAGGTAAAATGAACAAAATCTTAGTAATTAACTATCTACCTTCCTTCTAAGGAAGATGGGAACATATAGATAACATTACCCAGGTTTGTATAAATGTAAGGAACATTCGGCCTTAGCACAGGAAGGGACTGGGTGACCTAGTAAGGGTTTTTCCACTCCTGACTTCTAAATATGAGAAAAAAATGCTGATAAACAGACCATGAATAACCCCCAAAAGTCCCTGGCAACTCACTAAATATAAGTGAGAGAGAAAACATATTATCTTGGCTTTTCTCTTTAAGGCTTTTTTTTTTTTTTGGCAGTTAACAACTGGCAAAGAGTGAGTCCAAATCACTGCTTACAGCACACACTGAGCACACACTCAGTTCAGATAGCAAAATCGAGCAAGGAAACCTTCAAGGCTGGACAGAAAAGACAAAGACAGACACAGGGGGTATGTGTGGGAGTGGAAGGAAAAGACTCAAAATACAAGGAAGGACATTGCGGTGTTGGGAGGTTTGACAGCTCATTAAAAAACAATTGAGCTGATTTCTTGCGGGGGTGTGGTGGTGGGGGAGGGTGGTGTTTGAAATTTAAAGTCACAAAGTTCACAGAGCTGCCTCTCTCACACACATTGATCTTCTTCCTCTAAATCACAAGTTTCAATCCTAATGTCCTTATGCAGAATTCCATGCCATTCCTTAATGAGACACGAGATTCAAGCAACTCAAGTAGCTATTCTCTGCAGGCAGTTTATATGAAGAGAAGGCGGATAAAAAGTATCATTGAGAGATACAATGAGTCTGCCAGTCCATTTGAGGAAAACATAGGCTCATAAAACAAACTGCTGTAGGTATAGAGAGCAAGTGGGATTATTAAGTTTAGCACTGCAGAAGAGGAAAGGAGAATAAAGGTAGAGAGTTAAATCTCAGGACCTGAAAGGACCTCCAAGCATTCACCATGTATTGAACATACTTGTGAGGAATTAAAACTTTATATAAAGAAAAGAGAGGAGTGGAAGGATTAAAAGACTGATACAGCCAGAGAAGACAAGAAAGGCTATCTTAACAGAAAGACTTTTTCCCCCCCTAAATTCCCATCACTGAGATCAAATTCTGGCAACGGCAGCAGTCCCAAAAGAAACTGAAACTGCAGAGTTAGCATAACAGAATGTTAATGCAGGTTTTATCTGAAAGTTTTAACAGCAAACATAGGTAAAACTATTTTGGCTTGACCAACAGCCAACTTTCCCATATTAAAGGAGAATATTTTCCTGGTAGATAAACAATACTTAAATCATCATGTAAACCAAGAGCTGATAACAATATAAAGCAGATTGAAGCAGCAACCAATCATGAATATACATGGGAAAACTTGTCAGAGGTAAAAGCAATCACCAGAAGCTACACTGAGAGGGGCAAATTAGATATGCAAACCCTTGGGGATATTGTACAGAATGAGAAAAAAAAAAAAGGAGTAAATGGAGAACACTAAGTCTGACATGAAAAGTAGAAGCAAACATATGCCAAAATGTAGAAAAATGAATCATCTTTCAATACCCTGCCTCTGATGAAACTGCTCTTAGATAAATCTTGAGACATACTCTGTGTCTGAAGATTCTATCACTAACCCACTTGATCCTCAGTAATATATTATTCTAGGCTCTTTACAAAAGTAAAAATCACGTAAGGACTTTTTCCATCCATCCTTTTGCTCTGTGTCTGATGTCTGGAACTACAGAGCTTTTACATTAGCTCTGTTTGAAAAGCCAGGTGAGCCAGGGAGATTTCTGCATTTTCACTGACAGCAGCTGGGTTTGTGGAAAGCTGGTCCTGGAATTTTGAATCCCAGGAAGAGAAAGAATTGTGGCTTCTGATGGTGTCACTGTACTTTCTAGTAGATTCAATTAGTATTTCCACTTGAAATAAAAAGCAACTGCTAATCAAATTACAAGATTATTTTTCTGTTTTGAGGTGGTCCTGTACTATTAAAAAGAAAATACCAAATAACCAAGTGGTAAAATTGTGATTTAAGGACTGAAGTCTGTAATAAAACCTCTTCAGAGGTCCCTATTCTGAGACACTATTACTTTTTTTTTTTTTTAAGTTTTGATGGTGCTGTACTGCTTTATCTTTCCTCTTCACAGTTAACCATTCACATCAGGTACTGTGAAAAGATTTTTTTCATTCCCCTTCTGTAACACACCACAATTTAATTTGACACTAAGAAGCACTCCATTGTAGCGAGGCCACAAATCTACTTCCTATGCTGACTGAACAGTTCAAGGCTGATAGACTTACCTACATCTCTCTGGGCACTTTGCATTTTATCACTTAGGACTCACCTTATGCTGTGCAAGCTGCATCTTTATTTTGTCAGGGTCATTTGCAATCTCAAGATCGGAGTCCAAAGATTTCTCTGACTCTTCTAGCCATTCCATAAGTTTGTGCCAGGCTTCATGGAACTGCAGAAAAGCAAGATGTGCATGGATTTTAAAATTCACTGGTTCACAGAGTAATCTAGAAACGTTAAACCTCAACCAATTCTCTACAACATAAGCAAGTGCTCTACAGACTTTGGAAAGATTCTGTGTACTTGTTCTCCCTGGTCTCTCACACAGGGACTAGTCCAAGCATGAGCCCACTAGACTTAACCTCCCTTCTCCCAGGTGAATTAGCAACCTTTTACGTATATGATCTGCATGAGTAGTATGCATCTTTCAGAGACATAATGGCAACTTAGGCTGATGTGTTGGTCTTTTAGATTCCTACATTTTCAATAATGAATATTAAATACAGTAAGGATGGGGTTTAGCTATTGTCTATATGGGACAACAGCAGTAAATCACTGGGGGAGACTCCCATCTGGATGGCTGCCCAAGATTTTCTTTGGGACGCTCATAAATGCTCTCATTATACCAAATGCTATCTTGATGGGCAAGGAACAGACCCTTGATCTTCCTTCCTGTCTCAACAAACAGAGCACTTCAGGGAAGGAAGCAGGGAAAGACCAAAGATTCATCCAGCTTTCACAAAGCGGCAGCATCCCTTTGGGATTCAGTTTTTCTAAGCTGGTCATTTGTCTCTGTGTCTTTCTTGAAAATTCTCCTTGCCTGGGCTGCCTAACAGATGGAAGCACAAGGAACTAGCCCAGAAATCTCTCAAGGCTCCCGGACCCTCTTATTCAGGGCTGTGGATCAGGCCTTGACACCAGTACCATTCAGTACTCCCGCTCTGCTCTGCATAGATTGTTGTCATCCTAAATTTGCAACTTATTGTATTCAGCTCTGTAAATGGATATAAAGATTAAACCCATCTCACTGCAGAACTGCTGTGTCTGTGAATGCACGTGAGAATATACTGGAAAATATATAATATTTGATTGACTTATGGGTTAATTTATTGCCCAGAGAAGTTCTTACTCTGTGAACTGAATAGCAGTAGCTGTGAACATGGGAGTTTGTTTTGGCTGTGAACCTGACCAAATCTTGAATGGTCACGTTCACTTGAATAAAAAGAAGTGAGAGCTTCCCATTGGTGTTTAAACAGATTCTGTTCCTGTCACACATTTCACATCTTATCATTTATGTTCCTCTGTGAGTGAACATGAATCGAGGAAGAAAACATGAATGCTCCCTGGTGAGGAAAACTGCATAAAAAACCCAAACAAACAACACTGCAGGTTTTTAAGGAAATAAATGGAGGCATCTTAGCACACTGAAGATAGCGGTCTAGTAACTAATGTAATAGATTGAAAAGTGGTGAGATTTATCCAAGCACAGCGTAAGACCAAGAAGAAAATGCTAAAAAAAATACTTCTAGACATTAGCAAAAGAGGTTTATCATGTTCTTGAAAACATAAGGGGGTGATTGTCAAACTTTTTGAGGACAGATGGCACTAATATACATCTGGAAGCCATACTGTAACTTTCTTCTTTCAGGCTATCCTGTACTGCAGACAGAAGTTACTGCTCAGGTTGAGAATGACGCTTTCACCTCCCAAATGAAGTGCTCTATGATTGAATCACAGAAATTGCTCCACTAACTCAACAGTGTCTGTTACACTAAAGCCAGACTTACTTTAAAGTGCTTTAAAGCACCATATTCTTCAAGAGTCTGGATGTAATTACAGTTAAGTTCAAAGAGTTGTGCAACAGCTGTTGTCCGATTACCTGTTTGGCTCTTTTCCTTGCATCATCCAAAGCTCTTCCCCTTTCAACTAAGCGTTGAACTACTTTTTCCCATCGACTCTGTACACTAATCAGCAGATTCTTAATAAGGACAACATCCTGTTTCTGGCTGAAATATTTCAAATGGGTTCCAGTTTTGTCCAGCTCTATGATCTGATCTCGATGAGAATTCACTTCTGTGGCAAAAACCTTGGGAAAAAAAGGGAGAAAATGAGTCTGAATACTACATTGCTCAAGCACTGTGTAAACACTGAAAAAACCCAGTCTGATAAAGAATGATGTAGCGAAAAAGACTATTAAATGCGATTTTTAAACAAATTAAATGTTTCTCTGAGTGCCAGCGTTACAGGGTTCATTTGGACATTGTTAAAGTATCTCCACAGAGTGGAAGAAAAACATTACACATCTGTTTCTTTACATACCTTGTGTTCATCAATTTGAAACAAGACAGTGTCCAAGATAAGACTTGGCCGAGAAGCTGCAGTTAGAGTTTGCTCAGCTTGAGTAAGCCAATTGATGAAATCTTGAAGTGAGTTGTGGAACTCCATTGCTAAATTGAGGGCTTCTTCCAGTTTGGTCTGTAAAGATACGTCATACTTTAATAGCAGTTGATATTATGCAGGGGCTTCAGCCAAGAAAACCATTTTATTTCAGCATTTTGGAGTAAACCATTTTAGCTTAGCATTTACAAACATTTTTCCAACTCAAAGTTTCCAAGTTTTAAAATAACAGCCTACATTTGAGCCTATTAAAAGGGATGGATAGAAAGACTAACAGTATGTACAACAGATGAGTAGAAGATACGGCACCTAATATCAAGATTAAATTTTCCATATTGGAACACTACATCTTAGAATAGTTTGGGTTGCTTAGGGATCATCTAGTTCCATCTACTGCTAGTAGTTCTACTACTTTATCCTAACGGGACATATGGATTTATCACTTTCAATGCACAACCAGTAGAATCTCAGAAATCTAAGGTGTCAGTGCAATTGGAGGTTCCTCAAAGAGGTTATCTAATTCATTCTCTTGCACTAAACAAAGCACAAGTTTGGCTAGACTTATTTTTAATAAAGCCCAATTGTCATTTTGGTTGCCCAAACTGAGACTGATTTTGGATATGGAAGTTATCAGGAGATAGCAGAGATTTTCCAGCAATCGCATTGCTGGCCTAGCTGAGCACTCCAACCTTACAGCTTTCTGCAAGAAGGTGCTCGTGTTGGGCATTAATTAGTTTGACTAATTACATTATACAGTCATCTTAAGAGACACCAGCATTCTTATTTTAAAATATAACTAAGCTGTGAGTTAAGTATTTGTGCTTTATACATATTGGAGAGTTCCTCTGTTTGTAATTATTGATATTCTTCATTGTTTGATTGAGGTAGAACAAATGGACTATACTTCGTGAAGGAATGAAAGCAAAATGAATAATAAGAAAACGTATGTTGCCTATCAGTGAAATCATTGATCTATGTTACAACAGAAGGTAGTCACTTGAAGTAAGTGGTAGAAGGCCAAGTGTTTGGGAATTTTAAGAAAAAAATGGATAAAAGCTAGGAGAATTAATGCAGTAATTCTGTACTGAAAAGGAGATAAAAATTATTTCATCATTGAAGTTATTCACTCTCTCATGTCTATGATTACTGTAATAAAATCCAGAAGAGCCCTTGACCTACCAAATGAGCAGTATCAGCTAATGTATTTCTACAGAACACACTTGTGCCATTCTCACTAGTTCTCAACCCAATCACAAAGAATCAACTTCCTGAATCCCATTTTTTGGAAGTACTTTCTAAACATACCAATGAATTCTGCATAACTGCCTCCTCAATTTATTTTAAATCTAAAAGATCAAGTAAGTATGCATGCATAAAAACAGTGAACATTAGCACCCTTAAATACATGATTTACACTTCCATTTTTATGTAAAAACACATACTTTTCTTTCACTGAGCTTTGTTTGTACTGATTCCCATTTTTCTTTTAAGTTATTTATGTCCTGCTCAACGTTTGTTTCAGCAGACTCTGGGCATCTTGCAAGCATCTGCTGGCCTTTCTGCATTAGACACTTATATGTCTCTTCTTTGGCTTCAAAGGCAGCACAAAGTTCCTAAATAAAGAAAGTACCAAAAAAGTAAGGCAGGTAGAAATTCAATACTCTTTACAAACGCTAGTATAATACGTATTCCTCCCCCAGCATTTAGCGGGTATGATTAAGACTAATAAAGAAAACATATGTAATTAATAAAAAGCCAAATGAACAAAGAAAGGGCCCAATTCTTCAGGAAATGAGAACTTGCATTGCCTGTCAGATGTTTTCTCTTGAGATCCAAAGCTTGGCAAAGAAAGTACTATGCACTTATTGCACAACATTTGCTACAACTTGGTTGGTTTAAAGTCCATCTGTAGCTGAAACACAAAAAGCGTCAGCATTTTGCAGCATGCTGAAAGCCCAAACCTATCCAATACACCTTCAAAAGTGGGTGGGACAACTTGGGAGGGCTGCTTTATTGTACATCTTCTCTTTTGTCTGCACCTACCTTCATTTGCTTGGCAAGAATGCTAAAGACATTTTACACATACAAACCAAGCTGGAAGAATAATGGTAACAACTGTTGTACCTGCTGACTGCTCTACTATTTTTAAACCACGTTAAAGATGAGGGTGCTAGAGACTGGGAGCTCCCATGGATCCCTCTTTGCTTTCTTCCTGAGGACTATGAGAAGTGGTGTAACCTAGCCTGCTTCCCTCTGCGTTCCCAATCTCCCAACAATATTTCTGTTTTTCGGAACTCCCCAGAGCATCTTATTTTCACTGCCGCACTAGAACCCCTCAGAAGTAAACACAGAGGGTACAACAGAACAGCAGGAGTGGCCACAAGCACAGGGGCTGGGCTTGGTCTAAGACAGGGACTCATTACACCAGTTAATTCTGCAGCACAGTCACTCTTGTAAGAGGGCAGAAGAAATTGAAGTTATTTAAAGGAGGAACTAAGAAAAATGCTTGTTTTAAGAAAAGGAGAGGGATGTCCTGAGCAGCCGTGGAATAGCCAAAGGCCTCTTTTTAAGACCCTTTCCTGATGCTGTCCTGTAATGTCTCTTCCTATCTTTTGTTTTCCTGGAGTTGCCTTAGCTACAAACACTGCCCAATCATAACTCCATCTGTGAACGGATTATGGCTGAAGGCTCTTTTATTTATATCTGGAAAAACAGACCTTACACTCAATAACATTATTTCTAATGAGAAACAAATCAAAATATAGTGCAAGACTTTCTTCTTCAGTTACATGTCACAAATCAACATGGTTTGTATCACTTGGGGCAAGTCTGAATTTGGAACTTATGATAAATATTACTCAACATGACTAGTCGCCTCAACATTTCAGCTGCACAAGAAAGAGAACCACCCCAAAATAACCCCCCAGAGAATTTACACATATCTGCACAGATGCACTGAGGTTTAGCTAAACTGAAATCAAGTCCTACTTTTTAAGGTTCATATACCTTAAGTCAATGCCTGCAGATATATGTTGGTCTGCAACATAGTAACAACCTGCTAAATGTACCTGTACAGTTAGGAAATGATTACAGAACACACATTACTGGGGACCCATTCACATTCATTCCAACTGTACTACTACATTGAGTTTAAAGATTTTTTAACTAATCAATCTGTAAGTGCAAGTATAGAAAATCTGCACAGTAAAAGAACGTAGTGAAGAAAACCCTGAAATTTTCCAGGGAAATTTTTTTCTCTTTACCTGGCTTTAGCTCCTGGATGAAAAATGGAAAGAGCTCCACTGACTCTCATGGAATCACAATTATTACCCACTCTCACAGGGGGAAAGTGGGGGAAAGTGTTTGTTTTGGTTTTTTTTTTCCCCAAAAGACAAAAGAAGGACCAGGCAGTTCAAAACTGTAAGGTTATTTCTGTGTTTTGTCTTAGTTTCCTGTCATAACTGATTTTACAACTGTAAGTTATTTTCCTTCTCAAAAATAGTTACTGGTGAATTTTGGAGAATAATAA
>VZTU01015925.1:183105-207762 GCA_013400835.1 Zapornia atra
GGAGTGCTATGACCCACCTTCCTTCAACATAAGAAATAAAGTTTAAGTGTCATCTTTTAAGCTCTATAGTTCTACAGGGGTGGAGAAATCAATAAAATGTTTCTTAAAGGGAAAGGAAGGGAAGAAAGGTAATAATTCAGGCATCCTGATCCGCTTGGTATTTCTAACTGAAGCATCTCCTGGACAGGTATGAGCCAGCAGTCCTTACTACACCCATGCTAATGACGACTTTAGCATCAGCTTTACATAGATAAATAACAAACAATTGAGTCTCTTAATTCAAGTTCCAATGAATGTGGATCACTTTTTGATTCACCTGTATCATAGAAAAAACATCATTGTAGTTATGGGGACAGAAGGGAAAAGAAGAACAGGAATCTCTGGAAAATCTGCAGACACTTTCTGTTTTTCTTTCTGAGAGTAAGGATGCAAAAGTTCTTTTACTTCTGTCTCACCACTATTAATGGTTCAGCTTTGGGCATCTTCCAAGGACTGCTTTTCCTACACTGAAAATAACAGTGTTGTTTTGAAGTCTATTAAAAACTTTTAAGATACTGCACAGACATTGTGATGTACAGAACATGCTCCGTATTTACCATAAACTCTTGAAAGACAGTTAGTATTGAAATACAATTTGCAAAGCATTCTAATACTGATACTTACCATATGGGCATTAAGCTGCTCTCTTGCTGTTTCTGGTAAGCCTCCAACAGGTTTTGATGCCAACAGCTGACGTTCAGTGTCTGTCAGCCATTGCTGCATATCTTCAACTTCACCATGGAAACCTTGGGCCTAAATTATACCGTATCATTTTAGAGCTTACTTAAACATTCACCATTCTAATACAAGCTCAGATACAGAAGTATACGGTCAACAGATTTAATCAGGTATTTGCAATAACCAATGGAAACTAAAGGAAAAAACCAAACCAAACTTCAAACTAGCCCAAATCCAATCTAAATGATAATAGCAAAACCAGAAACCATGGAAGCCTTGAAAGCAGGCTAAGTGAGCTACATTTTCCTCGAATAATATACCTACACAGACATTTGACCATTTTAAAATATATAGGCCAAAAGCTGAAGTCTTTTGATTCAATACTACAAAAGACAGTGGCCAGCTGTGGAAGATACAGCTGGATTCAAACTTTCTCCAAGTTCAGGAGTGTCTGCATTATGGTTTTGATCAAGCCCAACTTCTAACACATGTATCTATGTATTTCACGTAAAAAGACACTTTTTCTGAGTTATCTCTCTATTTGATCATTTGATCAATTCCTGTTCACCTGGATCAAGGCACTGTCCAGCTGCTGTTTCCTTTGTTCTGTTTTTTCCAACACGTTTTGCCAGCGCTGATTCAGAAGTTCCAACTTGCTCCGTAAATTGCTTGCTTCTTCAACAGCACTTGATTCAATCAGGTCATTTCCTGCTTTCTTAACTGCTTCCACCGTAGACTGATGAGCTAAAACATCATTTTGTAGCACCTACAATTGCAACAGTATATATGACTGGCCACGTTGATAAGTTAATGAATTAAGGCAATTACAGTGATTGAGATAGTTCTAATCCAGTGACAAGGCAATAGTTTAACATCAGCACAGGTATTAGAAATCAACTCTAATAACTAAGTTCTCTTCAACTGAAAGCAGTAACAACAGACCATTCTGCCGAAAAACTACATTTTATTTTTATACCTTGGAAAAAATAATGCGTTCTTCCTGAATACACACATTTCCTTCTGCAATCTGAAAGGTTTCTGGTAGATAGTGAATTATTTCTTCACTTTCCTTCATTTACTACACACTTTAATAGGATTTTTTTTTTTTTGGTTTTGAGGGTAAGGTGTGAAAAGACTGTTATATATATAGTACTGCTTGTGGAGCAGTAGTCTAAGAAGAGAGGAGAGGGAGGAACAAGGAAACTCTGTGCCTGCTGTGCCAGACAACCACCTGACTGCCATGACATCTTTTCATGTATTTCAGATCTACAACTCATTTCACGTTATATCAGGCTGCCAGGACACTTCAGCTGTGCTAAAAGCTGGGGAATTTACTACTAACACCACAAGACGACCTCCATCTGGTTGAAAACCTGTTATCACCAACCACAGTAAAACTACAAAATGCAAAAAGTACAACTGGGAAAAGGATGTTGTTTTCAGAAAGATTTTAAAAAAATAATACAAAGAATAGAAACCCCATCTAAGAAATTTAAGTTGTTTATGACTGCTGTCTTCCACAGGGTCTGTTTCAAACTCACATCCCTCAAAATGCTAGCATATGGAAAAAATATAAAGCTAAATACAAAGGAACTTTTAAATAAACTATACGGAGCACTTGATGAAACAGCAAATCACAAGTAGCCCCTGTATACGAAACGCGCATCACATTTGCTTTCACTCTTCTAAGCTAAGCACTGGGAGAGATTCGTTATTTCCCTAACAGGGCAAAAAAGTGATATTCACTGAAGCAGATGCATCTCATCCCTTCCTTCCTGCTGAGGTTCACTAAGAACAAGGTCTATTCTTTCCAAAGTTATGAAAGAGATGGATGTTTTTCCAGGCTACCACAGGATGCACTACTGTGTGAACTTTCTAACCTATAAATTCTGTCTCATGAAAAAGGAAGTAGATTTGTTCATGTGTTTGCTGAACTTCTTCAGCACTGAAGGTAGATGAGGTCATAAACGGTGTCTGGATGCTTCTTCAGTAGTACACCACTTCTGTTCGATAAGAATTTAAGAATTCATGGACTGGAAGCTGGATTATTTATTGGGGCTGGGGCGGGGGAGCTGTCTCTAGCAGTAGTCACACAGGGCATATAGGTATTTTACTCTTCTCAACTTCCAACCGACCACACAAAACGCTTCAGAAGCTGCATTACACAAGTAATGAAAATGCCTTAATTATCTGTTTGTACTGTTGATTTCAATCAATTCTCTCTAAATCTAAAATGGACTCTGAATACTTTTCACATCATATGCAGGGCAAAACTTAAATAGCAGACTTAAAGGAAAGGGGAGGATTTAGGAAATTTGTTTGAAATCTTCAGGTCTAGAAAGGACATATCGTCATGTACAGCACCAAGACACAAAGAGGTACAGAACTGTTGCTCCTAGGAGATACTCTTCAAAATAAAGGCACAACAGATGCATTCTTCCATGAGCTCCAAAATCACAATAAACAGTTAAAAAAAAATTAATTTTTAAAAAAATGATCCTACATTGTATATAACAAAGGTAAGATAGGGACACGGATAACCCTAAATTGTGCTGAGATTTTCAGAGAAGTGGTCCTTCTGTTAGATCCAACTGAGATAAAATTTTGCAGAATTCAAAACACAAATCGCTATTTTCTGAGAAGGAAGAAACAAGAATGAAAAGTGTTTAATGGTCACATGCATTTTGTCAAAGCTGGCCGAAACAGTGCTAATTAAGAAGATTACTGCTTCAGGGACAGTAGCATGTTCAGTAACTTTTGAGCTCTGTGGGTCAAATTGAGGCGAATAAAGGTGGAGACTAGGGCGAGCTGGTCTCTTTGGCTATAATCTATGCCACTTGCATGGCAGATGCAAGGAAGGAAGGAAGGAAGGAAGGAGTTAAGAGAAAAGATACCAGTTATTCCAAGCCTGCATTTGAGCTATGATCTGCATCTTGAAAATCTCTGCAGAGAATTATTTATCAAGTGCTAAGTTTTACTACAAGCCTCATCACTAAGATAAACATCAAAAGAACATTTCAGTTAATAATCATTATAATTACATACATGATGTTTGGCAAGTTCAATTTCAATAGCCTTGGGGTCTCCACCCACAGGTTTCTGTTCATTCAGCAAGTCTTCAGTATGCGTCAGCCACGTCAATAACTCATCCAGGGCGTGCTGGAACTGCCCCAAGGCTAACAAGGCACCTTCCAGTTTGTGCTGTAGTAAAAATAAAATTAACAGTAAAATGGTTTCACAATACTATTGAATTGGCTTATATTACCATTAGTCACCATAATCCAGAGTGGAGTCCATACATATGACGGCATAAAAACTGGGCAAGAACAGTTATCCAAGCAACTGCTTTATAGTTAAGAGCCAAGTTAGCAATTCCCCTGCAAAGCCTTACATTCTAGGCTCAAAGGCACAGCAGAGCTGTTTGAAGGTTCTCTCAGAGGTATGACAAAAGTTTTTCATCACTTTAAAAATGATGTTCAAAAATGTGATTTGGTGCATCTTTTTTTTTGAGCCTTCTTTTTTTGTTGTGAAGTTATTCACTTTAGAAAAAAACACACTTCAAAGCACTGCAGCTATATATCCCTCTTTTGCTTTGATTAAAGAATAGTGGTAAGTTGTTGGGGTCTTTTAAGCGCTCAGTTCAACAGCTAATATTATATTTGAACATGTAAATATGTATTCAACTGCTACCTAAGATGTCAAGTAACCCAAATGAAATAATCATGATTCAACAAGGTGTTGCAGACAGGGGAAGTGACAAAAATACGGCAAAGGGTTTTTAAAAATAAAAGCATAAAATCAACTCAATAAACTGTAAAATTCAAATTCTATTACATTTAGTCCTGTAAGTTCCAAACCAAAAGGAATAAATGTGTAAATTTATACAAACATTATACCTAATAAAAACTTTTTCTCAAAAATCTAAATCATTAATAAAGCCCCCACCTTCAAGTTTATTTACCTGTCTATTTATGATTTTTTCTTCTAGGCTGTCCCACAGGAGCTTGAGCTCTGAGAGAGGGTCTTGAACAGTGTGCTTGTCGCTCTTCTCTGTCACCTTCTTCAGCAATAGTTCTGCCTGATGGTTCAGTCTTTCCATTTCTATCTGCTGCTGATAAGCTTCTGTCTTAAATTGCTATGGTAAATAGAAAAAGAATACAAACATATCACAAACAATGATCATCTTGCATACAGTATAGTACAGCAACATCTACAATACTAATGCATTGCTGGCAACATTCATAAGTTTGGGGGTTTGTTTTCTGGGGTCAAAAATGCTTGTAAACCACTGATACACCAGACAGTCCCAGCTACTGAAAATATGCAACGTCTTAGATTCTAAACAGATTCTAGAATCGAAATAGACTGTAGCAGATAATGCTAACTGCAACCAGAGGATGGTAAAGATGCCCAATAGGAAAGTGTCCTCCAGTGATAGCTGCGGTCTGTAAAAAAGGCAGAATGTAACTTCTAGCTCTTGTGGTTGTGACAGTTGAATACTTTAACCTTCACACAGAATTAATCTTTAAAAGTGCTGAAAGCAAATTTTCTTTAGTGAAACACTCTCTTATACATGCAACTTGGGCAGCAGTCTGAAAACAGCTTGCACAGGCGTGTTCCTCTGAACTATGTAAGTTTATGGTTCACAGAATCACAGAATCATAGGGATTGGAAGGACCTCAAGAGATCATTGAGTCCAACGCCCAGTAGTAATAAAAAGGGGATTTAAAGCTGTATCATAGAAATAGATGAACAACCTTCCCACCAACAAAAAAAAAAAGTTTAAGTGAGCCACAAAACCAAAGACATTCCGTAATCATTATAAATCCCTGGGTTTTTTATATATAGCCTAACAGCCTACCAACATCAGGAATACACTCAGTCACAGATCCAGACAGACAGGTTTCTAAGTTAGCCTGACACTTTGATTTTCAGCTTACTTGTGTAATGAGAATGTCACGGTCTGTGTGAGCCACCAGACAAAGCCTGTAATGGCACAAGTGAAGCTTTGGAAGCATTCTCTCTTGGAAGCATTCTTTTAATTCCAAGCATTCTTGGATGCATTCTTTTGTGGAAGAACTTTTTGCCCAGTGAGGATGACAGAACACTGGGCCAGGCTGCCCAGGGGGGTTCTGGAGTCTCCTTCTCTGGAGACATTCAAGACCTGTCTGGACGCCTACATGTGCGACCTTGTCTAGGAAACCTGCTTTGGCAGGGCGGTTGGACCCGATGATCTCTGGAGGTCCCTCCCAATCCCTACGATTCTGTGATTCTTAGAGCCTCAAGGAAGCTGTTCTTGTAGAAACCAGAAATGTAAAAGTCACAGCAAAAGAACCCTGTACATAACCCTTCAAAGAGAAGGAATCATATCACAAGTATTTCTGGATCATAGGAACATGTTCACAAAGTAAAATGTAGTCTAAAATTTGAAATAGATTTTAAAATGCAAACTTTGCAATGAAATGTTACCTGAAATTTTCATACAGAATTTTACTAGAATTGAAAGTGAAAACTGCTTTTCACTCTTGAAAAATATAGAAAATGCTACACAACATAGAAAAATGCAGAGATGAAAATATACATTGTTATTTCTTACCTTAAGTTCCTCGGTTTGCTGTTTCACTGTCTCCAGATCTGTTCCAACTGGGGACATGGATGCTAACTTGCTGCCAGCAATATCTACCCAGTCAAATATTGCCTGAAAAATCATATCATGAAAATGAAGTGTGAGCAGAAAAATAACGTCAGAATTGAAAGTTGCATTATATAAAATTTAATAATTTCTTTACTCCAGAGAACTGCTGTTTTTTGAAATAAAATAATTTTCTTCAGTGAAACCTAGGTTTCTTTGTAATACAAGGGATCAAATAGTAACTGAAGTATTCCATCTTATGAGATTGTACAAGCGGCAAGATTTATTAGCAGTAACATTCTGCCAGTACATTCATGCCGAGTAGTACTCTACTTCTTGAGGAAAAATAAGTAATTTTTATTAATACCCTGAAAGGTAAATACAAAACAAACTGTGTTGTATAGTCATTTGGAAAAAAAATTCTGATTGCAAGCTTCTTTTGAAGGGTAACATTATCTGTGTTAGGAACCTCACATTCAGTACATATTAGACAGTGAAGGGCCCTAACTGAGCTTGCCTGAATCTCTGTAGGATAATGCAGTTGTAACTGTAAAAAAACAAATGAAGTCACTCCAGTTCTGAGACTTTGGGGGTACTTCTTTTGCTCCTGAGATAATGCAGAATACTCCACTTCTGGATTAAGAACAGCTATATCAATCCGGGTTATTGCATAGGGGAAAAAACACACCTCTGCTTGGCCATTGACCTGCATTTCACTATGGAGAAAGGCTCAGAACAGCTTGTCAGAGCTGCCCACTGCTACACAGCTCCCTGAGAAAAGGAGACTTACCCCCAACAAGCTTAAAAGGATAAGGCAGCTGCAGCTAACAATCTGCCCACAATCTTTCCATATTGTCTACCGAAATAAGAATAAGGAGGCATTTACATACAGTTCTCTCACAGATTATCAAGCTTGCAGGACATACAATGTACAGCCACAGGAAATACAAAGCACTTACACCAATGGCAACATTCCTAACGGAACCCTACAAGTCAGCCCCTGCGTAGTATGAACACAAGAGAACTTGGAGAAAAATACACCATGAGGGTGCACTGCAAAACAGGCATGTTGCATTAGTGCGACTGAGGAGCGTTCTGCCGCTTGATCTGCACTGAACGCACAAGTAATTGCCCTTAGCATCAGATGAAACTTGTAAATTTAAAGACTTAATGAACCAAAAAAGACAGTAAATCCGCTAAGCAAGATAAAAATTTTGCAAATCTGACCACATTTGGCATCTTTTCAAATGCTTCAATCTTCTAGCCATTCACTGACAAAAAGATATGAGGCCTGCTGCTCAGCCAAAACATGCAAAGAATATGCACTCCTGCTCCCATACATGCCCATACCCCTCTCCCCGCAAAATCCCACCCAAACCCCAGCACATATAGAGAAAAAGGCATCTTTTAAAAACTGCTGGAAAATTTACATTATATTAATAATAATTTTTGCTTAAAATATTCAAACCTAAAGTTGAAATAAAGTTTAAGTTCTTGCACTGTCCACCATTCAAAGGAAACAGCAGCAGGTGAGTATATGGACCTGTATTCTGATCCTTTCAGATCATACAAATGTGTCACAACTTCAACTCACCTAATCATGTGAAGTACTATTACAAGAAAACATAATTTTACTGTGAATGTGTGCTATCAAAGCCCTCCTGCTCTTATCAATAAACAAGGGTGACATTAATTTCAAATCTAAACATAGTGCAATATACGAACAACTACATAAAGAAAACATCCCAAAGGGTTTTAGGTATTATTCAGAAATACAAAAAAACCCACCCACTCCTAAACCCAATTGGCCCTGAGAAATGGGCCTGCATACTGAAGTCGCTACAATCAGAACAATACAATCACATGACATTTGTTACTACAACCACGTTAAATCCTAATGACTCAAGATAGGATTCAGTATATCCCACCATCTTACCTGCAGTCCATCTTGATACTGAACAGCTGCCTGCATAGCTTCAGCAAGCTTATCCACCCGTTCTTTCCATGTTTTGTTTAAGGCATCCCAGGCAGAATTCAGCTGCAAATAAGCACAATTTACTCCAATGGATAAAAGAATTTTACTGCTGCATAATATGCATTCACTAACTATTCACTGATCAATAACATCAATAAATTAAGCATGAATAGTTCATATTCATTCCATATTAACACCGTTGTTCCCCCTATGACTTCACAGTTTCGTTCAGAATACACTAGCGGCTCTGGATTACGAAAGCTGTAAACTTCAACACCAATTATTATTAACATAGGGATTGTAGTTAATATGGCAAGTAGTATTAGTAAATAATTTGGAGTTGCATCATTATAAAAAAGGTGGCTTAGAAGAAACATACATTCCTGAACATTAGAGAAATTAAAAGTACTCTGTAGTCATCCAAACAGGATTGTCTCCGTTAAGATGTCTCACTTGGCATGAACCAGATATATCTGAAATTTCTCCTAGCATTACTTTTGCAAAAAGTAGCCATCTATTGTACTAATCAGTGAGTGCTTTTCAAAAAAGTCCCTGTATTTTACAAAAAAAATAACCCATAAAACAGTAAAATAAAATTGTCTGTACATTTTAATCTAATCTGAGTCATGATTAATTTAACTGAAAAGCAAACCTTACCCCTACAGCCTTTGTGTTAAAGTATCTCACATTCGCACAAAAAATTTATTTTCAGAATTTGCTGGGGGTGGAGGAGAAATACCAATTACAGCTGAACAAGCATCTAACGTAACAGATTCAGGCATCTGCATTTCCCATACCTCATCTATACTCTTGTTGACAATAGGTTTGTCAGGCTCTCCACAAGCAGCTCTAAGTTCAGAGCCAAGGTTCACAACTGTTTCTAGTTCTTCTTGTAGTCCATCAATTTCTTCTTTAGCAGCCTACAAATGTGAAAAAAAAATCCAACACTGCTAATACTAAATTTAATAATCTCTATATAGCTTGTTTTTGAGATAGAATATGGCAGGATTTGCCCTTTGTTTTCTTTCAACTCACTTGTAGTTACAATTGGATTCTCAAAATATAAGCATCCCTTCGCAGTGAAATTAACTGACATCAGTCTAAAATTTTAACAATGGCACATGATGTCATTTTGCATGAGAGGGAAAAAATAAACAGGAAGTTTTAAATTTATTTCTTTAATCAAGAGTGTTTTCTGTTTCAGAGGTTATCATTGAACCTTCAAATCTTTAGCTATCAGCATAAATAATTACAAACTTAAAGCATAATACATAGAGTATAACACATCTGCATACCTTTCATTTAGATGCTACGCATTACTCAGAGAATCTAAAGTATGTATAACTTAGAAGTCTCAATGGCATGCTTATTATAAACATGTTTATAAACAGATATGTAAATATGATGACAGGCACACGTTGCATGCTCACTGCAATTAAACATTAATACACGTTATCATAGACTCTTGAGATCTCATTATAGCAAAATTCTATACAATTATCCCTCTTGGTCTCGAAAATAAAATAAAAATAAGTATTCTTCTCTGGTATTTCATATTAAATCTATCTTTTCTCTCCTTACAGTAAATAAAATACTTTAAGTCAACAAAATATGTTCTACTGACCTCAGCAGCTTCTTGCTGTTGCTTGACTACAGACGGGTCAACTCCAGGTCCCTCCAGTTCTCGAATGAAGTCCTGAGTATCTTTAATAGTAGCTACAAGAGCCATATGATCGCACCAGAACTTTTCAGCTAGTTCCATTACATCCAACAATTTGGCCTCCCTTTCCTCAGTCAAGGTCTGGATGTCTTCCCAAATGAGGACCATTTGGTCTAGTTTATCTTGAACAGCTAAACAACAAAGGAACTAGATTACTACCTTGGCAAACAATTCTTGGCCATAAATCTCTCTTCAGTTCTACAGCAGAAACATATGTGTCCATTTTAAAATTTAGACTCTAAAATTGTTTCTTTACAGGACTCTTTAACAATGCTAAGTGGAAACAACCAACATGGTCATATCCACGATGAATTATTTTAAACTAATGCTTTGCTTTCATAAGCAGCTTCTCCGGGTGAACACAATCCTCAGATTAGTGGTCATCAGAAACAAAGATTTTTATATGCTGCAGCTTGCTGCATTCCCACTACACAGAATTTTTCTCAGACTACTACCTTTAGCAGATATATCCTTATCAGCTCCTTCTGAGCGAGCAATCATTTCCTCCCCTCTCTGTTTAAGGGTCTCATACACCGGCTGAAGTTTTTCCAGGTCCACTGACACATTCTTATTTTCACTGATTTGCTCTTTGATCTTCTCAACCTCTGCTGAGATCGAAGGCGGCTGTCTCAGACGTTCAACTATGCGTTTCAGACTCTCAAGAGTTGGATCTATCTTGTCATGAAACTGGAAGGGTGGTAAAGGACAGAAAGTGGCAGAGAAATTAAAAAAAAATAACTTAAAAAGGGCATCTGAAATTCTCTTAGAAAAAGGTACTTTAAAATTAACATATTTAACATCTCTACATGTAGCTTGCAATACTGTCCTTCATAGTTCTTCCCCTCTTTTAACGTTCATATTACAAAAATAACCTTGCAAAATGGTACTTCCTCTCAGATTTAAGAATTTTACTATTTAGACTGGGTGCAGTCCTGAGACACTCCAAGCGAAGAGACTAGCTAAATGGCCAAATCCACTTACATTTAGTCCTGTATAATGCATACAGTACTTCATACTTTATTTTGGAGAGCCATAGTTTTCTGATTTCATATTTTAGAAAGCATTTTCATACCATACTGGCACATAACGACCAGTTTGGATTTCATATATAAGGTCATTCAAAAAGACATTTGTTCATGTCCAACTGATGCCTGTTGGGGTAGTAAAGGTACATTACTTTCTGCAACTAAAAGCACACCAAAGTGTGTATTATGTTCACCTAAGTTTGACTGAGCCCAGGTAAGGGCCCAGAAACTCAATTATAGTCATGTGAACATGGTTCATCCTTTCATACAGGTCCAAAGTTCACCTGAAATATATGCTTTTGGATCCACAGATATTCCTAAAAATACCTCACCACTATCGCCCTTTCAAATTACAGAAATTAATGAATTGTGGGTGCATTTAATGATCCAGGATCTACAAAATCCACTCTTGACTACACTTGGGAAAGGTGCTAGAAGGAACACAGAAAAACAATATGCCTTCGTGTGAACAAATAGTTACATCCTTTCTATTCAAAGGAATATAGACAATACAAATGTAATTACTTTTTTCCCATCATAGAACCCACTTCAAATTAGGCTCTGTGACTTAATGATATGGACTCAGTGACTAACGTTGCGGACTCAGTGTTTGTATCAGAAGTGTGAATGTCATACAATCCAGCAAAACGTGTTAAGAAAGATAAGCAGTCCTCCCATGTTCAAGACATCTGAAAAAATTATTGTGGCAACAAATCCTTACAAAAGTGACAAAAACTGGAATTAGATTTGCAGTATTCAGGTCTAATTTTAGGACATACATACTACGTTTGAAAATTCTCAGTGCATTCTGTCAGCCTCCTTGTATTCCTGCTTCAATGAATGACATGAGGTGTTTTAGAACTTAAAAGGAAGAAAATGCAAGTCATTACAGCCTCTCATTCTGCCTCCATAGATTATGTCCTGCCTTTGATATGTAATGCAATTTAATGTAATTTAGAAACTGCAGAGTTAAATAATTATTCTTCCCTGACTGTCTAGACAAACATTGACATTGCCATCACAGTACAGAGCCCTGATATATTTACACATCTTAATAAAAAAAAAAGGAGATTATATAAAATTACATTCTGGGTGTTACAATGTTTGACTTTGCCATCTGCATATACATTTACATATATAAAACAAACCTTAGAGTAGTGCATAAATAATTAACTATTTTCTCAACATCTGATTATATTCTAGCTGTTACCAAATAATACATTTTTATGCTTGCTTTCTGTACTTAGCCAGTACAACATGTTAATGTCTATCACATACAAAGCAGGCACTCGAATGCTAAGTAAGCATCTCAAATTCCAAATGAGCAGCTTCAAACAGCAGGAGGACTCAGCATTTATGATAAAAACCCCCACTGAATCTAGGTCATCTTTCAGAGATGTGAATAAATTGTACAAACTAAGTACAATATAATATCCATAACCAGCTCAAAAGCAGGATAATGTCTGATGTCACTTTTCCTTAGCTTCTTAAAGTCAGTCTGCAGGGGCTAAGAATGTGACATTCAGTACAATGATCTATGACAAAAATTATTTAGAGTGTAGATTTAATGACAACTTTAAGATGCATTTATTTTTTTAGTATTTTACATGAGCAGAATTTAGCACCTAATTTCTAGCAAAATTTGCGATAAAGACAGCGGTAAAGGACAAAGTATTTTTATTCAGGTTTTTCTATGGGTCCACGTACACACTTTTACTAAGTTTTACCCAACTCCAAATTGAGAATAAAGAGCAAACCCAATATTTAAAAGTCTCTAGACTTCGATATCTAACAATACTCTATTGAGGTTCATCGCATAGGCTGATGAACCTAAGATACAGCAGTTTTACGGACTTGATCTAAACTATGTTTATGATGACATTTTGTGAGGTCTAACTTTGCTTGCTAAGTTTTTCTGGGTCTGCAAGGAAGACTAGATGCTATTAGCACTGTCCACCTACCCTCTAGTTCTCTTGGTAACAGACTGTAACTAAAGTCGTCAAGTTCACGATGTAACTATATTCAAATTAACTGATCCAAGTGATATCCATATACAAAGCATCAGCAAGGAGCAGACCAGCAAGAGAAAATAAAGTTAAAAAAATTCTCAAATTTTTAGATCAAATGTCCCTTTTTTTTACTTCAAAATTAAGAAGCAGTAACATTTTTAAACTGAATACTGACCAATATATACAATTACAAACTCTTGAAAAAAAGAAAAATCAATGCCCTAAGCAGCGGTATATAAACATTCACAGGCCATTAGGCTGAAAGACACAGATAAAACAGCAGTTTGGTCTTGATAAATACATGTAAGATCACAATATCTGTGTGTCTTTCCATCTGAATGAATCCAATTATACTTTAAACTTGAATTGATACCTGGGTACACTGAGAAATGGCTTCATCCAGTGCCAGTGCTCGCTTTTTGACATCTTCCTTAATTTTACTGTAAAGGGTGTCAGCTGCCACGTATTTCTCTTGGATAGAAAAACCTTCTCCTGGGCTCAGCTCCAGCAACTGAGGCCCAGTTTTGTTCATCTTATCTATATGAGGCTTGTGCTCAGCGATCAGCTCACGCAGTTGCTATAACAAATGAAACAACTTATCAGTTTCTTAGACTTGCACCACCACATTACAGCTGTCCACACTTTTAACACATCCAGCTGGCAAGAAATTCCAAACAAATACCCTTCCATCCCAATGTAAAGCACAAATAATATCAAAGTTGGTGACTGCTCTGCCAGTGATGGCTCCCATTCCAACACAGAGCTACCCAGGCATGAAACATCATAATTAGAGACGCACTGGAAAAGGTCATGCAGTACTCTTGTAGGACATATGATTACAGGTAAAATGTAAGATGCTAAGTACACATATTATGCTAGTAACAGACACTCCCCATCACATTTATACCTATAAGGACAGAAATGGCAACAACATTCCAGACATGTGCATAAGACCACCATGTGTGTAATTTACATGTTGATATTTGTCACTTGCCGCAAAGCCTTCCATTGAAGAACACCACAGAAAGAAAAGTACTGGCATCACAAGAATACTAATTCAAATTAACCTTAAGAAGAGGACAACAGCATAAGGAAGGGTGAAAGAAATCAGTGAAAAGGACACAAGGGCAAGGAAGACTATCATTAGAGGCCTAACGACCTAGTTTAGCAATCTTCCCACTGGCCAGAAGACTCCCCCTCATCTTTACAACAGCACTATTACCTACCTGACACAATGTTTAGAAAGTAATTAAAAAGTAAATTTTATTTGATCTCAGCTGTCCACTCCCTCTCATCACACCTCACCCACACACAAGTAAGTTAAAACTGTGTGGAAGACACTGCAGAGGCTCATGGAAGTGAAAGGTCACCAGGTGTCTTCCAACTTGCGTAGGGATTTTGGTTTTGTTTATTTGCACCCATAGATCTGAAAAAAGGGAAAGTTTGTGGGAATAGCCCAATCCTTCCCTCCAGTTTTTATTTATTTTCTCAGCTCACATCTCCCTTTCCAGGGCAATCCCACTGTCCCTCTCAGTGCTGTGAACTCCACGTTTCTACTCTATAGCCCCTGTGCAGGAACATGAGAGGCACACGCTCTGTTCCTCCCAGCTCAGAGTTTGTTTAAATTAATGAAGACACAGAAAAGAGCCTATATCAGTCCTAGTGTAAATAAATCCTCGTCTCTTCAACTATGGTCCTTCCCTTAAAAAGAAATCCTTGCTTGCTTACTTCCCCAGAAGAGAAGAGGTTGGAAAGATTGGAAAGACAGTGACCATGAGTCTCTGCAGTCCCCTGATGACAAAAAAAAGCAATAAAAATACACCCTCCCCCCCCCGCCCCCAGCTACTTACTAATAATGTAACTGTACAGCTTACAAGAAGAAAAATTATGTTGATTAGTAGTGAAAAGGAAAAGGTGAAGCTAAGAACAGTTTGAAAGTTTTCAGAAAATAATTTTCTATGTGAGCAACTGTCTGATTTGACACCAGGCCACAAGAGCTCACAGTTCTGGGTCCAAACCTTACACCAGTGCTCTGCCCACAGCTTAGTTCAAACCAAACTGTATGTTTCTCGCATGGAATCAATTCTGTGAATTCCATGACTTGGAAGAAAAACAGCCATCAGTAAATACATCAAAACAGAAATGTAAGTGAATATAGAAAACTTTTCAGTTCACATTCAGAATATTTCTTTCCTTTTTTTTATAGAACAATAAATGATCTGATCTCCTAAATGATCTACTATTGGGTAAACAAACAATTCCAGTAAACAAGTACCTCAGGATCAGATTACGTGTTAAAATTGCCTGACATTAATCTTCTACTTAACAAACAAATCTCAGCTAATAGCATGGCCCAGGGAAAATGCAAAAATAGAAGCTCATCTGCAGGGCCTCTCATGCAAGCAGAATGATTAAAGTAGATGGGGAACAATCCTGTAAGTAAAACAAGCATGACTTGGTTCATGGTGACTAATCAGAAAAGTTTGTAAAGCTCATGTTATATAGCTAGTCTTAATACAGCATGTTTGTTCATTGTGGGCATAATAGGATGACAAATGAGCGAACCCAGTGTTTACCAGTACATAAGAGTGGCCTATCTTCATTAACTGGTCTCAGAGTAAACAAGACTCTGAAGCCAGGGCTCATCCTATCTAATTCAAGTCACTTAACTGAGGCAGATAAAATAGAAAAACCCTAGTTAGTCTATGCTCAGACAAGTATATTCAGTAGTCATACGGGCTTCATATGTCCCAAAACATGCAGGTTTTTAACCTCAGTGGGACACATCTGATTCCATGTGATACTAGCAGCCATACATGAAAGGTGCTAATTTTTACCCCAGATGATTACTGTTCCGTGTAAGAAATCCCATATGGTGGGCAGCCTACAATACTCCTGCCTCTGTTTTGTGAGGTTACAGTAAACAATTATCTCTTTTAATAATTACACAATAAAAATACTTGACATGATGAATGATTCTGGGATTGGCTGAACCCAAGCAATCAATTCTTGGCCCTCTAATTGTCCATCTACCTGTCTAAGCCAAGTTTAGTTCAAATGGTACCAACAAAAGCCAATTTCTTTTTACATGCACATAAGGTAAACATATGTGCATATTTGTAAACAGACTGTACACAAAGGCAGCATTTCACTTTCAGCATGCTGACAGCAGGTGCTGCAGTTCTTCAGATGGTCACATTTTACCTTCTTTTGTTTCTTGCTTCATCATCCCTTGTCTGTTCTTTCTTTTTAAGGGTTTGCTTTGCTGCAGTACTAACTTTTGTGTGCTCAGTTCTCTCACAACAAGGGCAATTTTTCCCCTTTAGCCCTCTTTTATGCTTAGACATTGTCTGTTGCCTTCCCCAGAGAATCTTGTTTGCATGCGCCATTTCAGAAACAGTAGAGGCATAATTAAAATGTATTCCCTTTGTATTATTATTTTAAAGTATAGGAAAGTATAACTGTCTGGGTGTTCAGCATTTAGCAGAGTACTTTACCGTTCTAAGCAGAATTCTGCTTTGCTTTTGACATTTTGGTTTTCAATACTGGCAAAACACTTACCCTGTGCTCTTCTTGTTGTTGCTTCAAGGTTTCATACTCAAGGGCTGGTGCAGGGAGCTGAGATATGATCATTTCTGTTTCAGTTAACCATGGCCAAAGCTCTTCATAAGTCTCCCAGAACTGGTTAACCAGGGACTGAGCCCGTTCCAGCTGGAGGTTTCTCTCAGAGTTCATTTGACAGACTGCATCGTACTTCTGTAAGAGGCTTTCAATTTTTTTCTGTAAAATATTAACAAAAGACAGCAATGTATGTTTTTCCACTTCTCCACTACCTTCATTTCTAAACAGTCTTTGCTAATTATAGCAGCAAAACACAGTGACCCAAACTTTAGTTTTGATGATGTTTCTGCAGTATTGCTGTTTAAGGTGGATAGAATCAATATTGGGGGAGATCAGAATTTAGGAGAGTACTTTCAAAGTCATCAGAATGTATGTAATGATACTGGGATTTGCAAGTAACACTTTATTCATAGGGCTTCCAGTCAAGCTGCAAGTGATCTGACTGCTGATCTTAGTCCCAGTTCCTTACTGCAGATGCTTATCTTCAGTGACACTTGGCAGAAAGTAAGTTTTCCACAGCATTTCTGAATCAAAGCATCTTGAACAATATGCAAAAATCTGGGCTTTATTTTTCTTTCAATCTGGCAAGAGGATAGGGTATATTGTTGTGCTTGTAGCTTATGAACTTGCAACACAAACCACAAAATATTATTTTACAGGTTAGCATATGTTAATTAATGAGGACGTGTTACCATTAATAATATGGTAGAACTACAAGGTTTAAACATTACAAATCTACTGTATCTGAGCATGTGATAATAAAAGAAAGTATCAACGAGCTATACATTTTTCCTGTGGAAGACTGCCCATGTTATCATTTTTATGAAATACTATATGTGATCATGCACATAAATACTAGCCTTGGAAAAACTGGATGTATAATCAAGCCATTGAACGTGAAATAAAGAATCCTTTTTGGCAGAACAAGCTATCCTTTCATTTGTTATGTCTTGCATGTAAATTAAGTATAGAGATGCTATCCAAAGGACAAAACACAGCCGAACACACAGATATTGCAGAATCACAGAATTGTAGGGGTTGGAAGGGACCTCAAGAGGCCAAGTCCAACCCCATATACAGCATTTTTGACAAATATTTAAGAGACTCACATAAAACTGCTCTCCCTTATGACTACAGTTTCACAGACAGAACATTTCAGCTATTTTAAATTCACTTAAGAGAAAATCAAATTTATTCAGATACCCTGCAGCAGAGCACAATTTGCAAAGTACTGTTGTTCAAGGAGGGTGGTCACTGGAAGGACTGAATTTACACAATACATCCAGCCTCGCTGCAATTCAGGGAAATAACCCAACCTCACAACTAACCCATTCTTAAATGCCAACACAAAAAATGTGTCTGTGCATGTATACAGCCCCAACTTCTGCTCTGTATGTGTGTAATCAACAAAGGCATAAGGATTCCTTTCATGGCCTGCATTAGTCAACAGGCTGGAATAATCTTGGCAAGTAAGGCCTACACTGAAATCAGCTGAAATGAAAGTAAAGATTCATGCTGAGGTGCTCAGGCATCGAATCTGGCACAGAAACACACATGCCCAGAGCGTGACTGACCCAAGAGAACCAGGGAAGATAAACAGCCAGACTCTGCACACACACCACCCTAGATGACTAATACCTATTCACTCAATTGTCCATTGGCTAAAATGCTATTTACCGTAGATGAAAATGATAAATGGGGCTCCAAATTAGTGCCAGGCAATGAAGCAAGTACACAGTGTTTGCTCTTTGAACATCCTGAAGGAAGTAGAGTTATATACAACAGCATTTCTTCTTGTATTACAGTCCTTAGATTACTGTCTGTGTGTCTACCACTGAAGCTGCAACTTAAGAAACTTTACCTTCATGGTCTGTTTCTCTTCTTCAGTGCACGTGTTCATAATCCTATCCCCAGATTTAACAAGTTCATCTATATTATCTTTGTGTCTCAGAATCTCCATGGTAAAAGCCTTGAAATAGAATAAAAATCAGTCAGGAAGAAAAAAAAAAAAGTACACGGCGCAAAAACTATTTTTGAAGTGCATTATGATGGACTGAAAATTAAATTATGCCAGTACATTTTCTAGATGGAGAGTGTGCAGGCCAATAATTAACATGACAGTTGAAAATGCATTTCTTTTACCTTTTGAACTTGTAGCTGAGCCGTGGTCTGGTCTTGCTCAAGCCTAATATCACCCAGAGACATCAATTTCTTTTCTGTTTCTGCAATCCAGGCAAATTCAGCATCAGCTGCTTGATCAAACTAAAGGAGGGAGACATGAAGTAGTTCAGTGGTTCTATAGACATGAAATAAGAGTGTTTCAAAAATTTTCAAGATGATCAAAAAGCACACTTTTGAATTGTTAGGAAGATAGCAACTCTTTTTCTGGCTAACATTTTTATACAAATGCAAACCCCACAATTATTCTGAGGGATTGTCATGCAAGCAGCTTAATTCATAAGCATGACAAAGCAACAAAAGCAAATACATTTTTACAAAGCCTACAGCTCTCTAACAGACATAAGAAAATGAAAAGGGTTATAATTTCAGATTTTAAACTAGTCTGTTTATTTTCATTTTATTCCACATTCACGAGTCTTTTCCATCTCTATTATTACTGCTAGTGTTGCAATTATCCCAATAGTTGCTTCATGTTGTACTTTTAAGATGAATAGCTTTGGTATTAAATGATACAGGCAAAATAATCACAATTCTATTTAGTCAGTGGAAAAATCTCACTGAATTCAGAGAAGACAGGATTTCATCCAAAACTAGACCTAGGATGAAATGTGAAAACTCTCTGGGGCATTTGGGAGCAGGCAGTCCTTTTCCTAGAAGAATAACTTTTGACTACCATTAGTCAACACTTGAATGTTTCAGAAATTACCTCAAAGCACCAAAGTAACGGGGAATTAAAAGACTTACTTAAAATTCTTAAAATTCTTACTGAATTGCAAAAGAGACCACATGATCCTGAAACATGGGGAATCTAATTTTTCTGAAAAGTAAAACCATTTTTGAAGAAAAATCAGACATTCTCCCTTCAGGTCAAGTTTATAGAGATATATCTTAGTACACACATGTTGCAGTACTCAATGGGGGCTGCTCTGAGATTAAGCCATAGAAAAATATTACATGGCATGATGAGGTGCACAAAAGAGTCATCATAGAAACTACTAAAAACTAATTCTTTCATTTATTTATTTTAAACTCTGACTCCCTCACCACAATTAACTGAACGGTAATATGACTGAGTTAATATGAAAGTCCATCAGGACATTTTAGGTCATGACCTCCAACCTGTGATGCTAATACCTTAGAACCCTCTTTCTGTCACTCTCATCTTTTAAATCTGCTTGTCTGTGCCTCTGTGGTGGTAGACTGTGGCAGCCCAACTCCTGTAACCTAGCTGGAGTTCACTTTAGCCACTAAATCAATCTCGTCTTAGTGGTTAATCATGAGTCACACAAAAACAAAAGCAGTGCTTCTGAGATTTCATTCATTATGAGTCAATCTTTTTCGGGCTTTCTAATCCATTTGTTACATGAAAGGGAGCACAAACATTCTTTTTCACTGTATGTCATTTCTCATTTAAAGTAATAGAAAGTGAGGTTTGTCCTAAATAGTGCAACCTCCTAATAGAAAGGTATGTTCTGAAACAATCCCAGTCCTGTAAACATTAGCACGAAGCGCATGCAGCAGCGGTAGTTAAATCCTGTCTTTAGAAACTGCAGTTCTCAACCAAGTTCTCAACCAAGCTCTTCAGAAGCCCATCTGTTTATGACTGAAGTGAAGAAGTTGAATGTGCTGGGTGGATGTGCAGTATGGCTTCCCCACACCAAATATCCATACTGAGCAAGTGTTTGATAGAAAGTAACAAATATACAAAATCAACCCACGGTAACTTCTATGTTACATATCACCAAGGAAGAACAGGGCTCTAAACTCCATTTGCTAAAGATTTCCAATTTGTGATGTCCAAATACAACATCAAGGAATAAAAAGCACAAAATTGGTACCCTCTGTATCCAAAAGTTGATGGGTTTCCTTCCCATTATGCATGACAGTTATTTATGAGCCCTGAACTACACTTGAGTCACTGTGAAATCACTTATTTCATCCCCAAACAGCTTAACCAAGCATAATTCATTGTGGTACTTTTTCTTCTAACCAGGAATGACTGACATCTGAATACAATGACATTGTGATTTGCTCTGTGAATGCTTTCTGAAGTACTGTCTAAGGCTGCTTTAGAGTGAAGAACAACAACTAAAGCCAAAAGTAGACCTTCTGTTTCCACATTGCACTCCTTCACTCGGGTAAAACTTTGACCAGTGCCTTCAGTATTGAGAAATGAAGATGAAAAAAGGTAGCCGAATTTACAATCATTTTGCCCAGGCAGTTAAGAGAGAGGAAGTGCATTAGTGTATTAAGCCTTCCAGCTTCTGTTCATAACATAAAACAATACACTTTTGGGTTCATGCATTTCTCACTTTGGCCCAAGTAACACCTAGCACAAACCTCATACTACTCCCACTGAACCCTCATGTTCTTGGTGGCTTTCTCCTTCACCCAAAACTTTTTAATAGCACAGGCACTTGAACAAGTTGCCACAGAGTAAGCTTACAGAGCACTAACTTCTCCAAATTTATTTTTTAATTTGTGCATGGTATTTCTCTGAACTAGAAAGTAGCTTGTCCCGCCCTAGAAGCATGTTAAGCCATTTGCGATTTACCATAGGATATACTGTATAGGAGTATATAGTGGTGATGTGATTTGGGCTGAAGTGGAGGTTAGGGGTATGCAGGATGGGGGTGCAATGTGCCCTCACAACATTAGCAAGTAGAGCAGTACCTCTGGGCTTTTTATGCCTGGACCTGAAAATGCTGAACTTGTGTTAAGGGATGCAACATACTCAGAGAATTCAGAAAAGCTGAAGGAGAGCCAACATCTACTCTGCTTTCTCACCTTATTACTCACTACTAAAATCACCCGTATTTTTGATGATTTGGTTAACAAGGCAAGACAATAATCACTGCAAATCCCTTAAGGAGAAACATGAAGTTATTTTTAACCTCAGTTGCAAGGAGATCTGAGTTATTGCCAGCCTCTTTTAGTCAGCTTTCAGCAAACTGAAAATATCATGCATGCTTTCCCCTTGTCCTCTTACAGCTGTTTATGGGAACTATTAGCAGAAACAGAAATCTCCACCAATATTTTTGTGCCTGAACTGTAGGCAGGCACCGTAAAATTCTGTTTCCATGATGCATTTATAAGCAAGCTTAAATATGGGACTATTTAGTGATGAATTTAAGAGTGCCAGTTCTCAAAGTGTACCTATACAAATACCTCTGTGCATATATAGAAAGCTGCACACATTAAATAACTTTTGAGGTCCAAGAAGAAAAGCCTGGATATAAATAAACGCAATTGTTATTTAAATCCTCCACCACAGCTTGAACAAGATGATCCAGCTTTTAATTGCTGAAATTACAGAGGAACTAGACAATCAGCTGATGCTAAAAGGTGTGGCAACCCTCGTGATTTCAGCATTGCATCCAGTAAAATTGGCCAGGGATCTGGACCATATTGTACTTACACAAGATCTACAAAAGACATGGGTTGTTCAGTTCTCACTTATGCAAATTCCCTCTGAAGGAGCCACACGATAGCTACAGCAATTTTAGCTACTAGACTGATGGGTGTGTCACCAAAGAAGCAGACAACTACCACACCATACAGATTAGCTGAGTTTTGGCGCTCCTATCTTAACAGTGGGGGTCTCATTTCATTCAAACAGGCCATCGCTGCTCAAGCACACCAAACTTCTGGCATCATTATTAAGGGACACCTTTTGTTCAGGTACATGTGGCCAAAGACTGTTACTGACCAAAGAACAGTTTTCAGTACCTGCTGGAATCTCAGGATGGCGGCATCAATCTCATCCACTTTCTGAGAGATTGTGTCACTCACTAATCTGTAGCGTTCATTGTCCTCTGTTATCATCTTGTCGAGCCCCTCTCTGGCCCTCCATGGCACCAGCTCCAGGAAGGCACTGCCAACTTCATTCAGCGTGTCCAACAAGCCTTTGTTGTTCTTTGCTTCTTTTTTCAACTCCTGAAAAAGGCCATTTAAAATAAACATGCCAGCATATGAGCTCAACACACAGTTTGCACATGTTTTTTTATTCTTCCATCTACTCGGAGTCTAGAACTGAAATGTTTTCCAGGCAAACTAGAGCACACTTATTTGCAGTCAACTTGCATTAACTTTTCGATACCACAAGCTGTTTGACCGAAAAGTGAGTGATCACTGGGAAGAATTTTCTACAGAATGCGTCTTAAATATATTTCTGCAGTCAGTATGACAGTCTGAAATCCTTTGTAATTTTGTAAGAGTTATTAGTATCTAATGAAGTAACCAAAGAAGATAAAGCTAACACATATTCTTTGCAACCTGCAACCCCGTAAGGAAGTAAACCACTAGCCAGTGAAATCGGTAATGCAGCAAAGTATGATGAATTCGGGTGATTTCTTAAATCAGGAATGTCTGGATTGAATTCCGATCAAATGATTGCAGGATCATTTAGGAATAAATTTTCACCTCTACAGAACCCCCCAATGCTCTTTCAATTCTTTTTATACACGTAAGAAATTTAATGGAAAGATTATCTTTCTGAGCTTTCCCCCAACATGACTCACACCATCCAGTTCATACTACAATTTTTCTTTTGAGGTATTGTTAAACAAGATTAATAGCATGTGTTTTAAAGTCTGACTCTTTTTATACTTTACAGGATTTTATCCAGGTCACAACTGAAGAACCAAAATAACTTTGTTTGACAACTTAAGACTTTTCCCAGGATTAGGTAGCTGCTTGAATAAAAAGGAAATGTTGTGCTTCACTTGTGCTAAAAATAAGCCTCAGCCCAATTTTGTTAGTGACTATAACAGATGACTCTGTAAAGTGAGTTTGATTCCTAACTACTATTACATTTAGTCAAATGATCTGATGCCAAAATTAGTTATTCACAAAACAACTTCATGCCAAACATAAGTTAACACAGAATCTAGCTGAATCATACAGCACTAAATAATTCACAGGTTCTAAAACCTACTTTTTGTCTTTCTTGTACTTGGCTTAATTCTTCACCCTTTGGTACTTGAGTTTCATATGAGAGTAACTCCACCTCCACCTCATCAAGCCACTTGCAGAGTGCCTCATGAGTTGAATGCAGTTGACCTGCAAGCTGCAGAGCTTGCTCTAAGGTCTTGGATACATCAGAACTCAATTTTGTAATGTCTTTGTATCTCGTTTTAATGCCTTCCAGTTTATCTTGAATTATTACAACTTCATCACCTAAAATATCAGAGGGATGTTATTTCCTGTGATGACAAATATTTAAAACAAAAAAGAAAAACAAAACAAAAAAACACAAACACCCCAAATCCCAAACCCCATTTATTACAGAAATCTCAGTATTTCATTTAGAAAACAACCCAAACAAGATGACAAGGTCAGTCCTCAATTGTTGCAAATTATCCTACTGTCACTAACGTACAAGGAGCTACAAAGTTCACCTCAGCTCATGATCTGTCCTGCTGCCTTTCTTCTGCTTTACTAACCTATTAGGAAGTGAGGACTTAGATCCAGTATTTAACACAAATGTTCTTTAAAATAATATATAATAATTTTTTAAAAAATCTACCTCTAAATTCACAATACTTATAAAGGCAAAAAATATTATAAAATGGTTATTGAAAATGTGAAGAAAAAAGTCAATGAAATACAAACTAGATTTTCAATTACTGGCCACCCTCCTTACTACCCATTTAAAGCCCGACTCAAAAGGCTAAATTATAAAGAGCCTTCTGAAATTTATCAGCATATATTCAGATTTCATTATAGACTATGCAGAACGCCTGCATTTGGAACAGAAACGGACACTCCCCCCCCCA
>VZTU01015925.1:207788-218334 GCA_013400835.1 Zapornia atra
TGTGTGTCTTGAAGAGTTCAAGAACTTTAGAAATACTGGAAAATCCAGACAAATGTTGATCTACAGAACAGACATGTTGTGTACAACCGGACTGCAACATTTCCCACAGTATTAGCTCCACTGGACGAAGCCTTCCTCTTGCAGTAAAAGGTAGTGTAATATCTCGCTCATCTGTGGATGCCTGCAGGGAATTGACTGCGTCCACTGCCAAACAGCCCTGCATTATGAGTAATGTCCATAACTTGCTATTAGGATTGGAATGCAGGTTCACTAAAGTAATTTTCAACCAAGGGCCAAATTCTCTATAGTAAGAAAAGACTTTGGCTCATTTACATTAATAGTAAAATTGGCCCAAAAAATAACCTACCTTGACCTCAAAGCTTTATTAAAATAAACAACTATGACTGCTTTAACCAGCAAATATGGGCTAATTTTTACAAGTTCCAGCCTAATTTTCTCATAAGCACTTACAAGGAAAAAGCATGCTGATCATAAGCTCTCACCTGTTGTTTGCTTGAGAAGCTCCAAGCCATTTTGTATAGCCAAATCAACATTTTGTTTTCTAAGAAGAATTTCTTCCTGAAGATCCTAAGAGAAAGGGCCGTTTGTGTTAGCACAGGAATAAAATTTAATAGAATTTATTTGGAATAAACATTTTAAAACTGTCATTTTAAATAAAATATAATAATGAAAAGTAAATGATGTATGGAAATATAAATCAAATTAAAAGATGAGTTAAATAATAAATGAACAGAAATCAAAATACCAGTAGTTCAGAGCGCTGTTTCTCAAGCAATTCTGTGTTGCAATCTTGGACTGACAGTTTGCTCAGTTTATCATGGATTTCATTCAGCCAGTTCATCAATTCAACTTCATCCTCCCCAAAAATCTGAGCATTGCTGTAAGCTTGCTGGAGAAGTTCAGACCTGCTGTTGCTCTTCTCTTGAATCTCAATGTATCGGGCCTGAGAAGAATCTAGCTTTTCCTGCACCATATCTTTATCTTCCCTGGAGCTCATGGTCTTTAGAGACTGACCAGTGCTAATGGCCTGATGTAACCTCTTACTGTGAGCTAGGACATCATCTTCTAGCGCCTATATTTTTTTTAAATAATGAAGAATAATGGAAAAGAAAATCAGAAAAAACATAAAAGAAACGTAAGTGGAACTCAATAAAAAATGAATGAAAAAGGACATTGCCAATATGAATATATAAAACTCAAATTGCAGAAAAAAAAAATCAGTATGGTAAAACATAGGTACACTGCAACAGCTTTGCCAGTCATCTTGTACTTTACAGAACTGTCTAAAAAGAATGATACAAGTGAGTGTGTGGTTTGTCTCTTACTTTATGCTGAGAAATTTGCTGCTGCAGTTTGGAGGCCTGCGTTCCAATGGGTTCTGCATTTGCAAGCCTCTTCTCTGTGGCGGTCAGCCACTCCACCAGTGGCTCCAGAGCTTCATGGAATTGCTGTGCTACCACGGAGATGCCTTCCAGCTGGCGGTTCCTATCAACACGCCAAGAGAAAGGTTATTTTTTCTGATGAAGTAAGTGTGCAATAGTTGCTTTAGGTTTTGGTGGGGTTTTTGTGTGGTGTGTTTTTTGGGGGTTTTTTTGGGTTTGTTTTTCTTTTAAGTTCCCTGAATCCTTTGGAGAAAAAGAAAAGAAATAATTCTGTGTTCTTGTACAGACCAGTCACCAAATGAAATAGAATATACTCATGATACCCAATGAAAACCAAGGTAAAGTTAAAGTCAAATAAAATACTCTATTTTTTTAAAAACACCTCCAAAGCTGTTTGAAACTCTTTTAGCTAATATGCAAGTTTCACAAAGAGAATATCACTTTATTCATATACTTTTTCCTAAAAATAATTTAGCACTCAATTCAGCAAAACATTGTTTTATACCCAATTAGGATAGTTTTCAAGTTCCTAGCTGTCTTTAAGCATAAAGTTACACTGCCTTGACTATTATACATGTTTTAAATTTAGGGAAAGGCTTTACTGAACCAGAACATATTGTCATGCTTCCTCAGCATGGTAAAATATCTTTAAACATTTGTTCAATGAAGTGAACAGAACTATTTGGCTCTACTTCTCAGTCTCTTGTTCTGGATAAAGGCTCTCAATGAAGTTACTGAGACAACATTAATAAAGCACAAAGATGTGACTTCCAAAATAAAAGTGTAGCATCTAAAACATTTCTGTTACAGATTTATTACATTTCAGAGAAGGCTCTTGATTACGGGAAGAGTCTGTTCTACAATGACTCCTTAACAAATTTCATTCAAGCAGACTTTTAAGAGATTTGCCCTATGTGAAAAATATCACAATATTGTTTTTCAAATAGGATCTGCTTTCAGAAGAAAAGCTATACCTAAGCATGTTTCCCAGAGCCTATAAACAAGGTAGACCTTGACACACTTTGCCACAGAACACTCAGTGAAGTATTCTACAGTTTTCAAAATCATCCTCAAATTTCCTCTTCATTTCTAGAGATCAGCTAAAGAAAAATAGAGACGAGCTTGCAGCTAATAGATGACTTGCGAAAAGTCACAGTTTGATATTTAATAAAATATCACCAGACTAGGAGAATAATATTAAATTAAACATGACATTAACATTCACCCTAGCTAATGAGTCAGATTCCTGAAAAAACAAAGACAGAAAGAAGGAAATCATGGTCTATTATTGGTCGACTCTACTAAGAAATAATCATATTATTACTGTGAGGTAACAAATGAGGCTCAGTTAGAAGAACTAAAGAGAGGCTACCAGAAGCAGGAGGAAACAACACAGGTGCATGACTTCAATGCTTCTCTAAGCACCCAAATCCCATAGCATCCCTTTGTTCTTAACTGTAAAACTTCACTGTTCCCTTAAATTCCTTCAACTGTCCATGTCCTTTCTGGTTCTCAATTATATGCCTTTTTCAGGTCACCTGTTATGCACACACTTTACTCTGAACTCCTTCAAATCCCCACCCAGAAAACTCGTTCTGCAACCCTTTCGACTCAATTTCTTCAAAGACACTTTACAGTTTATAACTTTCCAGGTATTTTATATGCCAACAACAACTCATAAATCTATTCATGTATATATACAGATACTGCATGTTTTATGTTGTTGGGCTTTGGGTTTTTGTTCTTGTTTTTTTTTATTGGAACTTGAATCAGACTTCAGTGTCTTTAAAAGAGTTTTTTCTGTGCTGGCAGACTGTATCTACATACTTTGATGGTCCTTTTTCTTCTTGAGAGCTAAGGGAGCTCAGCACCTTGCATAAGTACATCAGCAATTGGCATGACGAGGATTATTAAGCTGTAGAAATTTATCATATGGATGACACAAAACAGAAAGAGGAAAGAAGAGCTGAGAACCCCCTCTTTGTACCCGCACATCAGGATTCTTAAGTTGCCAAGGAACACCATTATTATTCGTCAAGTGTAAAATCTGCTCTTGATCCTATATAAAACAGGTTCTTGCATCAAGAAACTCACATTCTAATGAGCTAACAGAATATTCATCAGATATAAACCTTCAGAGGACCTTTTATATCAACATCAAGACACAATGCAATGTAATAACAAGAATGATAGCACTTCCAAGATTCTACGTGCTGCTTCTAATCATCTATCACATGCTTTGTCTACATATTTCAAATCTACGAAAGCATTTCAAATACCTTGCTTCAGCTTTGCTGAGCAATGCATCCCATCGACTGTCCAGGAAACTCAACTGCTTCAAGATTTTCACCCGATCAGCAGGTTCAGCTGACTCTGCAATTTTCTCCCCTTCGCGCTTGATTACCTCAACGGTAGGCTTGCGGTCATCCAGCAACCTCTGGAGAAGCTACAGAGAAAGCAATCAGGCACCAGGTTATTAAGAAACATTGTAACAACACAAGTGTAAAACAGAAGGCACTAGACTTCTTGAAAACCTGTTAAAGCAAAAAAAAAAGCCAACCCAAAACCAACCCCAAAGCAATGCCTGTATTGTGATCAAAGTGTGAATAATGCTAATCAAAAAGACACACACATACCCCAACCCTTCCCCCCAACACATGCTCATTTCAATTTCTCAGTTGTTTTGTTATGAACAGCAGATTTTCACCAAGTGCAACCAACCTCCTTGGTTTCTATGGGGTGAAGATATGTGGCAGCAGAAAGAGCCAACAAATAGAGGAAAAAGTTCTGTGGAGGGAAACAAGCTATTTAGAGTGCCTGATAAATGTTATATGAGGTTTTGAAAAGGCTGCACACCCTTCCAGATTTGACAACACAAAGATAATTCTGATCTATACATGTATATATATATATGAAAATAGATATAAAAACTGTTGAATAATTGACTCATTGCTTGAGATACAACTGACTTCACTGATCTAGTCCATTAAATTAACTCCTTCCTACGCAAAGAATAAAACCACACCTCTGTCTAAAATCCTCCTTTCTTCCATTCTCTCATTGCCCTTGGCAACATTACTGTTTTGCCTCTGGAGACATCCCACCATGACAACCTGTACTGATCATAACTTTCTGTTACATCTCTGGGTGGCAGCGGGCCTTACAATCCAACTGCATGGAGTGTGTGCTTCATGAGCTACACTGAGGTTCTTTTTTCTATAACCATTATGAAAATTTGCAAAAAGTTGACAACACTGGTAGTGGCTCTACATTAGCACAGGCCATTTCACAATCAGCATCAAGAGACAAATATTTAAACCTATAATCTGCAACATTACCTTAGAATTATTACAATGAAAAATTATTAGTTTTTATTTCCTACCTTCTGAATTGCCAAACACTGGATTTTATGCTTCCTCTTTTTCCAATGGATTTTTAACAATCCCTCAATCCCACCCAGACAGTGTTAATTCTAACCAGAGCACAGACTGCACAGTGTCACTCTTTGTCTTATGTCCCAGAAGATGAGCACTTCTCCCAGCCCTGGACAGATTCTTGAGTATCGAACAGATGGTCGTTTTAAACACCTCAGCACACTTCAGTGTAATATAATACACTTGAACAGATTTTATGCTTTGCCAAAGACTGAGAATTTACTCTCATTGATACAGTGAAAGGAGAGAGATTCTGAATCCATTACACTTACTTTCTGTTCTTGTATTTGGGCCTTCACAACTTTGAATTCAGCAGATGGCGGTTTCTGATTAGCTACAAGCTCCTCTGTATCAATAAGCCAGCTAAGCAGAGATTCAAGGGCATCCTGAAACCTCCCACAATGAAGGAGAGCTTCCTGCAGTTGTGCAGCACGCTGGGCAACCTGAAAAAAATAAAGGATTGCACCATACTCACATTTTCATTTTACTTTTGTAAAATAAGCAGCCAAGAATCTGTACAACATCTGGCAATATCACAAATATTCTCATTTTCATAGCTATTCATAACAGCTCTATGGCACAATTTAGAGCTGGTACCTTGGGGCTACAGACACCCCATGAAAAGAAGAGGTTGACTCCCAATATATCAGACTGCTTTAGTAGTCCTTTGCAAGAGATATTCCTGTTTTGTATAGCTACAATATTATCAAGTATACTGACAGGATGATTGTGTTTCAGTCGGTCTTTATATATGGAAACTAAAGACCAAGCCAAGAACACAAAGTAGCAAGTCTTAATAAGGGACAGTAATCCTTCAAAAGAAAAAAGAAATAGGAAAGACTACGACAACAGGTGAACTAAAGGTGTCTGTGGTTCTGTTGCATCACTCCTCTGGGAAGACACAGCAGAGGAAAAGGAGCACCTCTTCTACGTCCCACCCTTTCCATCTTCCAACAGCAGCTATTGCTGGACAAGGAATCTTCAAAATCACAGAACACCTATGGCCACATTTCCAAAGCAGCTGTATCTTTCCATGTCTCAAGTAATACAGTTCTTAAGGTGCTATAAAGGCAACGTGCCACCAGTCACACAAAGCTGGGCCTTATCACTGCTCCGAGCACTGCACAGGTACAACAGTGCATACAAGAGTGAAAGAACACGCAAACAGAGATTGGAGAACTACTTGAAAGTGGCTGGCTACAAATGACATAGCTACCTCTCCCATGAATGTGTCACAACTCCAACCTCTTTGATGGGGTTATGAAACTTTTCTCCTCTACTTAAGCAGGAAGGAAGGAACACATAGTCCTAGAGGAGTCTTTCCTGAATAAAAATCCAGGACAGGCCTACAAGAAGTTTGACAAAACCTTATAAGTGATAGTAGCACTAGTGATATAATTTCTAGTGACTATTTAATTTCCTGTATTTTGAAAGACATCAGGAAGCAAATAATCAAAGCAGAACACAACAAAAGCAGAACAGTATACAAAATAATAACCTTCTTATTAAGAGTCTTCCATCGGGTGTTGACATCTTCAAGGTCATGTTCAAGGCTTTCTGTGTTTGTACTTTTAGCAGCGCTTTGAATGAGGCCTTGACCCAACCAATTCACCTCCTGTTGTTTTACTTGCAGGGGTTCAATTTCTTCTTTCTGGAATACCTGCAGTTGAAACCCAAGACACAGGTGAAACATTGTATCTTCTGACATAAAATGCACGTGGTGTTTACATGGCAGTATGCAACAACAACAACAATGTCGCTGAAAACTGGTGCCTCAAAGAAAGGAAACCATTCCTTATCAGCACCTGATGTACATTTCCATGAGTAGTTTAGACAGGAAAGAAAGGGGGAGAGAGAGAAGAGAGGAAAGTTGTTGTGTTTTGTTAGTTTATGGGTGGTTTGTTTTGGGGTTTTGGGTTTTTTTTGGGCGGGGTGGGGAGGAGGAAGACAGACCTCCTAACTGAGGGGAAACCACCCCAGAAACCAGAGAAACTAACCTGCTTAATGATCTATCTACAAAATCTAAGAAAAAATGGCAAAGGATTGTTAAATGATCCTGATATAAACACACGCACCCTAAGAGAGACAATTGGGTTTGTTGGTTTTTTTTTTTAAATTAGGACAAAAGTAAAAGTTTTAATTTAAAGCAGCAGTGAAGGAAGGGGTATTGTAAGGCGGGTTTTAGGAGAACATAATGGTAACAAGCAAGGAGGAGGCACTACAGATGCTGCTGAAACGGTATCCCGGTGGACGCCGGGGAGACTGGGCTTTCATTCAGAGGGATACTCTTGCAAATTGCCGGGCTTTGACCGTAACCAAACAGTAGTTTGAGCAGTTTTCTGTTTGCTTTATTTTACTCTTTCAGGTATTTAAGCTTTTCAGAGCCAGATTATTACCATTAGCAACAGCAATGTAAATCTCCATTCGTATTCAACTGCATTCGGCTGCACTGACACCAGTGTCAATGAGATCAGAAAATGGCCCAAAGCCCCTGAATTAATTACACAGGCCAGTGAAAAATAACCAATGAATAAACAATGCTAAAGAATGCTCAACTTTTGACCCTAAATCCTTCTATTTCTGTGGCAGCATTCAGTAACAGTTTTGGTGTACACTCGGTGCATTCAAAGGAACCTTTCTTAGCATCCTGATCACTTTGAACGTACCGCTGGCTCTCCCCTGGTGCACCGAGCACGCTTCCACCAGCTTGACAAATCAATCCAGCAGCTAGAGCAACTGCACTGAACGCGAGGGGTAAAACACAGTAAGCACCCCTGAGAACTTGGTTCTCGTAGACAAAAAAAAACCCTCAAAAAACCAAAACAAGACTCCTGAAAACTGTAAGGCTGTGGTTACATGAAGACTTAAATGAGCGCTGCTCCCAAAAAAAGGAAAATGCTTGTGTTTTTCTTGACTGTAGGTAGGGGAGGGAGGAGGCAGGATAATATTTCCACACAGAATCAACAACAAATTCTTCTTTTATGTGCCATAAAGCCTCATATTTTATTAAGAGCAACGTCCTACCACGGAGAGGACTGATCTCCATAATCTGCCCTTTAAAAACGCATGCATTCTTTGCAGAGGGAAGCTTAAAATAAATTACAATTATTGCTGAGGCCAGAGTTTACCAGAACAACTTAGCAACAAAGCTCGAAGTATCTCAGATTTCAACCAGAGTGGGAAGAAAAAAATTACAGACCCGACAAACACCCTCTCCTTATTACAAAGCTTCACTTCTTACTCTCTTACCTCATCCACCACTCACAAAGCACTGCAAGATCGTGCGCTTGTAAAATACTACCGTAACGTCAGATCTGCTTTCTGGCACGCAAACTCAAAAGGCAGCTTTCAGAAGAGGCGGTGAGCCTTTAATCTGCTTGCTTTGGAAACCACAAGGATCTGATACTGTTGCTTGTACCTTGATGAGTAAGGCTGCTGGGGCCGAACACACAGGGGTTGCAGCTGCCCTTAGATGGCATCGCCCGTGATCACACTATGTACAAACGACTAGCATCATCAGCGTGGGTGCCCAGAGGAGGAGGCACCCCGCACCGGGAGTAACGGGCACCAGCTGGGCCATGAGCAACCCTGCCACACAGGGCTACAAGTAACCACCCCTCCCGGAATTCTCCCCCAATTCCTTTTCCATACTGGCTATCTCACCTGTTCTGGACATTGCATGTGCGCTACGCAAATGCCACTGATTACTGCATGGGCTGAATCAATTTTTAAAAATGATATTTTTGTAAAAACAACAAAGTTTAGAGAAAGATTTAAACAAGTATCTTTAAGGCTGCATTACAACTATACACAAATGAATTTTTTTTAATTACCTTGTTAGACAACAGGCCGTTGCAGACTGTATCCAAGGTTTCTTGGATGTCAGTAGTCCAGATATTGCCTTTACTTCTCCCTGGGATAGCTTTTGGACAGTTTACAGTACTATCTAATTCAAGATGTTGAACAGAAAGCGCCATTTCATTTGAGCCTGTATGTCTTACACTGGATTCCTCTGCATCAGATAAAATCTCGTATTTCGCTAAATCCAAGTCACTAGTATTTACAGCAACATTTGTATAATATACATCTGCATGTTGGTGTGCATCATCCACATAATCCTCCTCTACTGTTGTGACTCGTGTTTTAATTTTTTCATTAACTTCATATGCCTTTTCCACTTCATTTTTGTCGAGGGAAATACTTCTTCCGTTACTCTGAAGAGGATCTTCATGTGACAGAATTGTGTCTTTGAAACCTTGAGAATATTTCCCTCCCGTCTCTTCCTGATCACTCTCACACGGCTGTGCATTGCTTTGCTTTACTTTTCCGGAGGGTAAAATGTCATGTGAAGCCAATCGGCAGCTTTCTTTGACAGGGACACTACTGCTTGCAAGCAGGGGAGTTTGCTGCTCTCTGCAAACTGCTGGGCAATACGGTCTAAACTGCCCCAGCGCATGGATATCTTCCGCAGAAGATAAACTTCGCGTTTGAACCTGGCCCCCTGCTAACAGGGTGTCTTGTTTTTCCTCCCTTTCTGCTGGAGGGCTGCATAAACCAGAATCATCCTCTTCTGAGGTAAGAGAATTCGTACCCCATTTGCATTTGCCCGATCTAGCTGTATCTGACATATCAGCAGTTTCATTAAAGGAGCATTCACTTTTATTTGTGTAATCAGAAAAGTTGGGTGGAACAAACATTCTCCATGATCGCCTGTGCTCCTTCTTTTCTGTGTGAGACTTTGCTTTGGGTAATCCAGCTGTCCGAATTATATCGCTGTTCAGTTTGAGAGCGTCAAAGATCATTTTTTCATCCAACTTGTTAGCTTCACGGCTTCGGAGCTCAAAAACACTGGAAGAAGTAAGGGCACCATTGGAGCACAAAGTGCTGATGTCCAGTGTTCTGTGACTGTAAGGTAAGGTCCGGTCAGAGAAATGCCTTGAGGAGAGGCTGCCCTTGGAGCCCGAATCGATCTGTTCATTCAGCCGCACAGTGTCATAGATGGACCGCTGGGGAACGTAGCAGTCCTCAATATTTAGATCTTCATCTTCTTCCCCTTTGCCAACACATGGAGGATTCTGACGTAGACAGTCTGGCCTACTAAGTGGCTTCCCCATCCTGAATTTTTTTTGCAAAGTACACTACTAGTCCTCCCTTTTCATGGATACAAGCGAAACATTTAAAAAACACCAGCACTCTGAAGAATTATAGTAAACTTGCCCTTAGCCTAAGATGCATAGATACAAAATATACACCATAACTTATGAGGTGGTTGAGGTCATTCATAATCAGTGCATCAGTTTAAATGGAACTTTACCTGTTTTTTCCCCCTCCCCTCTAAAATATAAAGTGCTTCAGTAACAAACTAACAGAAGTCTTCCAACGTCACAGAAAAACAAAGGATAACAAAAACCAGCAGCGGCTCAAGTATTTCAAACACTCCACAGAAAGCTTCATTTATTTTTTCCAGGTCAGAATCTGTATCTCAAATCTCTCGATTAAGCCTTCCAAATGAACAAGCGCTACAGAGGGCAGCACATTATCTTCTGCGGGTGACGGCTTAACTGTAATCCATTTAACTGGTTTGCAGGGTCCCATCTCGTTTATAAATAAAACATGGTACGGCAGCTTAAAAAGACAGAATCCACAGTGGCTGTGTATGGTTCAGACCAAGGCACGGAGACAATCTTTAGGCGGGGGAAGGAGGGGGGG
>VZTU01015925.1:218435-247060 GCA_013400835.1 Zapornia atra
AATAATAAAACAGCCCTTTACTTTTTTTTGGCAGTAGCTATAAATAACCTTGATCCGAAAGGCAGCTTATCCTCTTCTTGTACCAGGCTTGTCCGTGGTGCCTCTTCAAGTCCCACCGGAAAACATCACTTTCTAGCAGCCAAGCCGACGCGTCCTTCGAGCAGACAGCGGGAAAACGAACGCTTTTAGCTCGACTCTCCCAATCCCATCCGGGAGAGCTGTTTAAGGCAACCGCAGAGCAGAGCAAGCGTGGCGTGTCCACCCCCCCGAAGGCACGGCAGGGCTACCTTCAGCAGGTCCCGACTACAAGCCGCAGCTAGCGGGCTGCCCTCGCTCCTTCCTCCTCATCTCTGAAGCGCAGCTGCGAAGGGGGCGGCGAGGAAGGGACACCCCGCTCAGCGAGCGCCGGCGCGTACCGCCCGGCGAAGCCGTCCAGCTCTCTGCAGCTCGCCCCGCTCTCCTGCTGGCCGGCGGCGCCCTCCCAGCGCCGAGCTGTAAGAAACGCCCCGTTTCGCTCTTCAGGCAACATCTGCTGCCGGCCCGCCCGCTCCCGGAGCGCCGCTCTGGAGGCTCCCCCTCCTCCTCCTTATCTCCTCTGCCCCCCGCTCCTTCACCGCTCGCTCACCGTCCTGCCGGTGCGGTGCGGCGGGCTGGGCTGGGCCGGGCCGAGGCGGCGGGGGGCAGGCGGCGGGAGGCCTCACCGCCCGCCTGGCGGTGACATCACACACGCCTCAGCCCCCTCGTTAGCGCCGGAGGAGCCGGCTGGGCGAGGCGGGAGCGCGGCGACACGCTGGTCGTGAGCCGCCGGGATCGCCCCCACCGAGAAGTTGGGCGCGGCTCGGCAAGGTGAGGTGAGTCGACCCCGGCTCCAGCCGGCTCGCCTTCCGGAGAGGAATTCTGGTCACGGTACGTGTTGCTTTCAACCACCGTCCACGGCCGATCAGCCCGTCTGATAAACGCATCGTTTAAATGGACGCTTCCACACCAAAGTTAAACTTAAGTCTTATGTAGTATTTAAAAAGAAAAATCCCCCGAACGCATCTTGAAATTGTTGTATTTTACTCCATGTGACATGCAGAGACACATTCAATCCGGTTTTGATTGTCTTCAGTCTCGGTTCCCGGCTCTGAGACAACAGCTCAGGGTGGTGTCCTCAGCCAGGACAACCGCCACCCCGCTCCTCCCGAAAGAGACATTGCAACGTTGGGAAAAAGTATCTAGAAACTTTTTACATGGGACTTGGAATGACACAAAACCAGCCTAATGGGACAAAGATTGAGGTTTTGGACATTTACATCTTCCGAATACTGTCCAACGCTTTGCACCTACCCTTCTAGCTCATCATCATGTAGGTGAAGGGCTGGGACACCCACAAGTAAACTTGCCAAGAGTGCAGGAGAAGCTGTCATGAGCAAGCTGCTGCTGCACTGGGAGGAACCATATCCCTGATGACCAGCTTGTGTGACAGCAGCCATCAGTTACAGGGACAACAGAGACCCCGGTTTAAGGACAGCATATGGTACTTTATGCTAAAACTTCACATAGGGCATTAACTCCAATCAGCTGGAGCTTTCTGAGTTAAGCAGTGAGCGGAACACACTGTATGCAAAAAATACAAACACCACACTTCTTGTTTATTCATTTACTTGATACATTAATATTTTGATACCTAGCTATGTAATACAAATTCTCTTCCTCCTCTCTAGTGAGCAGTCATAACACATTAAAAATCTGCCAAATAGATACTCAGCTCTGGATTCTCTAATTGAGACTATATACTACAATGGTAAAGATGAGAATAGCATTTGCTGAAGTTGTCATCTATGGTTACTCTCACCCAAAACACCCCAAAGCAGATCCTCACTCAATTCAGAGTGCCACACCAGTTTATAGGGTAAGTATATAAATTAAACCAGTCTGTATTTTTCAACAGCAAAAAGGTTTTCTTAACATTTAAAAAATATTTTACCATTTTCACCTTATCTACTGAAGACTCACATACTGCATCAGTCACTTTCAAATGCAATACTTAAAAAAAAAAAGTTGAGAACAGTTGCTTATTTTACCTTTGCTCTTCACCACAGATCCTAACTGTATCCCAAGGAAAGTTAGTATCTTACTCCAGGGTTTGCAAACCAGTGTATGGGAAACACAACACTTCTAGTTTCTTACTTAGTATAAGGAGAAATCTCTGATTATTCTTTCAACATTATCTGCCTTCAAAGTGAAAATCAGAGGACAGGCACCCTCTACACAACTGAGATAAGCCAATTAAAATCTTAGTTCAAGCTCATTGGCAGGAATTCTCAGGCTAGCTAAAAATTCCCATAAAGCCCAATTAGAAGGCAACCTCTAACGACTACATCTACTTTTGTTCCAAAAAATAATAGCAAAAATCAAATGAACCCTATACTGATGAAGGCTGTAACTGCCTTGTCGGTTTTACTAAGAAGAATGCCTTTTAATGGCGGTACAAAGAATCGTGCTAAGGTTTCAAGAAGAAAAAGAATTCAACTTCTGGGTTTGGGGTCTTTTTTTTAATTTTAGAGAGAAACTAGCTGCAAATACTGCTCCTACGGCAAACATCTAGCACGGTGCGGCTACCAAACCCAGGGCGTTCTGTTTAGCCCGTTCACATAATTCTTTTGTGTTTTGCTTTTGAAAGGCGACAGACTCAGTGTACCTCCACAGACCTAATTTACTGAAATCTCCTTTTAGTACTGATTAGTGTACAGATTTGGGGGAAAAGTTGTCTAATAAAGCTGGATTAATTAGTAATTAATTTTCTATGTTTCATATTAATTGAGACAAATCCTTCATTTGATTATACTTCTCCTGGAGTACTTTGTGAAGTAAGAGTCATGGTTTTAACTTTCAAATGACTGGAGAGATTTTTCATGTACAGAAAGCAAATCTTGCATCTGCTTTTGAAATAAACAGTTTAACACTGACAAAAAGTACTTTAAATTTAACACTCCATACTGACTGTTAAAAACGGGTTACAAAGAAGGAATATGAATAAACCAAGTATGTATATATGTTTTTATAGATACATATAAAAAGACAACCCCAAAGCCTGTTAACTAAAAAAACCAAAAAAACCAACAACTATACATTTTAATGTCATGCCAAGAAGATGCACAAAGCTCTAACTCTTTGTACATAAAAATTGGTCAAACCACAAAAATCACCTCTGGCCCACTACACGAGATGCTTCCCTGAAGAGAGTGAAGATTTCACGTGTATAAATTTATCTACCAAAGAAAAACTCTTTCACTTTACTCTTGAGGAACAAAAGTTGATTGTACCACAGAAGCTAAAGACATAATAAGGAGCCAGACTGTGGTCTTGTGGCCACAGCCACGTTGTCAGGTTGTGTGTGTTTGCGTATGTGCACAAACATCTGAGCAAACACACCACGAGTGGAGCAGGATTTGTGGGAGCCAGTCTTCCTACAGCTTGCTGCCTCAGGTAAAATTGTTCTCTGGAAGAGTATGAAGAGGTACACTACCTACTGCAATTCTGCTGTGCCCCAGTAGCACTCACACCAAGCATTAGGAGGGTAATCTTTATCCTGCTATCAGTACCCCCTTGCTACCTACCATCCCTCATTCACCTAGACAAATTTCCCATTCCTGCCATTCCTTTCTGCTTCTTTATTCTTGCATTTGCTCTTCACTTATTTAAACAACCTCTTCACTGGTTTTTTTTTTTGTTTTTCACCTCCCATTTAACGGCATTGTGTTTTCACTCGTAAGCAAAAGCAGGACCTAAAAATAGCTGCCTTGAGCAAAACACATTTCTCAGCCTTATAAATATCAAATATAACTATAATCTTGGAGTAGAGTTGGGATATAAACATGCTGCTATCGCTGTTCCCCCTTATGTCACTCTACGCTTTTTGTTTGTTTTACTGTACAAGCTCTTTGGTTGCAGAAACACATAACTCCCCACAGTTCTGCACCAACCAGAGAAGGCTCTCACTCCTGATCTGTACAATTGCTGTATATCACCCACTGCTCTGACAAAGTACAACACTGAGGCAATATACAGGGAACTGGATTCTTCTACTGTCTGCTCATCAGGCTACTTCCCCCCTAAAAGCATTTTCTTTGGTAGCTAAAAATAGAGATATAGATATATATAGTAACAAAGACCTAAAGCTGCACCTCATGTTTGAAAACACAAGAAATGTAGTAAAATCAGAGATCACAAATTGGCTACAACTGAAATCTTGTACAGTCGGTGTAAGCGAGAGCAATTGCAGCAGAAGCTTTTGCTGTTTTCTGATACCCAAAATGTTTTACTAACCATATACAAAGAAAAGCCATTTGTTTCTCTTTTAAATTGGGATAGACTTGTTAGGACAGACTGGCGTACAATTTTAATCCTCCCAGTCTAATGGAATCTCCTCATAATGTAACTATTTGTTCAAGATTTTTGCCTGTATTTATGCGTTCTGAAAGATCATCAAAACTCACGGTAACTTGCTTCCAAAATTCCCAGATTAGTTTTCAGTCCGAGTTTTCCATCAGTTTAAACAAGCGAAACGCACCCTCTGTTGGGCCAAGCATGTAATGACTTCTTCCCAAGGTCATCTTGTTAACAGAATGGTTTATCAAATCCTGCTATGAAGGTTTGTTTTTATGATTTACTATGAAATAACGTACAAGTCATACAAACGTCTGAATCAGTATTAGACTGAAATGAAACCAAAGCAGCTCAGAATATTCAGTGCTACTATACAGCCATTAGGAGATTTATGATCTTTTTCAAACACTGCTTACATCTGTAGGATTTATAAATCTTCCCAGCGAGCACTGGAAATCCATTTGTTGTAACCTAAACCAAGCAAATATCTGTACTCCATTTCAGCACCAAAGCACAATTTACACCCACTATCATGACAATGCAGTTTGAGCTGGACGAGGATTGCTAGCTGGCATGTTAACAAGGCCATGCACAGAAATTCCAAAGCGTGTTTTGGATAAAGATGCAATAGTAAACTCCCAATAGAAAAGGGGGTTTATTTTACCTATTTATTCCTACTAGGATGTGTCTCGCTAATGGTGGGATTCAGTGAGGTAAAACTGGCCAGTATATCAGAACAGAAAATGGCAAAAGGTAAGGTCTTAAACCTACATGTGCTGATCACAGAATCATAAAATCGTTAAAGCTGGAAAAGACCTCCAAGTCCAACCTTCAACCCAACACCACTGTGCCTGCTAAACCATATCCCAAAGTGCCCCATCGACACATTTTTAGAACACTTCCAATGATGGCAACTGAACCAGCAGTGTGGACAGCCTGTCCCTGTGCTTGACAACCCCTTTGGTGAAGAAACTTTTCCTAGTGTCCAATCTAAACCTCTCCTGGGACAACTTGAGGCCATTTCCTTTTGTCCTATTACTTGTTACTTGGGAGAAGAGACCAATACCCACCTGGCTACAACCTCCTTTGAGGTAGCTGTAGAGAGCGATACGGTCTCTCCTTAGCCTCCTCAGACCAAACAACCCTAGCTCCCTCGGCCACTCCTCATAAGACTTGTCCTCCAGACCCTTCACCAACATTGTTGCCTTTCTTTGGACAGGCTCCAGAACCACACTGTCTTTCTTGTAGTGAGGGGCCCAAAGTAGACACAGTATTTGAGGTGCAGCCTATACCCATGTGAAAAACAACTCAGAGGAAAAAAGCAAATATGGGCCTGTATGTGACTGGAGTTTACAACTCACACCGCAGTGAAGAAGAAAGTTTGTGTAATACACAAACATCAGAATGGAGACAATATGCAGTTCTCAAAACCAGAAGAGGTAGATGCATTGCATATGGCAACAAGACAGTGAAGAGAGGTGAAGAGTGAACTGGGGTGCAGGAACTGTGAGCTGGGATGCAAAGTTATTAATGTTTGCCAAGCCACAGCAAAGGAAGCATCTCTGGAGCACAAGAAGTTAGCCCTTGCCCTTTCAAAACAGATAAAAAGCACACAGGTAGAACTGACTGCTGCAAAACAAGGCTCCTCCAAGGTCTGAACTTAACCAACCCCTTTCAAAACATTTAATAAAACTGCATTGTGGTAAAATACTTCATAGTAGTAAGAAAGAGCTCTTCCTACCTTGAATGTATTCAACTGCTGATTAATAGCCTCTGTTTCCATTCCAACAGGACCTTGTGACTCTTCATGTTCTTCAGCTCTCCCAAGAAGATTGGAAAATTCTTTCAGCTTACTGTAAAACTCCTCAACACGGTTAATAGTACCCTCCACTTGATCTTCCCTGGCTTTTGCTCTGTCTAGTAGTTTGTTGCACTGCTTATTTAAAGCTTCCAAGTCTCTTTTTATACCAACAAGATCAGGAGAAGCTTCTGCTTCTGTAGCTAGCATAATTTTACAGTTTTTATTAGCATTTTCATTATTCATGATGAGATCCTCTAGCTTTTTCAGGAAACGTTTTATGTCCTCTCTCTGTGATTGCAGCACCTTGAGGTCTCTCCCCACAGGAGCCATGCTATCAAGTTCATCATCAAACTCTGCAAACTGGGAGAACATCTCTCTGATGCTGTTTTGGAAATGGCCAATTCCCTGAAGTTTTGTCTCTAAGAAGGAGCACCTATCTTCAACCTCCCGGTTCACTGCAGTATATTCTCGCTCCAAAGATTCAGCTTGGAGGAAGAGGTCAGAAACACCTGCTGAATCAGAAGCTTCTACCACCAGATCTTGGGCAACCTTTTTGGCTAAATCAACATGAGGCTTTAAAGCCTGCAAGGCTTTCTGCTGGGCCTGCATCATGGTCAGGTGTTTGTTACTGAATGACTGAGGTCCAAGCGAGTCTTGAGCTTCCAGATGCTCTTTAGCACTTTTAAGCTGTTTTTCAGTTTCCCTGGATGATTCCTGAAACTCTTTCAGCCTTTGTGCCATATTTTCCAAAGACTCTCTCTTCTTATGTAATTGTTCTGTGACAACATTCACTTTCTGATTCAGCACCTTAGTTTCTTCCTCAATTATATCTTTATCTGTTTGACTTGCACTAAGCAAGCTTTCAGCAGTGTTATTTAATAGCTCCACCATCCCATGATGTTTATCCAGGTCCTTCTGCCAGGCCCTCACCTGAACAATAGAATTCTCTATTTCAACAGGGTTTAGGCCTACTTTTAATTCACACAGGTTGCTTTGGCATTTCTCTATCCATGGCTGCAGATTTTCCACACACTGCTTGTATCTGACAGCTTTCTCCAGACAATCTTTTAATTTATCTTGCCTTTCTTTCACCTGCTTATTCATTTCATCCCAGTCACTTCTGAGTGTGGCAATCTGTGACTGCAATGCCTCTTTGTCAGCTCCTTGAGTCTTCTGTAAGATACTTTCTCCTTCTGCAACAATTCTCTCGTATGAACTAATCTGATCGGTCATGGTCTTCTTAAAAACTTCCTGTTCTTCCACTAGTGATTGCAAGGTATCAAGTTTGGCTGATACAGGACGAGCCTGGTTCACCTCTTCTTTCTTTTTGCCTAGCCAGGACTGAAAGTCTTTAGACATTTGCTGGAACTGATGAGAAGCAGCATATGCTGATTGAAGCTGCTGAACGTGGTTATCTACAAAAGAGAAGACAGCACAGGGCTTCATTATCAGAGCCTGCTAGCATTCAGTGAAGAAATAATAATTAATACAGATTCTTTGATGAATAATCATTAAAGCTGGTCCAGTTTGTGTTGTTCAACTGGAAGACACCCAAGTCAACCAAGTTTTTCACAAGTGACAGACAGACTTGTGCCCATACTAGAGCACAGCACTGTAGACATAACTCAAATGAGGGGATCTTAGCCAGTTCCATTCAGGCAGATTTTAGGGGTAAAAACCACAGTCATGTTTCACGGTATTATGAAGTGTAAGCACAGGGAGTTACTAAGTAATCTAGCCTAGCAGAGTCTAACTAACTCATGGCCTGCAGGCAATGTGTGTTCTTGCAGAGATTCTTTGAAGTTCCTTGTGACCAGAGGAAATTAAAAAGCCAGAGCTGAGGCTGTTAAGGGGAACAAATTAGGCTATTGCTTGCAGTGCATTACTTGCTCAGTTCTGTTTTTCACACGGAAGGTTGCAGACTACCATCCCTAAACCCAACAATTTTGGCTTACGCTCTGCACCTATGTGTCAGTGAAGATGCACCTGAAGAGATGAGAAAAGCAGACCTGCTGCTGTGCTTCAAACTCTCTCCTAAACTCTTTGCTAGAGATCCTAAGTATTTTTTTAACCTTTTCAATGTACGGGGATTCTCCTAGAGTACAATGTACAAATTCTCGGGGGTGGGACTGCATAGAGAGTGGGCATTAGGCTCAACTCACTCAACATCTCTCTAAGGAGAAATCAAATTACATGCTTTACCTTACACCTTAGTTACTATTTTTCTTTAACTAAATACTAACCTGATTTTTGCTCAATATCCTTAAACGATTTTAAGATGCCATCTAGCTGTCTTGTAAGTTCTGCTTTCAGATACTCTTCTCCAACCAGTGTTGACAGCTCTTCACAAAGAGCTTGCGCCATGCTTATATTCTTCATTTCCTGTTCTATTTCCTCCTTCATTTCTCTAGCGATTTCCAGTTGTTGTTTCACAGCATCAGGTTGTGTACTCACAACCAGGCTGCTGCTTAGTTTGCTATCCAAGGCACTGAGCTTATCAGACAGACTTCGGAGGAGACTTTGATACTCTGTGCTTTTCACAATGGCTTGGTCAATTCTGTCACATCTGTTCCTCAGTTGGCCAGTCAGACTGTCCCATTTTTGTGCCACAGCTGCCAGTTGCTCTTTTACAGTCTCGTGGGAGGGTGGATGTTCACCAGGTCTCTTCAGAATGCCTTCACCAGCCATCGTTAATTGCTCATATTGTGGCTTTCTGGTGTCAAACTCTTTGAGCAGGATCTGGGAAGAAAGAAAATTTTAGAAGGCTTTTACTGAATGAAAAAAGAAGCTTTTGACTAAATTCATGTAGAATTTGTTGTAGCTAAGCTCTCTTACTGAGTAATCAATTCTGAATTTAAATGATAGTGAAATGATTGCGTCTTCTACAAATAAACTGTGTTGCTTCCAAGCGTTTACATCAAAGAGCCAGAAAAAAATGAGGTTAATTTATAAATCATCTAATAGAAATTCAGTCAGAGGATACAAGTAAACAATGAATTCTGTTAATGCTACAGTAATTAAGTATCTCTACCAAGCAAAATAATCGCTGTTTAGTTTCAAGCAGTGTCTACTTTCCTAGACTGTTTCGATATTTGTCTTTATGTAGGACTTCAAAGAAAGTGTATTCTGACACAATATTGCAATGTAATGCACAGGGCGTATTTGGATAATTCACAAAATGAGTGAACATTTACTGTTAGACATCTAAAGTTTACATCACTGGTTCCCAGTAGTTTTATTTATTTATTTTACAGTAAGTCACAGTGCTTGCAGAAGAAGGGACAAATATCATGGCTTTACTTCACAGAAAATTGCAGACCCTTTCTTTTTAAGTCAATTAAGTTTAACTTTTAAGGAATGTTAAGTGATACATGGTAGTCTTATGCCAGCTGTTTAGATTTTTGAAGCACTTGAAAACCAATATGAAGTAGTATTAGAACATGTGTTTTAAACACTTCATTGTAATCAATATTGGGATGCCAGCTTTAAAAATATTTTTGCAAAATGAAAGTGTTATTTCTCATCACAGTTTAAAATAACTGATAACAGCAGCAATGTTTGAAATAAGAACTTCTAGTTTCTGCAACTTTGATTTAACTTTTCTTTCTTTTGTCTTCTGTTGTAATTCTGTAAGTAAACTACTCTACTTTTTCACTATACTTTTCCTTCTTTCACACTCATGGCCCCACATCTATTCACAGTATTTCATCTGCCTTCAAAGTTTTATAGCTACCGGCATAGTCAAGTGAATAAAAACCCAAAAAGCTAGTTCTATAGCATAGACTGTATCTGTTGACTGACCATAAAATGTTACATACATACTCAAATTACAAACAACAAAACTTCAAAGGAAGATTTTCATTTGACTGCAGAGAAACCACAGTATGGTAAAAACACAAAAATGTATCAAAGGATCAGTATCTCCTCAACTGAGATTCCTTTAGCTGTTCCAATCTCTCTTCAGCTCTTATGATAATTTTTTTTCTTCTAATTACTGTGCTCAAGTATGACTTAAGCTGCTATTTGCTGCTAAACAAATGTAGGTGTGCTGTGCTCTATCTAAATGCAAAATAGTACTTTGCTAATAGCAAAAGAAAGAGAAAAAAATGTTAAATCAATAGCACACAATGGCACAACTCACCTGAACCTGTTGCTTTTGTGTGTTCAACATATTAGGATCAATTGATAGCGGTCCCAGCACGCTGACCATTAGCTCCTTTTCCACAAGCCAGTGCTTTAACTGAGCTTCTGCTGTCTGGAACTGGGTCAGGTAATTTGAAGACTCCTCCAGTTTTTGTTGTCTCTCCGATGTAACTTGATTGAGCTCTTTCCATTTGGAATCTAACAATGATAATGTTAACATATTGCATGCATGTCCTAGCAGATGGGTTGTCAGACAGCAGACTATATATGAAACATAAACAGAGCTCTTTAATAAGACTTCTTGCTGATTAAGTCCAGATGCCTTATTGCAGTGACTCGGCAAATACATCTTTTAACAGTCAGATCTGTGTACACTTGAAGGCAGATCTGCAGTTTAGCACAGCCACGTGCGGAATTTTTAGAGCAATGAACATACAGCATGTAATAAAATTGGATTAGAATATTACTAAGTGAAATACCACCAAATTCAGGCTTTGGGCTCAACTGACATAAAAGCCAAAGGGCTGTACTCAGTTATAACTTAGGTGACTGTTTTAGATAGATGAATCTTCCTGTTTATTCAGTAAAACGAAACAGATACCTTTCCAAGGGTGAGCAGAAGCCCTAATTTAGGCTTCTACTCCAAGAAGCCCTCTGAAGGAATGCACACTCTCCTTTTAAATGTCTGTATTAGGAGCCCATGGAGATTACCGCCTCCTTTAAACATCAAAACCAGGTACCTAATGGCAGGCAGTGAGAATACTTCTGCTGCACACAGGTTCACACATAGGCCAATCAATGGTCTCTCCCACTTGTAGCAAGTGGCTTCCAGAGCACCCATTAAGTCTCAGTAGTCTTGTAACTTCCCCCTTCCTTCTGTGATACTGTCAGTGCTTGCTCATTCAGCTCTGGTATTTTCTTGACTCTCCTCAACCCTGAATTTCAGTTTGCCTGTTTTTTCAGTTTCTTTTGCCACTTCACTGTCTTTGAGCTCCACTTGTTTTGTATTAGTTCCCTTCATTCAAGTTCTCCCAGAGACCTTACCTGCTACTTAAACTTTTCAGAGTTTCACTTACAAACAGGACAGATTTAGAAAATAAAATCTCAGCTTTAAAATTATTATTGCTGTAGCTACAGAAATGCCTGTCGATGACACAGGCATTTATTTAAAATATGAAAAACTTATTAAGAATTTTTTAAAGTTCATAAAAATTATGCATTGCCCAAAATCTACTGCTCAAACACAGTCATTTCCATATTTGGAGGGGCAAAATTTATGGAATCAGTTTTAGAAAATGGCAAAAGGTCACTAAACCCATATAATGACAAAAGCACTAGTGCGTGGGAGAAAAGCATGTAGAAAAGCATTACCAACAACTCAAATTGTTCTTTCTAACCTAACTTGTTCTATTTTGTAAGAACAACGACATATGGATCTGGAGCAATAACTGACCAGTCCAGTTTTAGCCACACATGGTTTGAAAAACACAAAGCCCTATCAAACAGGGAGTCAAGCTGTAGCCTTGCACTGGTAGAAATTCAAAGCCCATGGACACCAGTGGAATTACTCCAGATCTACACTCTTGTAAAAGGAGTTATTTCCACAGAGTATAAGGGGTAGGAGGGAGAAAGATATTAAAAATACTAGTGATTGCTGATGCATTCTAAAAAGCTCATAATAAGCCAACTCCAAATTGGTCTGAGCTATAATACAGCTGTACTGAAGTACCGATTTTATCCAACATCTGTCTCCACTTGGGCGCCTCAGGAGAGTTGGGGTTCTTCTCCAACAGCTCTGTCACTTTGTCCTTCAGTTCCTGCACTTTATTTGCACTTTGCTTTAATTCAGTCTCAAAAAGCTGCAAATTCAAGAGATAAAATAAGTAAGAGACTAAAGAACAGTAAAAAGTGTGAAGTCCATAATCCTAAAATGCAAAGCATGAAGGTAAACAAGAATATCATCATATATTCACAGACACCTGGAATCTGTTCTTGTACAGAAGTCAAACTGACTAGTGCACAGTACAGTTCACAGCAGAAATAACCTAGCTAGCACCAACAGAGGAGCGTGGCGTAGCCCTGTTTATCGCAGTCCTGCAATCACAGACTGCTTCTTGCAGATCATCTAGAGCAATAGCTTAAAGAGCATCACAGCTTAAAGGTTAGACCTAGCAGAAGACTGAGATGCCCCAGCTATTCCTACTTCACTCTTCCAGACAGAACCAAACAGCTGTTGGAGCAGGTCCAGAGGAGGGCCATGAAGATGATAAAGGGTTGGAGCACCTCTCCTAGGAAGGCAGGCTGCGAGAGCTGGGCTTGTTCAGTCTGGAGAAGGCTCCAGTGTAACCTAATTGCAGCCTACCAATACTTAAAGGGGTCCTATGGGAAAGTGGGAGGGGGACTGTTCACCAGGAAGTGCAGTGATAGGACATGGGGCAATGACTTTAAGCTGAAAGAGGGTAGGCTTAGGTTAGATCTTAGGAAGAAATTCTTTACTATGAGGGTGGTGAGGCACTAGACAGGTTGCCCAGAGATTTGTGGAGACACCTCCAGGGATGGAGCTTTGGGCAACCTCGTCTAGTGAAGGTGTCACTGCCCATGGCAGGGGGGTTGGAAGTAGATGACCTCCGAGGTCCCTTCCAACCCAAAGCATTCTATGATTTTATAGTCCTTATGCCTGACAAAGGGCTCTTAACGTGAATATTCTTTTGTAACAAAGCTTGCCCCATGGAGATGCATTTTAATTATCCAAACCTCACCACGATGAACACTTAATAAAGCTGTGCTTAATTTAGAGCTGTTACTAAAAGGTCCAACTGCATCAGAAGGATGACTGCTGCCTGAGCACTTGCTCAGTTTTACACCTGTCTGTGAATACTCTTCTTTTACTACACTGGGGGTAAGATGGCCACGTTAGCTTTGCACATTCTTTGTTAAAAAATAAGGAGCTAGTTCAGTTCCACATTTAGTCTGAGTTTTAGGACTGAATATTATCCGCGTCTAAGGGAAGTCAGCAGTTGTTAATCTTTCAGGGTGACCTGCCAAATACAAAAGAGATAATTCTGTTGAACCAAAGTCTGTCCTTGTTTATCCATAATCACAGGCAAGGAAAGAATTTTCCCTACCCATTACACTTCCCTCTATGTGTGCAAATATTGTCCTTCATTGCTAGAGAAGCATACATCTCCCTGAAACAGGACAGAGGCTTACTGCTGATTCAGTGGTTTTCTCCTATCAATGTAAAAGGGGGGAGGAGACTGTTGTGCGGCAATATAACTTAACAAGCATGACATGGCTGCTGAAGAGAAACACTACCTTGGAACAGGCATAAGCTGCTGCAGCTGCAGAAACCGGGAGGCCTGCGGAGTGTCAGGGAACCAGCAGCTGCAGAAACAGCTTTTGGAGAGATACAGCCCTTCAGATCTTACAAACTATCCAGTATATACTATACTGCATTGTCCATATAGCCTCGCCTACTTAAACTGGCTACCAAAATGACTATTTTCTGAACTGCACAACTCCTCTCTGATGCAGCACTCCTTGTCCTCCACTGACACAGTATGCTACATTTGCTCTAAGCCAGCACACTTACAAGGACAATTCAAATACTCTCCGCAACATTAAGCTATGCTGAGATACTGGTTGTTCAAACAGAATTTGCCCAGTGACAGCAAGAGAGAGTACTTTTTGAAGGCAGAAAGTACCTTGTGTTGCTCAACTTGCGCTTTAACCGCTTCACTATCAGTTGGAGCAGCTTCCCAATCGGATGCAGTTTTGTCCATTTTTTGCAACCACTGCATCATTGAGGTTGATTCTTCCTGAATATTCTGCATTTTTGAAAGCATACTTTCTAGTTCTGAAATCTTTTCCTTCAGTAAAACTCCCAAATCTTCGTAACTGTGAGTTACATCAGACATTGCTTGCTGAACAGCTGTCAGCTCTGTAAAAGGAGAGATGCGCAAAGACCATGTTAGAGGTTACGAGTCTTTCAAAGAACCTTTAGACTTGAAGAGCTCCTCTACAGTACTCTGAGTTACAATAGCTATCAGTGCCCCACGTAAGAAGTCACTGAACATGGTAGAGTTATTTCCAGTTCACTTTAAATGTGGTACCACTACATCTAAATGACCTAGAGTAAGCTCCTATTTGCAAGAGCTTCTCATTTCAGAGATGTTAATAGACACAGGTATGCAAATACCTTAAAATCTTTCCACCCATTATTATTTTAATATTTTAAGCAACAATTCCACAACAAAAAGTTGGAACATACTGGACTACAGTTCAGTTATTTCTATGACAGCCTAGCATGACCACAGTACTATTTTTGCTTACATCCATGTACCATTATAAATGGGCTTTATCACTGAGAGCACACAGCAGGCAGAGTGTACCAGGCAGACTGTAGCTGAGAAGAAGCTCAGGAAGCAGTCAGTGGCTATCCATAAGCACACATAAAGTTCCTATGCACATTCCTTTGTTTCGGTATAGGGGTTGGTCACACACAGTGATATTAATCTATGTAAAGTGGGTGTCTTTGTGTATGTATGCTTGTGTTTGTGCATGTTGTGAATGCTGCCTAGTGTTAGAAAGTTTCACACTACGTACATGCACATTAAAATTTTCTCAAAAGCCATGTGCTACAGAAGAAAAGCTGTCCCTGTATCCATTTATACATGCTGATTCAGAAAACACAACTAGATATGATCTCTCTTCAAACAAAACACCACAGGTAAGTATTTTTACAATTAATTTTAGTATCATGTCCAATATAGTTCCCTTATGTGATGGTGATACGAAATTTCAGTCTAGTAGTGACTGCTACAAGCAGATTTGCATACATTTTAAAAATGTGAACATATTTAACAACAATCAGCAAGTGCACTTTATCACATCCTGAAATTTGCACTGACCTTTATTTTTCAGGAAATCCTGCGTTCCTGGAGCTCCTCCTTCACCATTTAACATTGTGCCACCTGTGGATCAAGAGGGACCCATGCTTATCAGGGCCTTTTTCCACCAAACACTGCATTTCTTCCACAGCACAATACATAGCTCTCACTGTAACTTTAAAGAAGCACCTGAATGCTACCACTATAATACCAAATATTTCATTTAAATTGGCTTATGTATGTTGTTCTCTGTTTTGAGATGCTCCAGCCAGCTAGCACTGCAAGTGGTGACACATTTACACAGCATGTGCGTAGCAGGTGGATGAATGTATACATGCACACATGTACATGACGTATAAGCAGTCCTACCACTCACAATGCTATGTTAAATAAATTACTATAGTGGACAAAGGTCCATGCCCTAGCTGTGAGGCACAGTCTCGTCCATACGGCTAACGTCACTTCTTTCCTCCCGGAAACTTCAAAGCCTGAGGAACTGGGGCTACCTGGGCTTTGTAAAATGCCCTCACACCACAGAGCTGGGGCATGCGACCAAGCCACAGAGAACTGCACAGAGCATCACTTCCCACTCTCCTGCACACATGTATTCCCAGATGAGCAATTAACAAAGATTAACAGTTGCCTTGGAAGAGGTTACGCATCCATCCCACAGTACCAGCTGGACAGTGAGGACCACATTAGTGGCAGCTGCAGGATGGCAAGAGAAAATAAACCAGATAAGAGAAGTTGCAGCCCCCAGCCTGTGCCTTGTAAATCTTCATGGTCTATCAGCTAGACTCTGGTATTTATAACTGTGATTAAGTGATACACAGTACAGCTCTTGTCTAGGAGGTTGAATACTCTAGTCTGGAGGATTACAGATGCTCTTATATGCTAGTTATTTAATTATTTTTCTATTTGGATGAATAGGATTAGAGAAAGGGGCAGAGAACGGAGCCCAGATATCCCATATAAGGTTCCAAAATGTTCTTCGAAAGATTTTATTTAAAACTCAAACAAGAATGAAACCAGAGACAGCTACTGCAAAGACGTGAAAAAGAAAGTGCTCTACTCTTGCCAAATAGGTATCCTCTAGCAGTCCCCATCCTCCTACTCCTTTGCAGATGACCAAACACATCTGAACTGACTAGATCTGGAAATAAATTTAAGAACTGACTGAAAACGTGCTTATGGCCATTAAAACACCCGCAGTACCACATGCCTTGAAGTACGGTTTGAATGATACTTACCAGAATTACTGGCTTCTGTAAAACAAATTAACATTTAAATACTAGAGTACAGAAAAGCATGGAAACAGACTTGCTGTGTTTAGAATCAGATGACCAGTAAAAAGGATTTAGCTGAAGCTCCAGACTGGAAATACGTTTTGGCCCAGGAAAGTCAAGCTGGGTGATGGAGTTCATTCCCTTTCATGCTGCTGTTTCAACTAATATATTAACTAACACTAATTATACTATCCATTTGGGATGAGAATGTTTGCTTAGGCTCACTTTTTAGATAAACAATGTCCTCATCACCCTGCCAACAAAAACTCTATGACTCTGCAAACCCTTATGTTTGTCTGGCATCACACGGATGCCTTGTGGCTGTGAGAGGTCTCTCTGTGGCAACAAAAGCGTGCAGGTACATTGCTGCATGCAAAAGCAGGGTTTGTATTTGTCCTACTTGCAGACTTGGGGGTTGAGTGAAGCACTGAACACCAATCAGAGTAAGTCAGCTTCTCATTATCAGAACTTTTCTGGGATGAGGTGAAGGACATTGTGATACAGTTATTTTTGTCCATTATCTGGGAATTACATATTGAAGTAACAGCTTCAGGACTCGCTAATCATTTACATCAAAGCTCTTTTCTGTTATTCTGGCAGCATAAAGCAATCAGAATATGTACTGAATTACTCCAGCAGTTAGTTTAAATGACAGTCACAGCAAACGATGGTCAGAACAGACACGACTAACTGACTTCTCACAGGTTAATACAAGGGTGAAATGTTTTAACTTTTGTTTCAAAGGTTTTAGAACTTCCTGAAATGTTAGGCTTACCTGGTTATACAAATGCATACCTGATTTTGCAACTGCTCTCAGTTTGGCAGGAGAAGTCACAGCAGTAATTAGATTACACAGCAATGTTCCTCTGTTATTCATTTTCTGCAGTTCAGGTGCTTTTAATGCCCATTCATCTTTTAAATTCTGGTTAAGAAAAATAGTCATTTGTTCATTACAAAACTATTTTCAGACTTAAAAGGTTTAGTGTAAATAAAGGAATAAGCCTGCTACTTGGGAATCCCCTCCAGTATATCCAAACATGCAAAGGAAATGGGAATGTAAATGTAGATTGTAAGCTCCCTAGTCCCAACTACCAGGACCGCTTACCCCCTTAGTCTGTACTTTTATGCTACTAACAGATGCCCTACTTCCTTCAGCCATATGTTACTCATCTACAGTATCTTACCAGTGTGTCTTCCAAAGGTTTCTTTAACTCCTCTGTATTCAGAGAGGGTTGTGCTGCTGGAATTCGTTCTGTTGTCTCTTTTATCCATTTCTTTAATGATTCTACAAGGAGCTCAAAAGAATCCATTTGTTTCTGACAAGATGATACATCCTCTTCTCTAGACAATTAAAACACCAAAAGAAATTGAGCCCTGAATGGCAGTGTTCTTTCTGATAGTTAAACCAACAGATACTATCAATCTGACATTGCTATTCCTAAATTCAGAGAGTCATAAAATCGGATTTTATGGATATGAGCAGAATGTGGAAAACCTAGTCCTGCTGTACAGGTAACTTGTGTGGAAGCTCTAATAACTTCTCTGTTTTTCCTTTGCAGCCTGATTCCAAATGGTACCTATCAGAGAAGGGGAGAAGTAGGGTTTTCTTCCAACTGACAGGATCCTGTGAATGTCACAAAATTTGAAAAGAGTTACTTGTCTCTACAGTAAACATGAACCAGACAGACTAACTACAGAGGCATTTCCAAATAAAATTTCTTCTTTTTTTTTTTTAAAAAAACCAAAACCAAACCCTCTCTGTGGTTAACTGCAATCCCTTCAGATTTCAGGCAAGAAGACAGCAGTCATCACCACATTCACACTGTATTATTAGTCAAGGAGGAAACACTTTCAATATTTGACTTACTTTTCCTTTACGGTCTCCTCTACCTCTCTGAATTTCTTTGACAAAGCGTTTACTTTTTCTAATACCAATGCTTTATCTCCAGGAAGAGCATGGGATGAAAGCTCTTCAAGAAGCTGCTGCAAAACTTCCAGATCCTTCTTATGTTGTGCCAATTCTACAGTAGCTTCCTGCAAAACAGGATTACATTCTTCATGTTAAACTTTACAACCATTTGTTCAAAATTAAATTCTTGATTTCAGCTAACCGACCCAAGTTGGGAAACAACCACTGAGATGAGGAAGACTAGAAATGCCCAATATACACAAATGGAGCGGCACAGTACCTGCATATATTGAGACACTTCACTAACATCCTTTCTCGGTGCCTCTGTCTCACTGAGTGCATGGTTCTTCTCATCTAGAAATGACTGAAGTTTTTCTGACAGACCTTCAAATAACTCTACTTTTGTCTTCAACTCCTCCATTTTCACAAGCTTCTCTTTATGCTTGTTGCTTGCTTCAGAAAAGCGTCCTGCCAGTTCACTCATTTTAGCTTGCAGCGTGGATGCCGTGGATGGATCCGCCGTTGCCGTGAACTTCTTCACTTTTTCATTCATAGCATTGATACTGCTCTGGCGACCCGCAATGTCTTGTTCTAGCATCTGAAACAAGCAAGAACTACTTTTTATTGCTTGCAACTAAATCTTAACATGTTAACTGGTCCATCATATGGAGTTACAAATCAGTACAGCTAGACCATCAGTGCAGATCTGTCTATTTCAGCTACAAAAATCCTTATGTGCAGTTTCAATTCACGCAACCGTCCTCTTTATTAAGTATCTTGAGTTCACTAAAGGTGCCAAACTAAGATTTTAATCCTTCTGTGAAATCCAAATTATAAAACAAATGCTTCTTCTTCCAAAGAACGCTACTTACAATGCTTTTACTAATAATATCCTGTATAGCAGCAGAATTCAAAGGCACTTGATCCTGTTCTTCAAGGCTCTTTTCAACTCCTTCCATCCAATCCAGCATTTCATCCAAACCATCCTGCACACTTAGGGATCGTGTCAGAGTTATTTGGAGCTTCTCATTCCTTTCATTCACAGACTTGGATAAATTATCATACCTCTCCACAATATCATCTGATAAAGAAGAAAATATATTTCAATCTTTTCCTTTAGCCAAACTAAGCTTTTCACTCATCTTACCATTCCTCTCCACGTGTGAGGCAGAAATTACCTACATCAGCACAAAGCAAAACTATCAGCTTTATTCACTAAAACACACAGGCAAAAATCAAAATCTTAAACAGGGGCCAGAAGCCCACAGGACAGGGGAAATGAGGGAGCAGCTTACAGCTGTACTCCCCAGCTTTTCGAAGCTGGTTCCCATGCAGCTCTAGCTTATGGCAGCTGTTGACTGTTCCCAAGAGAGAAAATAGCGGAGCATTAAGACAGCTCTTCTACAATTATGCCTCATGTTATTGTTAGGCTGAAAGCCTCTTCCAGATGGTTCTTCATTAGACATTGGACACTTTTGGGATAAGCCTTGGAAATCTACAAGTTCCACGTTATCTCCCATGGAGTTTCATCACCGACTCCTGTGAGCCAAGCCCACAGTTCTTTTATTTCGTTGCTTGGAAAATTACTTATGGGATTCCAGCAAGAGATAGTTGTGTGAGACCCACAGAGAGTCTTTCAAACTTCAAAGTGGGGTGAATGTCATGCTGTGCTACTTCTCACAGCTGATGGAAAGAGTGTAGGTGGTAAGGTTTTGGTAGTGGCAAGGTTTTTACCTCTGTGAGGAAAGGTCAGGGATCCCATAGAGAAGACACAGCTGGTTCCAGCTAACTCCAATTGACCACAAGGCACAGACAGGCCCCACAGCCGAGGTGGGGGTGCCTCTGGGAAAATGCATTTAAGAAAGGGGAAAATTCTGCCTGGGACTGCTAAGTGAGGGAAAAGAAAAGGTGTGAAAAACAGCCCTGTCTTTATCTAGACCCATGGGCTTTTCCATCTTATTTTTGACTCCCATCCTGTTGGACCAGGGGAGTGAGAGCACAGCTGGTTGGGCATCTGGCAGCAAGCCAAGGTCAACTCATCACAGATAGTTTCTTGAAGTCAGAAGGAAGTATTTCCTTGGCTAAGCAAACTTCAAATGTTTGTTTGGAAACATGCTCCTTCCTATTGAAGAATCACTAATGCTGGTTGGCAGACCCATCTGTAACATGGGAATTAAATATAATCCCTATTTCGGGGCGGGGAAAAGTAAAACCAAAAAAGACAGCTTTTAAGTGAAAAACATATGGATCAATGTAGGAGACAGACCAACAATGAAGCTACTCTCGTGTAAAAGCTTATGACTCAACAAAACATGGATTTGAACAGTGACACAGTAATGTGGAAACTATTTTGTCTCTTCCAGTACCTGCATGCAGATACAAGTGATAAAAAGAGGTAGTAAGAAAAATAAACACTTTACCCAGTGTTTTCTGAATCTCGTCTTTGTCCGGGGTCAACTCTCCCCGTGTATCCAGTAACACCTCAGCAGCTTTTTTCAGTTTTTCTACAGCAATTTGGTGGTTAGACACTTGTCCCTGAAGAACCTGTAAAATTCCACAATTATCAGTTATGCTGTTTGCTACAGCTCTGACAGCTACACATGCAAAGCTTGAGCTAAGCCATACAACCTAAACTTAGTGCTGGGAATAAACTAACTTAATTTCCTTATGAAAAATCTTCTCCAGTGGCTGTGACTGCTGTTGACCTTCTGGCCCTTGTTTTATAGCTTATTCACCATCTTTTTTATCTTCTGTTTTATACTACTTCTCTGACTTAACTGATTTCATGTGTGTAACTTCAAAATGTGTCTTCTTATTAATTGTTTTTCAAGACCACTTGTACAGACTCATATACTATTCAAAAGGAAAATAAACATTTTTTCAGCTCAGCATCAGAGAACAATACAGGGGGGAAAATCTACTGTCAGCACCAGGTAGTTACACATTCACCACCAGTTGTATTGATAAAGGATCAGGATGATACCATAACATAAACATAACATAAACAGGAATAGCTGAAAACAAGATGATCGCCTTCACAGTTTAGAAACCTCCTGGAGCCAGAGTTATTGAATTTTTCCTAGGTCTGACCATCTAACCAAGAAAGACAGGTTTAGAGGGCAGCCCAGCCATGACTCACACCAGAATCAACAGAGAAAGACAGGAAGGCTGAATCAACTTCTGGAAGTGGCTTTCCCTCCAGCATATAAAAGCACTTTAGAGCAGCCAGTCTTTAAATTTTTTCAGGCCTCTGTGCTAGTGTATATGATCTATCTTTGTTTTGATTCACTTGAACTTTAGACTGAGGTCCAAAATTAACGGACTTCTCATTTAGTTTTTGATGCCCACTAACTCAATGAACATATGACTCAAAAGGAAATCCTCCCATTTGCCCTGCCAGCACAATGAAGTCATGTCAGTGCATTTAACACTGGTAACCAGAGCACAACAGTATGCCAGAGCACAGCATGCCTTCCTGACCCACTTGACATAATAAAAATCAGACCTGAAGAGGAACTTTCCTCATACTCCAGAAATATACTGTACTTCTGGGAAGGGGAAAAAAAAAAAAGGAAAAAAAGATGTACCAGAAAGCCTCATATGCTGACAGAAAGCAAACAAACTGATGCCAGAGGCACTGAAGAATATTCTGAAGAACAGTTAATCCCCGTAAAAAGATTAGGCCCCACCATGCTGCCAAGGTCTGTGTCTAGCTGGATTATCAGCTGCATGTGTTGGCTACAAGGGACAGCTTTAACTTGCAACACCTGACTTATTCAGAAACACTCTTTGTTTTGCTTTCATTAATTGGGTTTCTTTCTTTAGCCTTCTGGTTTTTATCTTCCTTTGAATCTTTTGATACGTTGTACCCTCTCCCTCCTTCTCAGCTTATATTCATTGAGTGGTCTTTTGTGTGGCAAGTAATCCATGTAGCCCTTTCATAAAAGAGCTCCAGTACTCTCTCTTTTGTATTACCTGCATGAAAATTGGCATTATGCAGGATATAATTCGTTTTGGCATAAGGAACAAAAAGTTTAAATGAAGCTTCCAATTGTAATTGGTGTTATTCCTATTTTTCTAGTGCTTAGAAGCACAAATGTACCTAAATTGTTCTGCTGCTAGGAGTTCAAAATTTGCACTTCTAATTCTGTCATCTTACAACACTGATGTGATTTGTCTCCTCTGATGCGTCGTGTACTGAAGTGTTGGGTGATTCCAGTGGCACATTGACAGATATCATTAGGTAAAGGTAACTACTGCTCAAGCTGATGCAAGGGAAATGGTTAAAGTGTATTCTTTCCAAGAGCCACTAACTACCGCCTGTCAACAGCCAACATATCAGAGCCACAGGGATACTCAACACAGCATAGACAAAACAGCGAGGGAATACCTGAACAATAGCCTTGCTCTCTGAAAAATAAATAATAACCTTGCATTTTTATCATAGTATAGATGATTGAATGTGTCTATGAAGATATAGGAGTCGAGGAGCTGTATGTAATAATTTGTCTAAGTCACCTTACACTTGAGTTCCTGAAGCCTTCTAGAAACCTACATGTTATACAGCTAACTGGAGTTTTACCTTCACAAGGATTTATATAAAGTTGTGAGCTACTCCCTTAGTGGGCAAAAAAAGAAGCAAACCCCACACCAAAACGGGAAAAAACCCCCAACCAAACCACGATTTTTCTGTGCAGTGCAAATGAAGCTACATTCGCTCTCTGCAGGGCACAGAGTGCTGGAGACAACTGGAGCAGGCACACAGGCTACTCACATCGCATTGCTGACCTTTCACAACGCAGTAACGCACAAATGTGAGCAGCAAAAAGCAGGAGTCACAGACAACAAACATCAAATGGTCTTCTCTTAAGAGGAACACAGACCCAAACCCTACTCCAATAGCAAACTGGAATCACTAAATCCTTCCACAGTTCAAAAACCTACCTGATTTCACCTTATCATTTGCTAAGCCATATGAAACACATCTTGCTTTCACCACTGCTAATAGCATCTCAATCCCTGTTTTTTTCAGCCTAGTGCTTTATAAGACCACCACTCTGCACACTGTATTTGAGAACTGGAGAAGTTGCATGCCCACATGCAAAGCAAGAATTTGGCCTACAGCTGCTTAGATTATATTAGATTACCCTGTTCCTCAGACAAAAAGTGGTTCCTTTTAGGACAAAAATAATACTGGTGTTTAAAGCTTTTTACCTTGGTTTCTTCTAACTGTCTTTGGAGATTTTTGGGATCCACTGCAATTGGTTCTGACAGTTGTTTGTTCACAGCTATTTCAGAGGCCTGGAGACCCGACAAAAGTCCAGATGAGGCATCTTCATAATGCTGGTATTTATCCACCAGGTCTTTAAGGTTATTTCCAAGAATGCTACACTAAAACAGTAGAAAACAAACAAGCAAATACCCAGACATTAAACTGTGTGCTATATTTTATACCAATCTCAAGGTCTCATTTTCTTTCCTGAAATACTGCATGATTCTTCCCGGTCATCCTTCCACTCTAACTGATTTCTCAACTAAGACTTGACAGCTGGACAGGCTACGCAGGTCTTCCCAGTTTCTGCTCCTCAGGCGTGATTTAGGATCAATTCGAGATGCAGGCAGCAAACTGGAATCTAACCCACTGTACTACAACAGGAAAACCTTTAGGAAGATCTTTTGATCCACCAACCCAGAGATTCTTTGTCAGCCCTCTGACACCAAAAATGTAGCCAGTGGAAACCAGAAATTTAAAAACAACGACGAGGTATGTGTGTGTTCAGTTAAATACAGACAATAGTGTTGCTTTCATAAATCCTTTATCTGCACAGCGAATCCAAAGCGACCTGGCTTGGTACAGCACACCTGCTTTGTTCTGGTCACTCAGAAATGTCATCTGACCAAGCGCCTGTTAGTCCTACATGTTAGCATGCCCCAAAATGCACACAGTGATTTGTCACATAGAAAGGTCAGTGGACCCCTTTTGGTCTCTTTGGAGATGGTTTTACATGAAAAATCTGATTATATCAAGTCATATTATTTCTGAGCAGTTGCTTTAAATATGTATATGCTGAACTTTCTATACATTGTATTTTAATATTTACATTTGGTGCTTGGTCTCCATCTGGTGGGCAAATACAGAATGTACTCATTTACAAAACCAATCCACTAAAAACTTAAGATTCAACATACAAGCTTATAAACTTAGGGTTGTGTGAAAATATAGACAGATATGTAAAAACAATAAAAATATTAATTCAAAGCAAGAAGCTTTTACAAAGGCAAAAATGTTACTACAAGTTGGAAGATCACACAAATTCTGGAAGATCTCACTTTTTAAAAGTCTGTCCTTCCAGTTCTTAACAAGACTCAATTTAATAAGAAAAGTCTTGTGTAGGTTTTGTTCTGCATATTTATGGTCAAATATTTCTTTAAAATAAATGATGTCTGTGCTTAATGTATATATGGAAAGGACAGAATTTGGCAAGTTGACTAATCTGAGATCACAAATCCAGCTGCTAGCACAGGATTTTCATGTGCATAAAAATAAGCCCTCTGAAAATTTTGGAATGAAATCTTTACATAAACACTCAAACTAATCCAATAAAGCAACTGTTTCACTGTTCATATAAATTATGTTGGAAAATTAAAAGTAGCTTCAGCAAAAGGAGAGCCTTCTTCACAAACTGTTCAACAGTTTCCACTGTTTTGTAACAAAGTGATCAAACCCACGACTTTACAGGATTTATGTTTCTGAGCAAGAAAACCTTGAAGAAATCAAAATTCTCAAAGATGGCAACTGCTGCAGACCAACACTGTATCAGTGGACACTGAAGCTCTAACAAGAAGTCTGAACCATCATCTCAGAAAATGATGAAATGGCATAGTCAAAGCCTACAGACAGTAATTGTCTCTTAAATAGTTCCATTAATAATCATATCAAAAGTTTACAGTTTCACAATATTATCAATATTCAACATTCTGTCATTTTTTGAAAAAAATCTGGAGAGTTGGCATGTGAGAGATCAGTTGTTGGTTTGTCTCGTCCTACTAGACAGAATCCATATGTGAACCTGGCAACAGAGAGCTGGATTATGTTCCCTCTCTAAGGTACATGGAGGATTTTGCACTGCTAGTCTTCCATTACTTAGAGACTCAGATTGTTAAGGATAAAATATTTATTTGGCAGAGCAGTGGAAAAGGATCGCTATCCACAAATCAGTACATTCTTGCATGACCAGTGCTGACAGCAAAGGTCAGAAACTATTTCAGGATACAAATCAAATTGAAAAGTTCAGCATTAACCTTGGCACAGTCTCTCTCTACTCATTGTATTAGTAGGAAGCCAAGTAAATAAGCAGTTGTGGGAAATACTGCAACGTAGATAAAAAAATGCTATCCATCTAGAAGTATTACAATTTCACGCCACCCCAAGGGTTACTGAGGCATCCTGTATGGTCATAAACCTCAAAAGCCTGTTTAAGGCTAGAAAGAGCAATGGAGAAATCTGGTGTAACTTCTCCCTTATAACACAAGGTAGAAAATTTCATCCATTCAGACCGTAAATAGCAGTCCTTCTAGAAAAGCACCTTATTCTGTTATCTAGCTTTAATCAACAAAATTTACAGCTTCCCACAGTGCTCATTTCATCATTTAACCCCTTTTTATACCAAGTCCCAAATCCCTATTCAGTATAAATAAAACTTACCTTAGTATAGAGAGATTTGAAACGATCTGAAGCACTATCCAGTTTATTCTGCACTTCGGTATATGTAGCCGAAGCATCGATGCCATCTTTGTCAACCTTCACACCATCTCTTTTGCTACATGACCTTGCAGCATCTAAAACCCTCTGTCCAGAAATTGTAATGTACCGTAAATCACCTTTGTGAGATATAACATCTTCTGAAAAACTCTTTTGCCTTTTCAATTTGACCATAATCCCACTGAAGTCAGAAGCCCCTGCCTCCAAATTGTCAAGTTCTTGTTCTGCCTGCTGCAGCCACGTTTCAAATTCACTATAGTCTGCATCAAATTTCTCAAGTTCTTCTCTTAAAGAATGAGTCAACTTCATTTTCCGTTCTGATTCAGCTAAAGCAGTCTCGTACTGAGCCTTCAGATCTTTCATGTTCCTTTGCATCTTGTCTTTTTCTTCAGGGGAAAGGTAGTGCCCTTGTTTCTCAAGCAGTGCCTGAGCAGACTGAGTTGCTATTATGACAGCCTGCTGCTGGGAAATAATTTTCTCATGTTGAGCCTACAAGGGAAAAAAAAAAATCGTTACGACCGGCACCTTCTTTGGTGGTTCCATTTGTTGATTTATCATCTTGATCTCATAAAAAGGGTAAACCATAGCAACTAGAAGTATATGCTAATCAAAACCCATATTTCAAATAAATTCTTTCAAAAAGTCTCCATTCTTGAAGGTCCCCTATTCTCATGTAAAGCAGCTATGGTGTACTTCTCTTCCATGAGTACTGTGGGCAATTATCCTGCAGGCATTTAGTGTAGAAAAAGAGGAAGTAAAAACATCATGTACACAACACCTAATTATTTTATTAGGGGTCTTGGGCGGTTCTGTGTTGTTGGTTTTTATAAGAACAGAAATCCAAATGGGTATGAGCTATCAGTAGAATCATTCTCATCAACATGTCCATCACACTACATTTAAAAGTTCTTGGCTCCTCAACTGTATGTTAGCAAAAGCCATAAAACTGAGCTCCCACTATTTAAAATATTTCCAATTATCCTCCCTGGAAAATCTATTCTCAAAATGCTGTGCTGTGGTTTTATGTAACTCATCCTTCAGAAGCCTTCAAACAGTGCTTTGCCTGTGCATTAAAGTTACAGGGAAGTAAGATTATAATTTCATCAAACTATTATTTGCAGATATTGGTAATGAGTGCTCACAAGGAATTGCAGGGGGTTGAACCATTAGGCTATTACAAAGATTTCTGAAGAATTCACATAAAGGGTATGGACCTGTGTTACGTCCTTATGCATTTTATTTATCTGCACTATTTTCTCACCACAAAACTTAAGAATAATAGACTCACCATTACGATTCTCAACATTTACCCTGTAGAATATACCCTTTTTCTCATTTTGCAGGTAACAACCACAGTAGCAGTGATAAAATTAGGAACTGGCAATACATTCTGACTACAGAAATTCCTACCACTGTATGCCACTAACTTCCTAGTGCCTGTTCTGAAGTCTGTGCCAGAAAGGATGAGGTTGAATTCACTCATGTTGAATGCGGACTGACATGCTTAGCAGCTCAGTGTCGAATAAACCTAGTAACAGTACCTTCACTTTCTGATACTGCTGGTTCAGATTATCTTCTGTGCTTTTCAGTAGTCCGTCCACACGAGTTTCCATGCCTGGCTGAATTTCCAGCAGATTACCATTGACATCATCCTCTTCTCCTTCCAAAGCCTTCACATCTCCCTCCTCAAAGTGTGTTCCATTCTGTTCTATCGCCTGCTTAAATTTCCATCCGTGCTCTGCTTCTTTATCCACATTGGATAACCAATCCAAGAGATTTTCTATTGTATTTTTACTTTCTTCCAGCTGCTCTATGGCTGCAACCTGCATTGAAATGAGAGTTTCAGTTTAGAAATCTTTATTCTCTAAAAAGTATCACATGCAAACAGACCATTTAAAATATATTGAACACAATTTTTTATTAACATATGTGCTGCTGTTTATTTTATAAGAAAAATAAACCAGCAGTTTATTAGTCACCCAGACAAAATATGATTTCAACCTCTCCACAGAGCACCAATAATAACTTGCAAGACTAACTCTATGAGATACATGTAAAATTTGAAAATAAAGGTATGAAATGGTTGCCCAAAAACCTTTTCTGTTTCCTGCTTAATTGCTGTTGTCATAGCTTTATCCAGTTCTTTTTTGGACTCTTCTGCCTTCTGGCTAAGGAGCAAACACTTTGTCTTCGCTTCATTCAGTTTCTGTTCAAGAATAGTCTTGTCTTCTTGTGACAACTTTTCTCCATTCTCCTTCAAGAAGGTTTCAGTATTTTTCACAACCTCTGCCAGTGTCTGGGCACTTGTTCTCATGTCTTTCTGTATCTCCTATTGAGAAAAAAGCAAAAGGGGCAAGTAAATTATTCACCAGCTCTGTCCAATTAAATTTATTGGAACTATCTCTGTTCTAGGAGCAAACACCAGAGTGGTCCTTCCTAGCTTAGGAGAGTACATGATACAATA
>VZTU01015925.1:247459-274525 GCA_013400835.1 Zapornia atra
TGTTGGTTTTGCTCAGGCCAGAAATTTCCTAAGAATATTTTTCTTTAATTGTAATCAATCATCGTATTTCAATCTCCAAAGAACGTTCAAGTCCATTCGATTTCAGAGAGGACAGATGTTTTGCTTTCGTTTATCCAAAGCAGTTTGCCTAGTTCTATCATAGAGTCAGGTAAAAATATGTGCCTCCCAGTTATCCAAGGAGAACTTTAATTATAACAATAATTAAGTTGTTGAACACATTCACCCAGTTACCTAAATAATGAAGGGATTTTTTTCTTTATACACAGTGTAACACTCTTGACGCTGCAAGACAAAACACTCCACTCTCATTCTAGACTACAGATTCTGCAGCAATTATAGAATATGGTTTGGAAGCTAAAACTGTTGCCCGTTTTAACACATCAGCAAACATGTTAGAAAGGGTCTCCTGGGAATGCTATACTAAGATTCTCCTTCTCTGACAAAGATTTCTGTGCTTCCTTTCAAACAGCTCACTGAGGATGCAAGCTTTGACTTCATCTATAAAAGAGCTTTTTATAAGCCCCCATTCCACCGCTCCCCCCAGACATGCTTCTATAACAGTGCCTACAAGAAATCAGTCAGCAAATAACAAGGCAGTCATCAACAGCTGATGGAAAAAAAAAAACCTGAAACACATGTTATATCAGTTCTTCACTCCCATGGGTACCTCGTTTAGGGCACAAACCCTTAAGACAGGTAAAGTGATATTAAGAAGTGCCACGGGGGTGTCTGTATATTTCCACTGACTATAAGGAGGACTTTGACAAACTAGATGTGTTACTTTGATGGTAAGTAAAACAAGGCAAGATGAGTAAGGAAATTTCTGCCTGTATAGATAAGAAACATGATTTGGAACTCTACCATATAGAGTAGGATATACTACTAGGAGAGGGATGAAAAAGAACAGTGCCAAGTCCTTTGGTCCTTTAACTATCATAAACTCAATTAGTATCCGTCAAGACATTTCAAAAGCTTACAGATGACAGGATACAGCTGGAAAGCAAGGTCTCAGTAGGAAAGCAAGCAAACTGAAAAGCCTCTGTTACACAAGGACACCAAGGAGATCACAAGCAACATCAGAAAACCAGAATTCAAAGCAGAACAAAAGTAAAGGAATGGAAAGCCTCAGGCAGGAGAAAGTCTTGCAGCAAAACTTTTCAAAATACTGTCAATAAGCATTCCCTGTTAAAAAGCTGTTTTAATTATTTCAGTGTAATCATCCAGCATGATTTTATCAAATATGACAATATACAGCGACCTTCATGCCTTCTCCAAGAGTGCTCCTTGAAACGTCTAGCACATACTCCCTATTCTGGTGCCTCCTAGTTTGAAAATGTCTTTCCTTCCACTGGCACGTACTGGAGTGTGTTCACAGGGAGCAGTATAAATGCACCCCATTAAGCCTTTACTTTTGGTAAGTCAAACAAATCTGTTACACTCTCCTCTCACATGACAGTCTAGTTATTCAACAAAAAAGTCTAGTCACTCTCCCGCGCACTCAGTCTTCTTTAACTTAGCTGATGAGAATTGTGCCTACCTCCTGTTTGGTCTGGTATTGTTCTAGCTCAGCCTTGCTGTCTCCAATAACAAGAGACTCTTGCTGTCCGATGAGTCGATTTTCAGTCTGTGTAAGCAAATCACAGATTTCCTGCAGCTTCTCTTTGCATTCCTGCTGCCTTTCAGCCACATCCTACATTAAAGCCAAATACAATTGAAAAATAAACAAAAAACATCTTCACTTCATGAACAAGATATTCTAATAGGAACTACCTTTGAACATCAATATTGCCAAGCAACCTTTTTAGAAGTATGCTGTAAACATGATAGCAGTGGCAGAAAGAGCAAGATGAACACACAGAAGTTATGGATAAACCTCATATATAAGTTGTAAGTAAAAGAAACCATGTTTGATGGAATTGCCTGATAGAAGTCTGGCCATGCACATAGGTGAAAGATGAAATCTCCAAACGACAGGAGTGATAATCCAGTCTCTTAACCACTTGAAACCTGCGATAAACACTATTAATTCTGAAAAAAGGAGATCAAAACAGAGGTTAGTTGTGATTGTGAGTTAGCTCTTGTTGGTATGCATAACAAGTTACCTGAATAGAAAATGTTCACTTTTTAAGCAGTAGAAAAAACCAAAACATGCAAGCTCATTATCGTTACTAAGTTGTAGAAAAGTTGTCTGTGTCTTTTCTTTACTCAATTTAATGTTTGTTTCACAAAGTATGGAGGAAACCAATGTTCTTAAGATCGCAAAATAATGCAGTGTTCAGAATGCCAAAACGCCTTTCATTACACATAAACTGGGGGCTGAGGTGGTGATTCTGAGTCTTAACAGTGCCTCCATGAGAGAAGAGGAAATGAAGTTACACTGCAGCATCGTATCAGCCTCCTTTGACTCCACAAAGGCTACTTATGCTTGCCAACCACACCGATGCCAGATGAAGAGGTAAGCGTCTCAACTTGACTCAAAGCTTTCCCAGTGCCCACACCTAGAATTGCAAATATCTTAACTGATTTACTCATATGTTTGTCCTGCTAAGCTGTTCTCAGTCAAAACAAACCATATCAGCAAGGATTTAAACAAATCTGGTTCTTTGACTATAAAGACCTAGGGGGGGTGGGAGGGAATGGTGGGGGGGAACCCAACAGATAAGCAGACAGCCTGGCAAATCATGAGGAATAGATAGTCTTCAGCAGGACAGAAGTAATGAGCAAAGATGTGATGTTGATCAGTACAGCTGCAGCCACAAGAGTTCACTGCTTTATTTATTACTGACATGGCTGCCAAAGAAACCACCTGTGAGAAACCTCAAGGAAATGTCTCTCATTGCTAGAAAGTGGAGACCTGGTCATCTCAGGCTCTACAGATCCTAACGCCCAAAACTGCCCATAATCATATATCCTGTTTCTATGGCTGTACCAAGGAAAGATAAAAATGACAATTCACCAAACTTGGTCAGTACCATCTTTGTAGAACTATGAATGTATCTTCAGTAAAACCTGAGAAGATAGGAATACTCTCAATGCTGCATGCTGGTATTAAAACTCCTCACCCATAGACAAAACCACTCAGCACACATTTACACAGAAAGGCAAACCTTCTGATCACCCAGCTCTTGCGCTGCCTGCAACTGAGTCTCTAAACTTTCCACTTGAGAAGTTAGAGCTTCCTGTACTTCCTGAAAAGATTTCTGGGTGGCATTTAAGAGCCTCAGCAGCTGTTTGCTCTGATTAGGAGAAAGATCTTGGGCATGTTCAGAAATGAAGAACTGAACATCAAATGCAGTGGACTCCAGTTGCGTTTTTTTACTGCCAAGCTCTGCAGCACTGTTCTGTAAAGGAAGAGAAAGAAATGGCTAGCAGCGAAGACAAATTCAGTACAAGCAAAGCAGAAGTATCTCCACCCTCTGCTCTAAGCTCCTGCTCCAAAATGCTTTTGGGAGACATGTTTAGCCACAGTAAATCAAAACCTTGTGTCAGAATAATTCTGACACATTTAGATATGGCATCTGAATTTGTGTGCGGTTTGCTTCTGGGACAGTCCACGTCCAAGTAATCAAAAGATGACCTTGAACATCTCAATTACTTTGCTCTCACGGATGGCTGAGAACTGGCTGACCTTCAACTCCAGATTTATGGCAAGTTAGATTTAACATTCCTAGATTCTAGTTCTGAAGACCCAGAAATGTTAGAATCATAGAATCATAGAATGGTCTGGGTTGGAAGGGACCCCAAGGATCATAGAGCTCCAACCCCCCTGAGCTCTATGATCCTTGAATATTTACTTGAAAGTGTTCCTATTCTTAACCCCACAGTGAGAAGCCCCATTTATAGCAATGTGGCAAATTCCGCCCATAGTTATGCACTCTGTAGCCCCTCTGACATTACCATGCACACTAGAACCGATTAAACCACAGTAAAAGAATGCTATTTTTATTGTTCATACATATTGAGGTGTATGAACATTATGGAAAATTTGATCTGATTTGTTTTTCATGAGTCATTTCATGGAGTGTGTAAGGAAGAGGCTTTTTACCTTTTCCCATTGTCTGTTCTCAACTGATTTGGTAGGTAATTAAACTTCAGTAAAGATTCTAGACCTTATGCATAAAGATCCATTTTTAGTCATTGAAATATTTGTTTTAGAAATTAGATTTCCAAAAGGGGTCAGATTTATTGCAACAAATATAAGAACCACCAATAGCTTTCTCACTAAGCCAAACTTTATGGGGGTTTTGGGGTTTTTTTTAAAGAAAAAGCAAATAAGATTTTATTACTGGATTATCAAATAGTTGTCTTAAGTAAGTAGTTCTAGCCATCTGTTTAAGCAATAGAAGTTAATGAGCAGGTATACAAAACCTGGCCAATAATTTATAATAAATACCAACATTAACCAGAAGCACCACCTGTGATAACAGACACTTACATTACATAGCTGTAAGCTTTCCTTCATCTCTTCTATATCATTGGTATTGACTGTGAAGCCGTTCACAGTTTCACGGTGTTCTGCGATCCAGTCTGAAAATCTCTGCAGTTTGCTTAGAAGTTCCTGGTGTAATACTGCAAGCTTAGACTAGAAAGGGAAGTTGCACATTTGTTTATGACCCTGGAGTCTCGTCACATTTTCTGTCATATTATACAGAATCATACATGTATTTTTATATATAAGACAAAATAAACCAAACCCAAATTCCTTCTTTTTAGCCAGACTGCCTTGAAGAAAACCAAGGTAAAAATGTACACTGCTAAAAACATACCATTTCTGAGTCAATAGCACAGACTATTTGTTTTGCTCGTTGTGAAGATGTATCACAGACCACCAAAAATGCTTCCTGCAAATAGTTATGGCTAATCTTTAGCTCTTTAAGTTTCTCTTCAGGAACATCTCTGTTGCAAAACTTTAAAAACTCTTCTGTCAACTTCATGTCCTTTTTTAGGATAATTGCAAAGGTGGCCAGTCCTGATTCAAATGACTACAAGAAGAATACATGTAAAATGCATTGTTACTAAGCAAGAAAGGGCTTTTTCTAGCACCCACCACTAAGTACAAGCATACAGAACACTTTAATTACCTCTAGTTGTTCCAGTTCACCTTTTAGTATTTCCAGGTTGTTACTAATAGGCTGCTGGTTATCTAGGTGGCTCTTCATGTCTCGAAGCACTGCCAAATGTCCTTGCATTTTTTCTGTTAACTTTAAACACTTCTGTATTCCATCAACCTGAAAATTAGTTTTAAGAATAAGAAAAGGTTTTCCAGTCTGACAGACTTGAAAGTAAGCAGTAAAATTACTTGATTTAATTACAATTTATTTAAATCCATCACTTAATTTTTTACCCTTTTCCTAGCTTAATTTTTCTCTCCAGCACCTGGAAGGATTCAGACAATTCCTGTAACGCAGGACATGTAGCACATAGCAGCTCTTGTTACTCACCGTGCTAGTGGGAGTGTCTTCCAGGACTGCTCCTTTTGTTTTGGAAAAAGGCTCAGAAAAACCTTTGGGCAGGCTGTCTGTCTTCCCATGCTCCTCATCACTTTTCCAAGCAACAGCTGTGTCGTCTGCCAATGTTTTCTCTTTAGCAATTTCTGATCCAAACCCTGACTGTTCTGTTGAGAAAAGAGTACAAAGCCCATCTACTCTGTCTTTACCCTCACATTCTGTGGTGATACCAGCAACCTGTGAGCTCGTAAGCAAACCACTTAGCAGCTCCTCTAAGTTGACTGTACTTTCATCTCCAGGTAAGATTTGCAAAATCTCCAGAAGTTGAGAAGCAGTAAGTTTTGGAACAGGAGCTCTCACATCTGTTTCACTCTTCCTTTCATTTGGATCAGCCATCTTTTGCTTGCAGGATTCCCGCTTCAGAATATCACGAAGAAGATCAGGACTTCTGCAATCAGGCCAAGGCAATGAAAGAGCATCACTATCCTTTGGCTCTGTACGTGGTGGGCTAAGCATTAATGCAGTTCCAACAGCATTGCTTATTTGCTTGAGATTTGACCCACTAGATGTGGCACTCCCAAGCTGGGTGCTTCTAACCATTGTAAATAAATTTTGCATTAAAATTCTGGTATCAGAGTAACTTAGGGGTTCACCCTCCTGCTTGCAGTAAACATGTCCCATTTTCAACTTCCTTTGTAATATATTCTTTAAGTCTTCTATTAGGGTGTCAGACATGTCTGGTGATTGTGAGATACCTTCCTTTACTTGAAAATCTTCACAGGATCCCACTTCCTTTTGTAATGACTCCATGGGCACTTGTTCTTTGAAACCACTTCCAAGGGAAGAAGTTTCATGGGCCATGAAATTTTCTCCCATCATAGTTTTGAGTGTCTTGCATTCTTTCTGGTCACCATAACTCAAGCTAGCCCCTATGCTGCTCAGAACTGCAGAAGAAAGATCAGTGGTATGGGCGTAACTCCCAGAAGGAAGCTCTTCACTTCCAGTCCCTGATTCTTGGGCATCCTCAAGACTTCCTAAAACATCTGCTTTTATTTGGGAAAATTTACCATCATTGCTGCTGCTGTTTTCTGAAAAGTCTTTAAGAACATCGTCAGTGTTTTGACAGATAACACTCTCTGTTTCTTCACTTATGCTAATTTCTTTTGGTTTGACTGTAGCAGTTGGGGGAAAAGAGGAAGTGTTAAATTCACTTGAATGCATTTCTTCTGAATTCAGCAGAAAATCCTCTTCATTCCCAATACCATTTTTCCCTCCTTCTCTGTCCTCAAAGCAAGAGGATTCAGTCTTATCCAACTCTGAATGGCTGCCTTCCTTTATGTCTGTTGTATATTTTTCTAAAGAAGCAGAAATGTTAAAATCTCTCTTAAATTCATCTGGTCTCACACCACCTCCAATGTCAAGCACAGCCTCATCAACATTTACTTGCACTTTACTTGAAACAGGAGTTTCTCTATCAGCTTTAGTTCCTGATGCATCAAATATTTCCCCAAGGCTTTCCATCTGAATGGGACTTCTACTTAGTCCCATGGTATCGCATCCCTCCATAACATTTACTCTGTTTTTATTTTCTGTAGTCATTTCAAAATCTGTTCTTCCCTCACCATGCTTCTTACTGGTACCTGGATATACTTGGTCACTAAGGGAACTATCACCATCACTCACATAAGGCATATCAGCAAAGAATCTATTGTCCATTTGGGATGAAGTTTCCTTAAGTTGTTCCCTACCAGCCATATCATTTAATATTTCTTCCTCTGCAAATACTGCTTCTTGCTGTCTTTGTCCATGATTTGAATGTAACATTGGCACAGTACTATTAATTTTATTCATGCTATGAATAAAGCATTCTGAGAAATGTGTCTGACTACTTTCATCATCATCAGTAGCTTGCTTTGTAATTGGGAAAGCCATTACACTAGTGTCAGATGTCACAGTATCATCAAGAAGCTGAGAATTTCGATCCTTAAGCTGTGTTTTATCTTCTTCGCTCTTACGGGTGCTCCACGTAGCATCAAAGGTATTTTCAAACTGAATAGTCTCAGTAGTATCTTGTGAAACGTGTTTACTTTTGTCACAAGTCCCATATTCATCTTCTATTTCCTGCTGTCTGTCCTCTTCACTTGTACATTTCAGACTAACACATATTTCCTCAGAAACATCTGCTGCAGATTCACATTTTCCTGAGGATAGCTTTCCATTTTCATGGTGAGACTGGAAGTGCAAAGTATATTCTCTCTTGTGGCCTAAAGAACAGCAACAGTCATCAATATTCTGATTATTTTCATCGTTGTTTTCTATGTCACCTAAGGAAATAACGAGCTGATCACCTTTATTTATATGTTCATGGTATGAGTGAAAAATATCCATTTCTTCATCACTGTTAGAATCAGTGTCAGAGTCACCATAACTATCATCATCCTCCTCATAATCTTCCTCTTCCTGTGTTCCTTCAGATTCATCCTCACAGGAGTCACTTTCCATTTTAATTTCATCTTCCTCTTTTCTCTTTTGTACTTCTGCTTCACACATTATCCGTAAAGAACTAAGGTCCCCCTCCTTTCTTCCTTCACTTTCCAGAGTAACCAGTAATTTCTGTTCCTTATCTCCAAAGTTCCCTGTTCTTTCCCTTTCCTTCTCAGACATTCTTTCCATAGTTTTGGCCCTTACAGAAGCTCTGTTTACGCTCTCAGGTAGATCTGTCAGATCAACACCAACACTCTCTCCAACACTAGTTGCAAGTTCTTGAAAAGAGCTGGTTTCTTCTCTCAGGGTTTTCAGATCACCTCTCTCCTCTAGAAAACCTAATGGAACTGATGTTCCCGACAACTCTGTCAGTGGTGTATCATCATCCCCCACCTGCAAGGTATCAAATCCATCATCACCTTGAGGAGTTTCATAGGAATCATCATCATCCATCTGTGAAGTATCATAGACATCGCTGTCATCATCATCAACCAGAGGTGTTTCATAGGCATCATCGTCATCATCATCATCACCGCCACATTGAGAGCTGTCATCTTCAGAGGCTACCTCACCATATTTGTGCCTCAAGCAGTTACTTTCAAACTGTGGGATACCATTACTCCCTTCTGCTGATGAGTCAGAGCTACTGTCACACAACAGTAACTTTTCAAATGTAAGATTGCTTTCTTCTACTGTTAGCCTTGGTGCTATGCTGTTTCTGTCTCCCATAGGGGGTCCATCGTGTGTAACAGCATCATCACTCAATGAGGGCCTGCAATGCATGTCTCCACTGTCTTCTAGACACAGCTTACTCTGCAAATAAGTACAGCCCTCCAAGGACAGCCTGCCATGTATATAAAGATAGTCCTCTAGGAATGGTGTGTTGTGAACATCAATGTAGCCCTGGATAGGTTGTTCGCTACATCCGTTATCCTCAAACTGTAATGTCTCACCACACCGACTAATCAATTCTTCTGGAAGTCTATACTCAGAATCTGCACTGATGGATAAACCAAGACTTCTCTGAAAATCATCTTTCTTGCCACTATCTAGCACCATTCCACTACTGTCAGCTTGCAATACGTGAGATTCATAGTTTGTGCACATTTCCAGCTCTCCCCAGGTTTCACTATCTGACAAATTATTCACACTCAAGGAATTTTGTAAGGTTTTATCATTCCTGTTTGCATTATCCAGGCTGACTGCCATATAAATCTCTTTCTTGTCTATTTCTGAAATAGGATTTGCATTCGAGTCATTTTGAAGAGATCCTTCACTGTTCCCTGAATTTGCCTTCTGATCGTTACACTTAGGCAGTTCTGCCCACTCGGAAACCTCCAGAAGACCTCTGAGTGCATTTCTCTTTGTGGAATTTTGAGAGCTACTTACTAAATTTCTATGTTCCATAGGGTTAGTTGACAATGCCTTCTGTGTATATACTAACTGCTCAGTACCAACACTAGTGCAAACATCTGGCATGCACTCATGGACATGTCCTCCCTGTGAAGATATGTAATTATCAAAATCTTCAAACTGACTTAATTTTATGTTCTTACAAATATTCTCAGCACCTGAAAGATCACCCTGAACACTTCCTGTGACATTATTGAAGTGGATACTGACAGCTGACATTAGGTTAATTCCCTTCAGGCTTATGCATTTGTTATTCAACTGTGTTTCTGACAGAGAAGTATCACCCCCTTCCACCAACATATTGATGGCTTCTTGCAGTTGTCCATCATATAATAAAAGCCTTCCTCCAGTGTTTGCATCCATATAACTATTTATCATCAGGTAAGATACGAATAGTTTCTTAGCTTGATCTAAATTATGACACAGAGGGTGCTGTTCTGTGCCAGCACCTTCCTGTTCCTCCTCACAGTCACGAAATACGGATGGCAGGAATTCGTACGTCGATAACCATTTTGCAGCATTTTTACAAGGGGACTCTAGTTCTTCCACATTGGGCATCTTATCTGGTAAAGTCACATTGGTCAAAACAGATACAGCATTGACATCTATTATCCCTGATTGTGCAGCCTTATCTAGACTGACTATTTCACAAGTTTCTGGAATGTAAAGCGCAGCTATTTTCTGTCTACCATTCAGTATTTTGAATGCCAGCTCATTTGTTATCATCTCTTGGTGCAAAGAAGTTGATATGGGGAATATTTCACCAGTGTGAGGCCAAATCAGTCCAACAAAACCTCTCTGAGCTTCTAATACCAGCAGTGCACTGGTAGATGATATTAAGTTGCACTGTACAGCTTCATCAACAGTCAAGCGTTGTCCTGAATTTGGACAGAGGATTCCACCAGTCTGAACCTGATGTGTGAGGATCCCACAGGCAGTGTCCTGATCTATCATCCCTTGCCTCATGGCCTCTTCCACAGTCATTCGCTTCCCTGACTCAGGGTCAATTATACCTCCAGACGTTAACTGAGCACCCAGCAGCCTGAACATTGTTTCCCGATCGATGAGTCCTTCGTGAGCTGCTCTCAAAATAGTTATCTTCCTTCCACATTTGAATGTGATTCTACCTTTTTCTTGTGGTTTCACAGGTAGGAGTCTTAACCCTGTTTCTTCATGTATTATGCTTCTATGAATCATCTGTTCAAGGGAAACCTTCTCAGCACAGTTAGGGTCTATAAGATCTTTACATGTGTCTCTTCTTTCCAGAAGCTTTGCATATAGTGTTGGAAAAAGCAGGTTTCTCTGGAAAGCGTTCTGCAAAGTCAGGTTTTCTCCAGTAGATGGCAAAATCAAGTGCCCGCTTGAAAGCTGATTCTCGAGAATTTTAACAGCCAAAGGTTCTGAAATTAGACCCTGCTCTAAAGCTGATACAACTGGAAGATTTGATAATGATGATTCTGAAATAAGCTTCTTTGCATTACTTAATTCCTGCAGCTGCAACAGAATCTGCTCATCAATTAAGGCATGAGTCTTAGCTTCTTCCAAACTGTAACATACTCCTAATTCTGGAGAAATTATTCCAGAAAGGATCAGCTGATTCTCCAGCAATCTAATTCCAGTGTCATAGTCAATAAAACCTTTTAAAATACACTGAAAGACTGAAAGGATTTCTCCAGTCGTTTGGTCAACGGCACCACCAATGACTTTATTCACCTAGAAAGGAATATAAAAGAAAAGCTATCATTATTTTCAGACTATGTTTTAAATTTTCTTTGGATTTTGAATGCATGATAAGCATAAAAACATGTACTTACCAGGCCTGGAGGAATGCTGTGAATGTTAGCAGCTCAAATGCGCAAGTGATCTATGTCAGTCATTCAACAGCACACGATGTGATAAAAGATTTAAAACCAACATGCATCTGTGAATTGAAAACCTATGCTCTGCGTATATAAATAGGGTTAGTAAAAGACAATAGGAGAAATGATTGCAGAGTGAGCAAATAGAACATATACCTGAAAGGCAAATTTTCATGCTTGAAATGTCTGTGAAAGGTTAGAATATTCAGAAACAGTATGTGATTCAAACCAACCATGCTATTCATGTTTACAGCATACAGCACTTCTGTATATACACTCAATAGGGAATTGAATACTCTAGCACAGATATTGCATTTAGTTTGCATGGAAAGCATGAAGTCAGTCTGGCAACACAATTTAACTCATTATGCAGACACTGCCTTTACGTGTATATGAGAACACTAATTTGCAACATAACTTTTGAGAGTTCCATATTTAAGATTAAGATCCGTTAACAAATGTATTTGTAGCATTTCAGAGCTAATCACGTATATGCTCCCATTTTCATACCCCAATTTTAAGAAAAACTGAAAATAGATCTCATCTAGGACATTCCTGAGTGATATATGGGAGAGATTAACATGATATTTCATGGTGTCGTTTTTGCAGCAGAAACAGAGACTCATCTAGTAGTCAAAGAATGGCTTTTAAGAGTTAAGAGATGAATGATTTGTTTATCTTTCTTCATGCAAGGCACACATTATTAAGACTCTTCACATAAATTCTGGTGAGCAGAACGTTCGTATGCACAGGTAAGGCCACACACAGTATCCCACAGCAAATACACAAAACCTTCAGTCAATTAAATCTCAAGTTCCTTTACACACTGTTAATTGCAGCTGCTTTTTCTACTGATCATGTGTGGTTCCAAACCCATGCAGTATGTCTCAAAAGAGACTGAAATATAACTTTCACTCTTGTTACCTTTTCTTCCATCTTTTCATCACCCAGATACTGTGTTTCCTGCAGCTGTTTCAAAGCTTCATTGGATAACAAGCTGTAGCTCTCCTGAAGGGATCTGACTTGCTTTTCCATTTCATTTCTCTCTTCATCTGTCATTCTATTAAGAAAAAAAAGAAATTGGAAAAAAGAGATCTCAGCAATTTGTAAACTGAAGGGAATGATTTGCTTATCTTTACTTAAAAAAAAAGGGGGGGGGAGGGGAGGGAAATTGGTAAAAGTGCTCTGAAAAATAAAATGTCACCTAATCACAAGGATGTTCAAGAAAGCATTAATCTGCTTGTAGCCATTCTGGAAAAGAAGCTACATTAACCCAGTATTTATGTTGAATCATCATTAAAGCATTTAACACATGCGCATGCTTTTGCCTACTGATTACCAGTCAAGACAGGTAACATAGCTAGCAAGGAGTCATGAGACACCTCAGCAATTTAATATCTTAGTCTGATTTCAGACACAGATGAAGCAAACTTGTGGCATACAGCTCAAGTACTAATTTACTACTAATTTGTTAATTATTTTCACTTTGAATGTACATTACTACTTAATGTTTTTTAAGCTGACCAGAGGTATATAAAACCATCCAAATTCTTGAAACAATACTGCATCAAGCTTCCCCAAATGGGAAGAAAAAAATCATAAAATTAAAGAAAAAAACCTTGACATCTGTACATGAAATATAATTGGTATAAGATGATATTTCTCTTTAACAAAACAGGATGTGCTAATTCAAATAATTTCCATTAGTTCCAAAACAAAATACGGCATACTTGTCACTGTGCTTAGCTAAAAATGACTGAATAGTCTGCAGAGCTTCAGCTATTTGTTCTTTCTTGGTTGACATTTCATCCAGGGAAACCTGAAAAATAAACAACCTGTGTTCAAGACTTATCTATGTACATACAGAACAGAAAAACAGACAAGCAATATAGTATTTCTACCTGGGACTAAACTCAATACTATAAGAACTTGATCTTTTTCCTTTAAATACTCTCTATTCTTAGAGCAGTATCATTTACTAAGGAACTGTTTCTATCATTTATATATGGATAAATTGTCCTACGCCTTTTGCTTAAACATGATGTATTAAAAAACTATTGGATGAGACAAAGAGAATTTAAAATATTTTTTGTTTGAAAATTAATCAAATCATAATTGGCATAGTTTAAAGCAGCTTTATAAAGATATGCATACAATGGTCATGTTCAAGAAGCTGCTCACCATGATGAGAAATAGAAACTTTTTAAAAAAACATAGCAGGCAGCCACAAACCTTTATGAAATTCAATGATGGAGACAAATTCAACATCAGACACTTGGAAAAAATGAATTGTGTATTAATGTTCTTTCTCATTATTTCTGCATCATCCTCACAAAAGCCCTTGTATTGGCAGAGGAACTTTTGAGTACTTAAAACCTATAATTTTTCTGAGAAATTGCCTGCAGCCTCTTCAGAGAAAAGCACTCATTATGGACAAATAAAGGCGAGCGACAAAGGGGAATCTAGGAATTCATCAGCAAGCCTGAGATACATTCCATGTTAGTGCTGAGACACCTGCAACAAGGTGCTTGGGCTCTGCATTCACCTGAATCTGGACACAACCAATTTTGGTGCTGTGTGCATCACGTCAAAGGGGTTGAGCATGGTTTTGAACAGTGTCCCTTTGCAATCGCCACCAGCAAGCCACAATCCCACCACTTGTGCTGCTTGGACAGAAACCAAGCAAGCAAGCACTGTATATGCCACCAAAGGCAGCAACATGAGCAGCCTGAGGTAGCAGGTGGGGTTGTGAGCTTCTCCTTGCTTGCAGAATTGGCACTGCCATGGCTGCTGTGTGTGCCCCATCACTTCTGCACCCACTCTGTGACTACCCCCCACAGCAACCCCAAACTTCTCTGTGAAATGTGTTTCTGCTCACATTAGCTATCAAATCACTTGTCTACATGCTTCTACTGAACTTGTCAAGGCACCTATGCTAATCAGGGGAGACATAAGACCAGGCACCTTATGGAGGGTGCCACTACCTCACCAGGACATATCACAAAGAAACACCCTCAGCAAAAACCTCAGCTCCCACAGGCTGAAGGAAGCCAAAGCAGCTACTTCACAGGTTACTTGCTGAGGGCTCAGGCTGGATGGGGAGGGAAGATACAATGCATAGTCGCTGAAGTAAGCCAAGATGGGAGATTAGGAGTTGAGCATTGGCCCAACGCTGACGAAGGTTCACACTGCTGCCATTACAAAGAGTGAAAAAAGACCAGGGCTGCATGTCTTTGTAAATCCCAATACTAACTAATAGTGATTTCCCAATCAATATGCTCAAATCAATACAAACTTATTTCCTTCTAGAGGCATGGGGACAAACTCAGTACCAGAACACTGGTACCCTATGAACAAGCCGTGCACTGCTGATGCTGGCCTGCATGACAGCAAGTTCCATTGGCAGTAACTGGCACTAGCATGTGTGACCAAAATAAAAACACAGGCTGTCAGGAGGGCCAAAATCATGTTTGCATGATCACACATCCAGTCCTGTACTGAGGGATGTGGAGAAGACATTACTCCATCCCTCTACTGGTCAGTGTACAGGTAGAGCGTCACTTCCTAAAATCTTTTTAGGTGTCACTAAGCTATTTTGTGGGACAAGCCTAGCAGGGAGCTGTTAGAAACCACAGGAAATGTCACAGATGGAGGTTTATGGTCAGTGTTACAAATGTACCTGTTAAATATAAAGGTGTCAAGATGGGCTGCTCCAGAAGCCTGTGGACCAGTGTCATAATAAAGGGGGCTCAGTCAACACCTGCTGCATTCCCTAAGACAGGAGGCTTGACTATCCCACAAAAACATCCCCCAGAATAACTTATTAAAAGCAAATAAAAAGGAACCTGGCCCTCAAGCCCCTCCTGCCAATTCTGTCCTTCCTGGTGCCAAGGATGGAATGACTAGACTTACTGAACTATTTCAGGACAAGTGGTCAGACCTCCAAAGCGCGGTCCTGCCAGGATGCGCAGTCCCTCTACAAAGGGTGAGTTACGGTGTGCAGGGTCTGGTTTCTTTAAATTTTGCAGTGTCAGATGCATGACACACACACAGCTTGCACTTCTCCCCAAGTACAATCTTTGTGTTCCTAAACCTTGATGTTCATTTAGCCAGACCCTCAACTCACAATCAAATGTGAAATTACATCTTTAGCAAAATGTGGTGATTTGGAGGAGTGTATTTATGGAATACTTTGGTCATTTTAATCAACTGAAGAGGGGGGAGTGGTGTTTTGCCAAAAGACATCTGTGTACCTGCTGCTTAGGCAAATCTGTCTTTTCAGCCTTTTCTCCTTCTTCTCTGCTGAGTGTCTTGCTGAGGTTTGATACCCATTTCAGTAAGTCCCCAGCTTTCTCAACATGTTCCTTCTTTTCTTCTTCCACTGATTTCTGATGAGCACCACGAATTGTAAAAAAACACGCAAATGTAAATTGTTGGAATATTTAACATTGACATCTGCAGAAACAATTCTACCACAAGGGCAATATCATCACAAAACCTTAAAGCGATCTCTTTTTATTTATCACCACATGCATTACCATGACACTTCCATGTAGGAACAAAAATGCCACATAATTATAGACATTAACAAAATAATTCCCCAAATGATTTGTAATAATGATTATGGTGCTTATTCATACACATGTACATTAATTATAAAGTGATTGTTATTAAGAAAAAGCACAGCTTCCCAGCCACTACTCAGCAGATAAAATCTAAGCAACATTTGCATATGAAGTATCTTTGAATTGCTGCCTTTGCATTACCCTCAGGTGTGGATATGTACAGCCAGCATAGGATATCAGTACTTTGCAAGCCATGGACATGGATTACTAAACTATAATTAGGAAGAATACATTGCTTTTATGTCTACAGAAACAAGAACAACACAAGGAAAATACAGAGACATTTAATCTCTTTCTGCACAGGAGAATGTATTTCTTTTTATAGTAGTACCACCTCTTAGTAGTTCTAATTTTATCAATACTTAGAAAACATGCTTAGGCCCTTCCACGTATCACCAGTAAAAATGTAGATGTTTTATTTCAGTATAATTTAAAAAAAGATATGTAATTGCAATTCATTTGCCTATTAGAGCATGATAATAATTCTAGAAAAAATGCATTACCTGATGTGAGAAAAAATTAGGGTATGTAATTTTATGATGCGAGCAGCCCATTAAAATTAATGAAATACCAGTGTGAGAAAAATTACTTATGCATCTGTTTATTGGGCTACAGATTTAACCCTTGTATACTTTATTGCCACTTTTGTAAAGTGAATGAGACCTGCGAACTGATAAGTAATACTAAGTTAGGTATCAGGTCACATGAAATACTGCACGGTCTCCCATCTGCAGAATGGGCAATCCCTTTTCAATTTCTAATGTAAGAATCTGATTTGTGTCTCACTCAAAGCTACTGATTCTGCTCTCCTCTTCACTTACCAGCCCCCGTACAACCTCTCGCTTACACCACCTGCATGTAGATAATATCAGACAAGGCCTTCAGGTAAAGACTGAGCACACAGTCTCATTTGGGAATGATGAATCTGCCCAAGTTTATCTATAAATTTGAGCATCGTAACACATAATATTTAATTGCCATTTTAGTGTTTGATAGCAATTAGTGCTCGGTACTAACTAGTTTTACAGCAACTCATGATCACGTTTAGCAAACACCATTTATGATTTTCCGTAAATGCTATTGTAGATCTTTTCCTTGACCTGAATGGGTTTTAATGCAGGCCCTCAAATGCGTACCAACATCCTCACTCCATTATGAATTATAGTACAGACTGGAAATCCCTGTTTTCATGGGCTGAGCTGCTTCTAACAATCGCAGCCCCGTGTGGCAATCAAAAACAGCTCTCTCTAACGCTTCTTTGTAGGTTAACTTCTTCTTCGTTTTGGGGCACGTTAAAACTTTACCATACAATTGTTCATCTTTTATCTTTGTAGCTGTGACAGCATCAATAATACCGTTCTTAATTGCATCTTCCATTGTTAATCTAGAATGAGACTTTGGATCTATCAACCCACCAGTCAAGTACTGATACTCCAGACAGCGCATGCCCATATCTTTGTCTACGGCATTTAAATGCATAGCTTCAACAGCTGACATCACTGTCTTCCTTACGGGGTGAATGATCCCAGTGAAGATCAGCTCACACTGCTGGATTTGCTTGGCACAACCATCATCGATTAACTCCCTCTGCAAAGCTTCTGAAACACTGTACTTTTTCCCAGTAAATGGATCGATTACACCTCCCGTACTAACCTGCGCTTCAAGACATCGGAGGGCAGTAACTCTGTCTACTAAGTTTCTGCGTGAGGCTTTTAAGACTGGAATTCTTTCATTGGTTTCAGAAAGCCAGAACCCTGCAACAGGACTGTTTAAATCTTTATCTGGCTGTGAACTGCTAACTAAAATATCACCAAATTCATTAGCCGTGATAAAACCATCCTTATAGTTACTAACTAATGCTCTGCCAATTCTACCCCGGTTTAAGGTCTCCTCGATATTAAACTGTACACCGGTTTTAAGATCTGTAAACAAAAGAAAAGAATTCCCATCAGAGTCAAAGCACGTAGACTCCTTCCAATCAAACTCCTGTTTGGAAAGCTCAAGATATGTAGCTTTATCAACACAATTTTTTTTATAAGCCTCATACGAAGTCATTTCTGCTCCTGTTTCAACATCTACTACAGAGATTTTATGACTTTTCTCTGCTGACGGGCTGCTTATTCTCCTTTCACCAACTGGCAGGAGAAAGCACTTACTGCTTACACTGAACAAGCACATTTTCAGCAAATCGCAGTAGTACATCACCTTCCTGTTACTCGGATTGTGGAAACATTTTGCATTACTAGAAGGTTCATGCAAAAACTTTAAAATTGTGTTACTGAGCAAGCCAAGCTGCACGGCGGTTTCTGGAGGCACACGAACACTTCGTATGGGATCAATGACGCCCCCACTTGCAATTTGAGCCTCAAGGATATTTTTACCTTTCTGTCTGTCTAAGAGTCGAGCTTCCATAGCCTGATACACAGAGATCACTTTCCCAGAACAGCAATAGCCCAAAACAGCTTTCTCTGCCTCAAGCAGTCTACTCTTGAATTCAGTATCTGCAAGCCCTCTAACCACTGAGTCATCCACAGAGAATTTCTGACCTGTTGTGGGATCGATGATGAAACCAGTAGCTGCTTGGGCCTCTAAAAATGCTAATGCCAATGCTTTTCCTATGATTCTTCTCTTTGCTGCTGAAGCAAAGGAGAGTATCTCCTTGCTGGATTCAAGATATAGCCCAGCTATAGCTGTAGGCTTAGTTAAAAATTTTTCAAGACTTTTCTGAACCTCATCAATAGTTTTCTGCCCTGAATGGAGCTGCTCAGCCGTGAGCCTGTCTATAAGTTTAACTTCGGTCAACTGTCTGGCAGTTACATCACGTCGGAGACCTTGAAATTTAATATCATCATATTCCTCTGGAAAATATTCCAGCTGGGTAGCATCATCAACAGCTTTTAAAAGCTCTTCCCCTAAGAAAGAGCTCATCTTTGCAAAATCTTCTTTCCTAAACCCTTCGGATGTTTTGTATCCCTCAAACATTCTCTCTTCATTACCAAAAGTCTTGTCATTTTCTTGGTTTAATGTTGTGACTTCAACATGCATGTCATACTGCTTGTTCTTCACTATCTGTGAACAGGAATTTTTTGACATAGTGAGAAAGAAATCTGCAGAACTAAGTCACACTTAATTCACTCCTAAATCCACCACCACAGAAACAAAAGGGAGAACTTGAATATAAGTCAGAAAGGAGAACCGCTACTAGCACTGGAGAGCAGAGAAATACAGATAGCTGGAGTTTCAAAGTGCATTTGCCATTGCTATGCATTCAATAACAAGAATATGACTAGACTAAGCAACAAGAACTGTTGTTTGTTATACGTGAACGTAGTGGCAATAACTAATGTTTATTTTGACCAATAATGATACAATGCTATACGTTAATTCCTTTTTCCAATGCAAACTTTTTGAATAATGTGGTTTTAGTTATTAACAGAGTGCTACAAAGGTCTAATGAAAAGCTCTTTTGTATCATGTAAGAACGAAGGGGTTCCCTTCACCAAGGTAAGAACAAAAGAAATGATAGAGAGAATGCAGAAACAGTAACTAAAACAAAACAACAAACAGAATAGTAAAAACCAGCACTAGGAATGCAAATCCTTACAAAATGTAGTGTGTACCTCCAAGGGATGCAGTTTTACCACTCCTAATTCATGTTTCATGTCTTCTCCATGTCTAATAGTTTCTCTGGAACTGTGGAGGTTCCTGTTTCTCAGTTTGTCCCTTTCAGATGTTCCAGAGATTTGGCTTGCATTATCAAAAGTTATCTGGAACTGCGTACTTGTCTGAGAAACATACTCTGTAAATGACTGTGCACTGGAATCTTCTACTGATTGGTTTATTCTTGACATCTGGAACTGTACCTCTCTCGGTATCGTATCATCAGCACTCACATAGAATGTATTCCCTTCTATTTGATCAGATGTAAAACCTGATCTCTCCTGTTTCTGCCTCAGCAAAGGTGAGCTTGGTTTTGCGTGTGGAGGAAACTGTTCGCGTTCTCTAGCTGTGGCATTGCTCAGGTAATTGAAATCATTTCCTCTTTTCTCACAGCTCAATTTAAATCCAGAATCTTGGAGTTTATTATTTTGCTGAACTTCACTCTGAAAAAGAAACCTGTGTTCATTCTCCCTGACCTGCAGATCCACTGTCTGCTTCAGGCTCTCAACCGTACGCTTCTGGACTTCCAACTCCTCCTCAAGCTTCCTGCACTTCTGGTGATAGTCCATCTCAGCCTGCTTCCCTTGCTGTAGTTGTTCGTGACACTTCTTAAGCCTTTCTTGCAGATCTTCCATTTGTTTCTTGTACAACATGATGTTTTCCTCAGCCATATGCTTTTCCTGCTGAAGAGCAACACATTCTAGCTTTATGCCAGAAATGTCCTTTTCTGTGATGCTATGAGATTCTAGTAATTTTTCAACTTTTTTCCGAAATTCCTCTGCCGAGTGTTTAAACTTAATGGATTCTTCCTGAAATAGAATCATCTTCTTGCGTGCCATTTGTTCATCCAGAGTCTTCTGATGGAGTTCATCCTGTAATTTTTTTAATTTATTACTTAGCTCTTGTATGTGAGCTTGTTGCAGTTGTACCTTCTGCTCGCTCACTTTCTTTTCCATAGTTAGAGCATTCATTTGGGAATTAAGGTTTTTAACCTCACGATCAATGGTTAGAGTGGAAGCGCTTTGTTTGTCACATTTTTGTTTATATTCACTAGCTAAGTCTTTTGTTTTTGCTAGCTCCACTTCTAAGCTTTTGATTTTACATATGAATTCTTGCTCAATTATTGTTTGCTTGTGCAATTGTTCATTTGTTGTACGCAGTTGCTCTTTGAAACCATCAGCTAGAGCTTTTAATGCATCATTTTTCCTCTCAATACTTTGTTTTTCCAAAGTAACCTTCTCTGATTCAGACTCAATTTGCTTCATCAGTAGTTTTGTTTCATTATTCCATTTATTAAGGTCCTCTATCTTTTTCTTCAATGTTTCTGATACCTGATTACTTTTGGCTAACTCGTTTTTCAGCATCTGGATTTCCCGCTGGCTTTCTTTCTCTATTTTTGTTTTCTGAAACAATTGCTCTTGAATTTTCTTATACTGGTCTTGAAGATTATTTGCCTCTCCTTTGCATGACAGTGTTCTGTGTTCAGCTGCCAGCTTCTCTTTTTGAAGAGAATCAATTTGTGAATTTAAATGTTTGATAGTGATTTCAGTTTTTGTCTGTGATCTGGTTAATTCCTCTACTTCTCTTTTTAGCTGTGTCTTTTCTTGCTGAACAGATTTCAGCTCCTCCTGATAGTTCATCTTAATTTTCTTAAGATCTATAGCTTCTTGCATCACCTCTTCAGCTTTATCTGTTGTTCTATGTAGCTGCCTCTCCAGTTCTTTCAACTGTTGCAAATATCCCTGCTCTAGTTGGTCTTTTTCCTCCAGTTTAATTTTGAGGCATTTAAGTTCACTATTGACTTTATCTAGTTTTTCTTTTAATACACGAGACTTTTCTTCTGTTGATGATTTCTGAAGCTCAATTTCATTCAGTTCATATTTCAGGTCTTTAATAGTTTTATCGGCTTTTTTGTTAGCAAGGGTTAGCTCATCTATCTTCTGGTTAAGCTCTTCTATTTTTTTGGTTTCTTGTTTCTTCTGGAAACTTGCAATTTCAGAATCAGCCCTACACTGGCTCCCTTGCCCAGCTGTGTAAGTTGGCAGGAAAGTTTCTCTAGTTACTGAGTACCTCCCTTCAACAACCTTACTTCTGACTTCAGTTTTCCCTCTTTCTTGCAGCTTTATCTCTGACAGGTTCCCTTTAAATTCAAGATCTTGTTCCATTTGCTTTATCAGTTTCATAAGTTTCTCCTCTCCTTCTGTTTTTTTCTTCAGCTCCTGCATTAAGGTTTTTTTTTCTTTCTCTAAATCATGAAGATTGGTATCTTTTCTTCTTAGATGCTCTTCAAGCTTTCTTCTGGTAAAGGTACTTTCTTCTATTTGACTTCGAAAAGCACGGAGGTTTTCTTCCAGTATACTTCTTTGAGTCTCTGCTTGAAAAATGAGCTGCCTTACACACTCCAACTCTTTCTCCGCATCCGCTTTCTCTTTCTCAGTGCTCTCTAGATCTATACGACACTGCTTTGCCTCTTGCTCAGCCCTGGTCTTCTGAAGACAGATCTCTTCCAAGTCCTTTTGCTGCTTCTTCCGCTCTTTTTCTGCGGCTTCCCTCACTTTAGGGAGCTCCTGTTCCACTTGGAATTTTTGTTTCTTCATATCTTCCAACATCTCCTCAAGTGTTTTTAGCTTTCCCATGAGTTTTCTGTTTTCATCAACTGTACTATTTTGCTGTGCCATTAGATTTGAATACGCCTCACGTACTGACGCTTCCTTATCCTTTAAGATCTGTGAAAGAATGAGATAATTTTGGAATGTAGTTTTTGTAATACAACATAAGAAATGCATTAGGCTCTTTGAAAAGCAGAATGGAAAATACTTACATATTAATGGTATATCCAGAAAGTAGGACGAGCAGTTCCCACCACCATCACCTTCTCTTGAAGGCTTCAGGAAGTTACCATTAGCCAAATATGAAACCCTTCATAAAGGCATCCAGAAAGCGAAGTAGTCCTTAAGCCTCTCACTGCAGTCAGATGCCTCTTAGTTGTAAGCAGAGTCAAACAACAGCTCGCATACGCTTTTTCTCCAAATACGTAGAGCAAACAGTGAGCCAACCACTATGTGCAAGAATTCCCAAGGAGAAAGCAACTTATTCACTCTGCATCAGATCAGTAGGAAATGGAAGAAGGTTTTTAAGCTTGCAAGCAAAAAGAACATGAGAGAATTTTGGATATCCAGTCCAAGAAAAGAAACTGTGCCAGATCTAGAACCAAGGTACACCCGCTCCAGAAAGTGAAGTATCTAAGCCCCAGTACACCTATGCTCTGCAGTGTGCTCCACAGTCCCAATGCCTCCACTGGATCAGCTGGGGGACTGGTCAGAGCACAGCTGCTCTGCAATGCAGACAGAGTTAGAAATATAAACATGGTAATTAAGAAAATCCTAATGAAAACCAGCCAGCTGGTAGTCTCTGTATGTTGGCAGATTGAGGGAAACTCAACACAAGATGTGTATGCACCAGAAATAATATGGGTGAAAATATACATACCATGTCTTCATCAGCACTATGATGGCCTGAGTTACCAAATGTGAGCTAACATGAGGTAAGAACACACCTATAGTCCTACGATCATACAAACATGGCATGAAGGGTAGTCATAGCAACATTTTCAAAGAAACAAAATGTTGGGTTAGTTCAAATTTACCCTACTTACTTGACTTTTTCATATATGAAAAGTTACTAAGAAAGTTACAAAAAGAACCTATTTCCTAAAAGGCTAATGCAAAGGCAGTTTCTTCAGTTCCTCTCTGTAGTTCCCTGTGTCCCAATTCTGAACAGACCACAGTGGATACAAAACATTTAAACAGTTTTCTCCTTAGGTCTCCTTTTATGCTCCCATAGACACAAAGTCTAATGTACTCTGCTTGAAAAACAAGAATTAAAAATACAGATATAGTCACAAACTATATCTAGTTAGTTTTCACTATTTCTAATTGACATGGCTGAGCATCAGCTGAGTGGAGTAAAGGATGGTAATTAATACAAAACAAACAAATTTGTAAGAATTTGAAATATTTAAGCATCTTATAATGCCCAGTAATCAATACATCATTAGCATATTCATTGTTTAAATTATCTTCAATCATCTTTAAATCACTTGACATATTTTGAGATTCGAATATTGATTTGGATTGGTTTAGAATAAGTCTTAAATTAACTGCTTCATTTGCATTGCATAAAAACTCTGGTACCTTATTAACAGTTGTGCTCCTTTTCTCTTCATTATTATTGAATCTTTTTTTTTGCTTTTCTTTTTTTTCAAGTGAGGCTTTTTCCCCTGCTTTTTCGCAGAATGTTTTCTGGAGTTCAGTGTTTTCTCCAAGTACCTTTGCACTATGGCCCCTATCTCTCCTGTCCGTTTCTGCAACTAGATCTTTGCATTTACGACCCTGTTTTAACTTGTCTTCTCGACTCTGCTTCATCCCACTTACTTGTATGGTGTCCAAACCAAACAACTTCCTCTGTGGTATTTTCTTCTCACTTACTATTTCATAACAATGTTCTGATAGCGGATGATAATCCTCTCCTCCAGAAATAATGTCTGAGAAAGCTGCGTTTGCATTTAAATTGCCAGCTCCTCCTAACAATTCTGTACCTGAACTTGGATCATTCTGCACTGCTGACAGTTCAAAATCTAATGGATAAGATTCAGAGACTTCTGCTCCAGACTGATTCTCTGAAATATTTCCTGAAGCAGCAGCCAACATTTCTTGCATTGTACTCTTGGCTTCATTTGGATTTAAATTTGATTTTTCTAGGATTTCTCTTTCTGCTATGTAGTAACTTTTGTCCAGAGATGCTCTGTGCACTTTGTTTGTATGCCTTTCAATACTACCAGAAACCTCTGGATTGAACACAGATTGCAAATGCAACTTTGTTTTTTCACTTCCATCATGTGCTGCCAGCTCTCTGAAAGCAGATGCAGCTTTCCCTAAAGGTACTGCATCCCTTACACCTGAAACAGAGTCAACTTTTTCACCGCATGCTTGAAATGCTCTGCCTTCAGAGTTATGACTATTACTTTCTGTAAAGCAATGCTCTTTACACTGACATTCAAAATGTGTTCTTGGTGAAGAATGTTGCTGCTTGTAAGAGCTGATATCCAGGGTATGTCTTCCAGTTTTGGGAGTACCTTCATCTTTCTTTTTTGTTAGCTCAGGATTAGTTTCTGATTGCATCTCACATTCTTCCTTTGCTGAAGCATCACTCTCAGCCTTTCTTGTAATCATCTCTCCTGTCATTCTGTGTGTCATTTCCACTTCAGGCAATTGCTTTGATACTCTCTCTGTTTTCTGTCTCTCTCCATTAACAATTTGATCATTTAACATTTCATCAGGATCATTACTCACACAGAGCTTAGCAGAAAGAAAACAGTCTTTTCTACCTCCTTCTTTACTTTGATTACCAAACTCCATCAAATTTTCTTGCTCTGTATGTATATTATTTTCTCTATTGGCACTAATGCTACTTTCTTGACCACTGAAATTTAAAAATTGTTTTAATGTGCTAGCAGTTTTGATTTTACTGTATCTGTCTGCATCTAATTTTCTCCTGTCAATTTCCAATTTATTTTCTGCGTGTTTAGGTTTACTGGAAGACTTGACTTTTTGCAGATATTCCACACACAGCATGCTTTCATTAGGTGTGCTTTCTTCTCTGAATTCCACAGCTTCATTACATCCCAAACGCTGGAAAACTTCAGCTGACTTCACAGGTTGATGGAGTTCACTTTCTTCTGGTAAGCTCTGAGCACGACAGCACATGAATTAAACTGAGATATCATGGAAAGCATCTTGGTTTTTTCCATTCTTAATGCCATTATTGAGAGTTAGGAAGAAAGACTGGCATGAAAGAAAATCTTGGAAAAATCACAAGACTTCAGTGGTCTGATTCCAGAAGAAAAAGATTTTCATTCTTCCTTTGAAAAGTATTAGTTACTTTATAATTTGCTATGCTGACTAAGGAAAAAACCCATTAAATCACTTGAGGACAGGAAAACTGCTTAGGTTTAGAAGGCTGCCAGAAGGTGGAGGAGGATGGAAGATAGAGAGTGTCTGATTTCCAAAAAAGCAGTCCTGGAGATTCAGAGCACTTCAGATTTTAAGCTAAGAGTTTAAAAGATTCCATTTGCTCTTGAGGAATGTGAAGCCTATCGCCATCGACACATATCTTGATCCTTGTTTCAACTGTTGTTCTTTGGTTCACTTTTTATCCTTGATACTATTTGTATCATTAGCCATATCAAATCCTCAGTTACAATGGCTACTTATCAACAGACATTGTATTTCTTTCCATCAGTATGCTCCACCACTTCATGATGCACCAAGGTACGTACTGTTAGTGCTACACTTTGCCCAGAAGTATTCAACAGCAAGCCAAGCCAACGAAGACAAAGCCAATGCCAGAATTACATAGCATTTGTTTAAGAACTCTGTTTTTTTCCTGTAATAATATTAAAATTTATACCCTTATGAAAGTGTTCTGTAATTTTATATAATTTATATAGGACTACATTTAATAGGCACAATTATAGAACTACATTTAATATCACCATTGTTTTAGAGATGTGCACTGTATAGATAACACTAAACAGCTGTAGTCCTTAAAAATGACTATATAATTTATTTTAGAGAGAAATATTTCCAAACACAGTGAAGAATTTATAAGGTGTGGGGGGGTTTCCCTCAATTATTTGGAAGGTTGATTCTGTAGCAGGCATGTATTTTAGAGTAATTTGCTCAATTTCAGAAACCTACTCCTGTTAATAAGAGTCAACACTAAGCATAAATAAAATGCCGTTTGATCACAAGGAATCAAAGCAGTCAAAAGGCAGAAGGGAAAAAAGAATTCTAAACGTGTCAAAGAAACTTCAGAAATTAAAGGGCATCTCATCTCCATTTAGATTACTCCCTTCTATGCTGTTAAGCAGACCAGAATGCATACTACAGAATCTTAAGGTAAATACAGGATATCAATGATGCATACACAGAAAGTATGCGCTCTTCTTAATGTCTGTATTGATCCAAAAGATCAGTATCTAAAATACTGAAGTATTAAAATATACTGTATGTTACTATATCTCCATCAGAACTAAGTGATCCATATGATCCTTCTAGCTGGAAGCAGTGGTAAAATGTATGGATAGTGAAGGATTTTGCTTATCTGAATGATATGGTGTAATGTAACACACCTACATTCCTGTATAAAGTGGAGCATACAAGGAATTTTAGTCTTTCAAACCTGCTGCTAACTTTGTGAATAATTCCAACAGATACATTGCTCTTTGTTTGCCTAGCTGTTCTTTTTGCTTCAGCTGCCAGATGATGACCTACCTCTTCCTCTTCCAGTCTTTTCAAAGAGTCACCTGCAAATTTAATGTATTGGGTCATCAAGGTCACTAAGGCAGTATAGCGAGTCCGTAAATCCATGAACTGCAGAGAAACAAGGGCGGGGGGGAGATAGAAGGAAACACTCCCATTAACCTTCAAAGATGTGGTAAAAATTATTCTACAGCTTATGCCACTTTTGGCTCCAAAATCCTGATTAATGGAATCA
>VZTU01015926.1:0-24077 GCA_013400835.1 Zapornia atra
GCTGGGGCAAAACCACAACAGCCAGCTTTCAGATCCTAAATATCACATGTCTGATCTTTCTTGCTGTTTATAATGTCCTGATGATGCAAATGCAGGCAGAAGAATTTAAATGGTGGTGGTGATGAATGGCTGTCACACTTGGTGGATGATGGGGGTGCAGGGGGGGGTGTCACTGTTTGGCAATCAGCTTTAACACCTTAACGCTAACCTGCTGGAGCAACACAGCAAGCTAGGAATTCTTGCTTAAGTGTAGTAAACTACATAACAGTGAGGACTCCAAAAAAGATGTTTAACCTCAGAAAATATGGAATGTCTTCACAGAATCACAGGGTTGGAAAAGACCTTTAAGATCATCAAGTCCAATCTTGATAATGACTTAGTTACTTAGCATAGTGGCGGGGACGTAAATGAACGCATGAGGTAAGAGGAGGTGCTGAGCTACAAAATGTCTACAGAGTGGAAACCAAAAGGGTTTTTCAGCTGTAATTGCAACGGGACCTGACCCCTAACTGGGAACTGATGGACTTTTGTTGCTGGAAACAAGAAATTGGTAGAGCTTGGTTGATGAATAGAAATGACTAGAGGAATGCTTTACAAAACAAAGAGAAAGATCTCAGTCCTTCTTTCCTGGCTGAAAGCAAACAAGCAGGTTAGTAGTAATAGGTTTTGGAACAAAAATGCCAAAAAGCTAAGTGGATCAGGTTGTTGCTTTCTCCTGGTTCATCGAAGAACTACAGTGTGAAAGAGAATTGCCAAAGTCTTCGTCAGGCTCCCTTTTCAATGCATACCTGTTACATTACAATGATGCATCTGGGCTGCATCCCCAGAAATGTGGCCAGCAGATCAAGAGGGGGGTTTCTGGCCCCTCTGCTCTGGGGAGACCTCACCTGCAGTGCTGGGTCCAGCTCTGGAGCCCTCAGCACAAGAAGGACATGGACCTGTTGGAGAGGGGCCAGAGGAGGCCACAAATATGATCCAAGGGCTGGAGCAGCTCTGCTGTGAAGCCAGGCTGGGAGAGCTGGTCTGGTTCAGCCTGGAGAAGAGAAGGCTCCAGGGGGACATTAGAGCCCCTTCCAGTCCCTGAGAGGTGCCTGTAGGAAGCTGAGGAAGAACTGTGCCCGAGGGCATGGAGGGATAGGATATGGGGGGATGGGTTAAACTGGAAAAGGGGGGATTTAGGTTGTGTGTTAGGGAAAAGTTCTTCCCTCTGAGGGTGGTGGGTCACTGGCCCAGGTTGCCCAGAGAGGTGGTGGAGGCCCCATCTCTGGAGACATTCAAGGTCAGGCTTGATGGGGCTCTGAGTGACCTGCTGTAGTGAAGATGTCCCTGCTCACTGCAGGGGGTGGGACTAGATGGCCTTTGAAGGTTCCTTCCAACCCAACGCATTCCATCATTCTATGATTATGTGAGAATACTTAATTATCTCGTGCCATTAAAACCCATTCTGAACAAATGCTGGTGAACCATCCTGAACTAGACGGCTGCCCTACTCTTGTAGTAAGTCCCTACTGTTTTAGTAACTCTCTGGTATGTCAAATTATCAGGGTTAGATGGCTGTGTGTGTCTGCTGAAAGCATCAGATTTGTTTTGTTGTCCCTTGCAAGCAGGATCTTAACAGATAAGTTGATTTTAGTGCCTTCAAGCATCATTTCCAAGGGAGCAGTACTTAACCTTTTCCCAACCAGAGTGAAGTCCATTGCGACCACTCCGCTCTCCATGTGGATGCATTACCAACTCTGATCCTTGGCGAGTAAACAGGAGGGAGAAATTCTGATCTCCTACTCTGAAAATACCTTTTTTCCTTCTTTTTTAAAAATCTTATCCACTTTTTCTTCCAATCACATGCCATTTCTTGGGCTTTAACCTCAAAGCCAGCACATATAAAAGTTATCTTTAACAAAACAGTCTTTCCCCAGTGCTGGTTTTGTTTGTGGCTGGTGGTTGCCTGTGATTCAAAAATGCAGAGACATTCCAGTCAAGGTGGTGGCAGTGAACAAAATTGCTGTCTTTGACCTTCTGATGCAAGTTTAGTAACTAATCTGGAGAATAATGAACCGCAATTAATGAAATCTGCTTTCGTATTCAAGTGTGTTTCTCAGACAGCACATAAAATAATTGAAAGAACTTCCTGCTCTCTAATTAGTTAGATTGAATTAATTTGGCATAATAGGATTCTTTATGTAACTAGCAGAACGGCTTCCGATGAAGCTGTTTATGTACCTAAAAGATTGGTTTCTGATGAAGCTGCTTATATACTTTTAAGTTAGAAAATGCCTCTTTTCCTCATTATCTGATGCCTTTAAATTAATTGCCAGTAGCCTGTAAATAATAAAAAAAAGCCACCAGTTGAAACCCTTTTTGGATTGCTGGAATTGCTCTTCATTTTCCTAGTCTCTTTAAAAAGCTTGGTGTGTGAGATTTAAAGCCTTGCCAACCCTTAGTGCTGAGGGGGAAATAGTTTAAAATACTCGGGTAAAATATGCAGGTGGATGGAGAACCAGAGTTTCATCTGTCTGTGCTTAATTATATTATGTACATGCTCTTGAAGCTTGTCTCCTTTATTAACGTGCCGAGGCTCCCATAGTGTGCACCAAGCAGAATTACCATCCTTTACCTTATGACCCTGTTGATCTCCAAGAACTGCCAGTGTAATTACATTTTAGGGCATCGTTGGGTGCTGGCATTAAAGATATACATATCACATTTCAGTTTCTTGGGTTTTTGACGTTGCTGTGGGAGAAGCAGGTTCCCCTGACCAATTTGGTAAGTGGATTAAGCATCTCACCTATGAGGAAAGGCTGAGTGAGCTGGGACTGTGCAGCCTAGAGAGAAGACGACTAAGGGGGAACCTTATTAATGTTTATAAATATCTTAAGTATGGAATGCAGGGCGAAATGGCCAGCCCCTCTTCAGTGGTCTGTGGAGACAGGACAAGGGGCAATGGCTGCAAGTTAGAGTATAGGAAGTTCTGCACCAATGTGTGGAATAACTTTTACGCAATGAGGGAGGGAGCCCTGGGACAGGCTGCCCAGGGGGGTGTGGAGTCTCCTTCTCTGGAGACATTTCAAACCCATCTGGACGTCTATCTGTGCAATATGAGCTGAGGAGCTGCTTTGGCAGGGGGTTGGACCCGATGAGCTCTGGAGGTCCCTTCCAACCCCTATGATTCTATGATTTTGTTCACCTTCGGATTGGAGAACCTTGTTGGATGCTCAGCTGTCTTCTTCTGTTGGCACGTGGCTTAAGTTGATAGAGCTTGAGTCACAGCTCTCTTAAAAAACTAATAATGGTAATTTAAAAACAATAATAATAAGCATTGTGAGTATCTCTGTGCTAAAGTAACTCCCTTTTTGGTTTGTGGTACGGAAATGCAGATGTGTGACACATGGAGAGGGGGTAGCTCTCCTGGGTTTTTTTTTCCTCTTTCACCTTCTGATGCAGACATGGTAATTAATCTTTAAAAATCATGAAAAGCAGTTAATGAAAAGCAGTTAATGAAAAGCTATCTAAACAGACAGAAGCCTTTTTCTGGCAGGGTGGTAAAAGCAAATAAGAGTTTGGTGGATGTGTGTGGTGCAGAGTGTAATTGGTAGAGCTGACATTCCTTAATCACATGTAAATTATGTGGTTGTGGAGAACCTCCTTTAAATATCTCAAAGGCTTTTTTTTTTGGGTCTTTCAACTAAAGATTCGTTTGGATGCTGCAATGGGCATAGCTCAACAGATCCTCCACAGCCAGCTGAGCTCGTATGTGTCTCTGTCTTGCGACTTGAGATGTTGTGTTTTGATTTCATTCTGGGATTGGTTTTCACTGTCGTCCTCATACAAATAGTTTTGAATGAGAATGAGAGTGGAAAAACTGATTTATAAAGTTCTTCGAGCAAAGCACTGAAAGTTCTTTATGAACCAAGTTCTTAAGAAACCAAATGAGGTTCAACAAAAGCAAGTGTAGAGTCTTGCACCTGGGAAGAAACAACCGATTGAATCAGTACAGGCTGGGGGATGACCTGCTGGAGAGGAGCTCTGTGGAGAAGGACCTGGGAGTCCTGATAGATGACAGGTTGGCCATGAGCCAGCAGTGTGCCCTGGTGGCCAGGAAAGCCAATGGGATCCTGGGGGACATCAGGAGGAGTGTGGCCAGCAGGTCAAAGGAAGTGATCAGCCCCCTCTGCTCTGCCCTGGTCAGGCCCCACCTGGAGTGTTGTGTCCAGTGCTGGGCTCCCTGGGATAAAAAAGCCAGGGATCTCCTGGAGAGAGTCCAGAGGAGGCTACAGAGATGATGAGGAAAGGCTGAGTGAGCTGGGGCTGTTCAGCCTAAAGAAAAGAAGACTAAGCAGGGACCTTATTAATGTTCATAAATATCTTAAGTATGGGATGCAGGGGGAAATGGCCAGCCCTTTTTCAGTGGTCTATGGGGACAGGACAAGGGGCAATGGCTGCAAGTTAGAGCATAGGAAGTTCCGCACCAACACGTGGAAGAACTTTTCCCCAGTGAGGGTGAGGGAGCCCTGGGACAGGCTGCCCAGGGGGGTGTGGAGTCTGCTTCTCTGGAGAGATTCCAGCCCCGTCTGAACGCTGACCTGTGCGCCCTGTCCTAGGGACCCTGCTTTGGCAGGGGGTTGGACCCATTGAGGACCTCTCGAGGTCCCTTCCAACCCCTATGATTCTGTGAATCAACTTGGAAATGGTTCTGAATTACCTTTTTTAATCCTCCTGGACCTGGGAACGAAGTCATTTAACTGCATAGAAAACAGTGTGGTTAATTTTGCATGAAGTATATTAAAAGTGTGGAATTCAGAAGTATTATTACAGGCTGAAATGTTCCACGTACAGCAGGTGGGAAAAGAGGTGTTTGGGTTCATATTTTAGAATTCTTCTTCTCTTTAGAGAAGATGACAAACAAATACCAACAAAACAACAAACTCGTACCGCATTTCAGATCCTTTTTGCGATGCGGGAGATATGAATGATTAATGACTTGAAAATGATTTTAAAATTGAAGGCAGAGAGGAGTATTTGGGGGGTGCCATTTTTAATGGAAGACCTTTTTAAAGTTAATTCAACTTTTTGGGCTATAGAGTAGGGGATTCAGAATTCTTACTGCCGTGTACATCTTGTGAAAGTATCCCAAGTTCTCAAAACTGATTTTAATCTACATTGAAGGAAGCTACTGTTGTGCCCTGCTGCAGAAGTGTCCAATAGCTGCTTTTAAATGGTGATGTGAAGATAATACTGTCAGTGTGACAGTTCTTGAGCTCAGTCATTCTGATCTGTGGATGGGAAAGCAAAGACAAAAGCAGTGGAGTCACAGAATCCCAGAATGTTAGGAGTTGGAAGGGACCTCAAAAGATTGTCTAGTCCAACCTCCCTGCCAGAACAGGATCACACAGACTAAATCACACAGGAACACATCCAGGTGGGTTTGAATGTCTCCAGAGAAGTAGACTCCACAACCTCTCTGGGCAGCCTGTCCCAGGGCTCCATCACCCTCACAGGGAAAAAGTTTCTCTTTAAAAGTTTCTCCTTAAATTCACATGGAACATTAAATTCAGAAGGGCACATTGCTGGTCATGGTCATCCTGCAGTCCCCCAGGTCCCTCTCACCTATGCTGCCCCCCAGATGCCAGACCCTACACTTGCCCTTGTTAAATCTCATTAAACTTCTCCCTGCTCTGCTCTCCAGCCTGTCCAAGCCTTGCCAAATGGCAGCGCTACCCTCTGGTGTTTCATCCACACCTCCCAGGTTTGTGTTGTCAACAAACTTGCTGACTGTGTGCTCTATTCCCTCATCCAGGTCATCAATGAATGTATTGAGTAGTACAGGTCCCAGTGGTAGGATGTTTTCTGACAACACCCTTTTAGGATTGCATCAGATGTAACCTTGGTTAGACCATTTCTGGAGCTTGGAGGATAATTCTTGTATGCACTGGCCCAGACTCAGCCCCCTCCCTGGGCAGCCTGTTCCACAGCCCCACAACTCTGCCAGGGAAGAACTTTTCCCTCCCAGCTGAGCTGACCCTGTCCTGGGGCAGCTTGAGCCCATTGCCCCTTGTCCCATCTCCTGGCCCCTGGCTGAAGAGACCCTCACCCACCTCTCTGCACCCTCCTGGCAGGGCAGTGGAGGTGGGGAGAAGGTCTCCCCTCAGCCTCCTCTTCTCCAGGCTCAACACCCCCAGCTCCCTCAGCTGCTCCTCAGAGGATTTGCCCTCCAGCCCCTTCCCCAGCCTGGTTGCCCTTCTCTGGACTCGCTCCAGGACCTCCATGTCCTTCTGATGGTGAGGACCCCAGAACTGGACCCAGCACTGGAGGTGCAGCCTCCCCAGTGCCCAGTCCAGGGGCACAATCCCTGCCCTGGCCCTGTGGCCACGCTGGCTCTGACACAAGCCAGGATGCCCTTGGCCTTCCTGGCCCCCCGGGCACACTGCTGGCTCCTGGGCAGTCGCAGTCATCCAACACCCCCAGGTCCTTCTCCCCAGCAGCTCTCCAGCTGCTCTGCCCCCAGCCTGTAGTGCTGCATGGGGTCATTATGTCCCATGGGCAGGACTCTACCCTTGGACTTTTTGAACCTCATCCTGTTGGTCTCAGCCCATCGGTCCAGTCTGTTCAGGTCTCTACATAGCATTCTTTTTGGATTGATCATGGTGCCTCTATAAGGTAAGCAAGACACATCTGCTTGTTCAAGCTCACCAATGTACCGGGTTGTTTCCAGGTTACTGTACTCACTAGTAACTACATGGCCTTTGGTCACCTCAGTGTTTGTGCAAACTGACCTCCCCCTCACCCAGAAAACATGTGGGCTCTTAGAAATTCTCCTAAACTCTCTGTCCAGAGCAGCAGCCCTGGAGAAAAAGGCAATTTTTTCTTCTACAAAGATCCAACGATGCTTGAAAGCGAGTTGCTTTCATGTTCTCTCTTATTCCATGTTTTGTCAGCTTGGTTGAAGAAATGGTGCCAAAAAGTTTCACTGGAAGAGGGTCACATTTTGCCTTTGGGTAAATATATACATCTAGTTTAGCTGTTGTTATCTACAAACGTTTAATGACAGGATTTGGCTCTCGATTCAGAAAGGCTTTTCATCCAGTAAATGCCTTCACAGATAGTCCAACGCATCGCTTTCAGTATCCCACCCCTCCTGCACATCACTCGACTCCGTTTCCTAACAAAGATCTGGTTTAGTCCCCTTGCTTACCCCAGTGAGGGTGTTTCTGCCCGTCTGTTTCTTGTCAACACCAGAGTTGGGCAAGTGCCACTTCTCATAATTGCATTTTTTTTTTCCTAAACATTGCTTGGCAAAGTGATTGTAGCTTTGAGATTTGTCATCCTTTCAGGAGAAAAACTCGATGAGGAATGATTAAAGTGTAACGGGGTTTATTTCTTTTGCTGTTTGCCATCAACTGGAGTTTTAGATTTCATGGATTTGCATGTTGTAAGATGAAGGTTTGCTGGAGTTAAAAAAGAGAACATTTTCCTCTGTTCGTTTGTTTAAAGGGGAGAGAAAGGAAATCAAAGGAACAGAAGTATCTTTAAATATTTTTTCTTATGCCTATGCTGAGCGCTTATCACAGAATCATGGAATCACTGTCTGGTCTGGGTTGGAAGGGACCCCAAGGATCACAGAGCTCCAACCCCCTGCCACAGGCAGGGCTACCAACCTCCAGGCCTGGAGCTACACAAGGTTGCCCAGGGCCCCAGCCAACCTGGCCTTGGACACCCCCAGACACAGGGCACCCACCCCCTCTCTGGGCAGCCCCTTCCAGCCCCTCACCACTCTCTCTGCAAAGAACTTCCCCCCAGTATCTCCTCTAACCCTTCCCTCCTTTTGCTTCACTGTATCCCCCTTGTCCTGCCAGTCTCTGCCCTTTGAACAAGCCCATTCCCCTCCTGTTTCTCTGCTCCCTTCAGGGACTGCCAGGCTGCAATGAGGTCCCCCCACAGCCTTCTCTTCTCCAGGCTGACCCAGCCCAGCTCCCTCAGCCTCTCTCCGTAGGGGAGCTGCTCCAGCCCTCTGAGCATCTCCCTGGCTCCTCTGACCCCTCTCCAACAGCCCCACATCTTTCTTGTGTTGGGCCCCAGCTCTGGACACAGGACTCCAGCTGGGGCCTCATGAGGGCAGAGCAGAGAGGGACAATCCCCTCCCTGTCCCTGCTGCCACCCCTCTTCTGATGGAGCCCAGGATCCCATCGCCCTTCCGAGCTGCAAGAGCACACTGCCAGCCTCATGTTAAGTTTCTAATCCACCAGAACCCCCAGTCCTCTCTGGATAATATTCCTAGGCCTCAGAGCTCTTCCCAGAGGGTACGAAATCTGGGAGAAGACGGGGCAAGAAGCTCAAGTTGTGTTATGGTGCCAGCACGAGAGCCTGGAGCTGGCTGTAGCTCCTGATGGAAGGGCTGCCGAATAAAGGCTGTTTCTGCTGTTGCACCAGGTCACAGACAGTAGTGTGGAAGCAACAGGGACAGTGTTTTTCATTCACACAACCTTTCTGCGATGCCAAAGCACAGTGCTTTTAGCGTTGGACCATGAAGATAGTTAACTGGGATAATCTGAATTCGAGAGTCTTGGCTTCTCACTGAGGTTCAGCTGCACCTCTGTGAAAGGTTTGGAGTGCTGTGTAAGCCCCTGCCTAGGGATTAGCCCAACTGCCTCATGGCTACAGATATTTCTTTCAATACAAGGTGATATTTAATAGCTTGGCTTTGCACTCCTGAGAGATGGACCAACCCATGGTTCCAAGATGGTTGGAGAGGAGAGGCTAAGTGTTCTGCCAAGTACTCTGCTCCCTTTAACACCCTGATAAGCCTTGATTAAACCTAAAATTTGCAGGGTTTTCTCATAAGAAAGTTAATCCCTCTCCTCTGCAGTCTTTGTTACAGTGAAACACTTGACTGTCAGGAGAATTGAGATACTCTGTGTGTGTTAGTTAATACATGGGACAAGTCAGAGCCCTCACTGCACCTCAGTGGCTATGAGCTATCTCTGGACCTGATCACAAGTCAGTACTACACCTTCTTTAGGTTAATACTTTTGCTTTAGAAGATTGCCACCTTATTCCAAAGGAAGCTGAAGTTCTCTAGTATGAGGTGTCTGAAAACCGCTGCATCATGAGCCCTGCAGCTGTGTTTATTTTTAGGCTTCATTGATTTGTTCTGATTTGGGTGACCCTCTGCTTCCTGGAGTATGTCTCATAGTAAGGAGCTCAAAATACTAATCCCTTGGGCACCTGGAGTAGAGCCAGTTTCCTCTGAACCCCACCTCACTGGTGTACTTGCAATTAGTAAGTTTAAAGACAAGAGCAAAGCTCTTCTCTTTCACTTTTCTTACAGAAATTGGTGCTTTAATTATTATTATTAATAGTAGTATTTAATAATAACAAGTTATTTTGAGCCACTATGAAGCCACTGGGGTTTTTTGTCTATTTTTTACCTTGGACAACCATGTTTTTATTTAACACTTGGGAATCTGCTTATAATCTCCTTTGGTGGGGGGTTGGACCCGATGATCTCTTGAGGTCCCTTCCAACCCCTACAATTCTGTGATTCTGTGAATCTCTGGATAAATAAGTAATAGCTGTTCTTCATGCCACTTTGTTCATTTATTTTTGGGATGGGGTTAGTCATATTCCTGCCTTACTGTACTTAGGAAGGATGTGAAAGAAGAGTTCCTCACTCTTCACATGGAGGAGGCTCAGTTCTTTGAACAGATTGCTGAATTCTGGAAATAGCTGTCTGGGAAATGAGCTCTGCCTGTGTATTTCTACAAGGAGGAGTTCTCAAGTCTCTTGGAGAAACACAAAAAGCAGACTGCTCCCAAATTGTGTTACCCTGAAACAGCTCTTTCCTTGGAAGCATCAGCCTGGATTTGCAGGGCATCATTTAGCAGTGCTGAAGACAGATGTTTCTGCTCTCTTCTTCATGCTTCCTTTTCCCAAGGTTCTCTGTTGAACTGGTGGTCCCTGTCGCTCCGGCATCAAGAGCGCAACAGCCCAAGTTGACAGCTCAACTGAAGGTCTATAGTCAAGTGTCACAGTTTGCTGTTACCATTGTATTTCAAAGCTGTAGTGTAAAAGATTGGACATGTCATCTGGACAGGCTGGAGAACCAGGTGGGGAGAAGTTTAACAAAAGACAGACAAGGGCAAGTGTAGTGTCTGGCATCTGGGGAAGAACAACCCCAGGTACCAGTGTAGGTAGGGGAATGAGCTGTTGGAGAGCAGCGTAGGTGAGCAGGACCTGGGGGTCCTGGGGATCAGCAGGATGACCATGACCAGCACTGTGCCCTTGTGGATGAGAAGGCCGATGGCATCCAGGGTGGTATTAAGAGGGGAGTGGTTAGTAGGTCAAGAGAAGTCCTTCTTCCCCTTGTTCTGCCCTAGAGAATCCACCTGGAATATTGTGTCCAGTTCTGGGCCCCTCCGATCAAGAAGGACATAGAACCTGAAAGGAGGTTATAGAGAGGTGGGCGATGATCTCTTCAGCCAGGGGACAGGAGATGGGACAATGGGCTCAAGCTGCCCCAGGGCAGGGTCAGCTGAGATGGGAGGGAAAAGTTCTTCCCTGGCAGAGTTGTGGGGCTGTGGAACAGGCTGCCCAGGGAGGGGGCTGAGTCCCCACCCCTGGGTGCGTTTAACAGCTGGGGAGATGAGGTACTGAGAGATCTGGGTCAGCACAGGACAGGAATGGTTGTACTCCGTGAGCTTAAAGGGCTTTTCCAACCTTGGGATTCTGTGACCGACTGCGTAAAAGAAAACTTCATACACTGTGAGTTTGTACATCTTAATGCTCATGTGTTAAAATCAGAGCTGCCTTGCTCAAGGTTTGTACCCCTTCAGAGTGTGCCATGAGAATGCAATACAATAGCAATGCTCCGTCCTCCCATGGCAAAGGTTCATTTGCTGTCCCTTCCTTCCTAACACCAGTTTTAACAGTTACCGGTTCGACCATGTTTGGGAATCTTATTAACGTTTTTAAATACCTGAAGGTTGGGACACAGGGGGAATGGCCAGTCCCTTCTCAGTGTCTGTAGGGACAGGACAAGGGGCGATGGCCTCAAGTTGGCGCACAGGGAGTTCCACACCAATCTGGGGAAGAATTTCTTCCTGGTGAGGGTGAGGGAGCCCTGGGACAGGCTGCCCAGGGGGGTGTGGAGTCTCCTTCTCTGGAGATTTTCCACTCCTGTCTGGATGCCAACCTGTGCGCCCTGTCCTAGGGACCCTGCTTTGGCAAGGGGGTTGGACTTGATCTCTCAAGGTCCCTTCCAGCCCCTACAATTCTGTGATCCTGTAAGTGAAGGATGCTCTGTTTGCTTTCATTTCTGCAGGCTGTCCCACGAATTATGGTTCAGTCTGCCAGCCTTGACGTCAGCGCTGCGAAGATAAAACAGGTAAGCACATCCCAGGGCACAACAATACGATTTTCATATTTGAATGCCTGGAAACCCGGGGTGGCCAGAGCAGCTACTGGATTAGCTCCTTCAAAGCTGATCTGCTTCTGCAAGGTGAAGAAACGTGGTGTGTGTTGCTGCGTTTTCTTAGGTCATGGTTAAAAATCTCCACTTCTATTGCTTTTATTTTTGAAAGGCTGGTTAATCATCCAATTGCATTAGCAGTTAACTAGCGTAAAGGAAAAAAAAGGAGCTGCTTTTCTGCTTTAAAAGGCAAATTGCTAGACTCCAACACTTTCTATAAACAGAATGTGTCTGTTATTCCAAGTGTTGAGCTTATTTCTCAATTTTATGTTTCAAGCTGATCCATGGTATCGGCGTGAAAAAAAAAAAAAGGCTGTTGCTAAGTCGGGGAGAAAATAGACCCTATGATCTCCCACAGTTCAGCAGAACTTCAGTCTTGCACCTAGGAAATCAGCTTTTTCCCACTGGGCTTTTATTGTCTTAGCAAAAGGGGTGTTGTTTGAAGGCTTAAAAGGGAAAACCCGAAGAAAGGGCTCCCAAGCCCGTACGTATGCCGTCCTTTCCGTAGCAAAGCTAAAAATAATGCCTTTAATGCATGGGAGTGCTTCAAAGAACTTTTCTTTATTACATTTCACTTAGCAATAGCACACTAGCCTTTGGTTCTGAAATCCCTGGAATCTCACTCGAATTCCTCTTTCTTCAAATGCCGCTTGCGTTTCCAGCGGAAAAGGCGCTTCGGAGTAAGGTGAAAATCCCATTGTTTGAGACACTTAACCACTAGATGGAATAGACCCCAGAAGAATGGGTAGATCAGGTACTTAGGGATATGGTTTAGCATAGGATGGGAATGGTTGGACTTGATCTTAAAGTTCTTTTCAAACCTTGTGATTCTGTAAACCTCGGAGTTAAGACAGGCTAAGTACAAATCCGCCATCCCCCTTTAACTCTTTTTCCCCCCTTCATATTAGCAGCCTCCTCCCTCCCAAAGAGCTTTAGAGACATCCTAATCTTTTAGAGTACATATGCTGGCAAAAGGTATCGATCTATCAGGTTTAGTAAACTTTGCAGCCAAGAAATACATCACAAAAATGGGCTGTTAATCTCACGAGGTGCAGTTAATTTCGTACTCTGAAAGCGCGTGGCGCTGGCGGCGGCGGGGCGGGAATGGCATTTGGAAACAGGGACACAAATGACAGTTTAGTTGGAGAGGGATGATTTATCAAGCTAGAGAGTTAAGCCAAATAACTGAGAGAGACTTATAGATCATGGCTGTTTCACATTTCGTATAAATCCTGCTATTCAAACAGCAAATGACCGTTCCTGTAATATAAATAATTTCTCAGTAAATATTGGGGGACGTATTTCTTGTCGGCGACACTTTTCTTATTAATGGAAGGAATGAGCTGACAGTCCTACCAGGTTTTGCAAAGCTGACTTGGGATCGGCTTGCATCTTGGGGGGATTGCAGCTACGCAGGGATTTAGATAAGCTGAAGGCCTTCAGTGCTTCCCGGAGACCTTGTATCTATCCTTTTAGCCCAGATATTGTGGATAACAGAGTTCCACGGTCTCTATCCTCTTCTGTTTCAGCTCAATCGAGAGGAAGTAGGGAAACAGCCATTGGAAACTGCAGTGCAGACATCCGAGGCAGACAAGAGTCTGGAAAAGACACCCAAAGTGCCTTTGCAGCAGCCCACGGGAGACACACAAGCACAGGACTCCCAGGAAGGACCTCCAAGTCCTCTGAGTGAAGCCTCCAGTGGATACTTTTCTCATAGTGTCTCCACTGCCACCCTTTCTGAAGCCCTTGCAGCAGGAAATGATGCTGTGTCTCAACCAGGAGGTCAGATGCCTGCGGTGAGTGACTTCCCAGCTCCTGCTGTGGCTCAGGTCTCTTCTTCTGATATCCCAGGACACTCGGACAGTTCTTCAGAAAGCTGTCTCAGTACTAAGAGAGAGAGTCTACCTGCCTTCAGCCCTCCAAGTGCTCAGGCAAGACCTAAAGACAGCACTGAAGTGAATGGAAATGATGCTTTGAAATCAAAACCTTGCACGTCTCCCGTGACTCGGAACGAGCCAGCAAAGGATGCCTCTGTAGCCAGTGATGCAAAACCCTTTCTTTCTACCTCCACTCCAAAGAAGGAGTTGTTAGCCAAACAATTGGTGGAATCATCAGGACAAGCTAGGAAAAAAGAAATGGTTTCTGGGTCTTCAGAACTGGGGTTTCCCAAACCACAGATTCACCCTGACCATTTGTCCCAGCCTGGCATTGCAGCCTCTCCCTTTAAAATCCAGAAAGTCAAGACATCAGAACTGAAGTCCTTCACAAGCATGCTGGACACAGATCCCACGTGTTCTCTAAGCACAGAAGAACAGCGAGAAGATAAGAGCACATCTGCTGCCCGTGGACTGAACCATAACGGAGCGGAGATGGTGGAAGAAAAACTGGAGGTGATTTCAGATTCTGAAGATGCCAATGAAATTCCTGAATGGCTGAAAGAAGGAGAATATGTCACAGTTGGGGCGAATAAGACGGGCACAGTTAGATATATTGGGCCCACAGACTTTCAAGAGGGAACATGGGTTGGCGTCGAACTGGATTTACCTTCAGGTAAAATACGCTCCGGACCGAGCACATGGCAGAGAGACTGTGTGTCTGTGTTCATTTTAACACTGTTTCCTGACCAGGCAGCGTCCATGAGCCTTTTACTAGGCACAGCTTGAGGAGGGAAATAGAAAAGATCCTTCTGTGCTGTAATCTTTTTCCAGTCTGCATTTGTAAAGCCAGTCTCACTGACTGCTGGCCTAACTGGGTCCCTCCTCAGCCACCTCGTTGGCTTCTTGCAGTGGGTGTAGGACTTGGGGTTGTTTTCGCAGTGCACCTCAGTGAGAATGTAGGCAAAGAAGATGCCCCTTGTCCAAAGATTTCTCCTCTTCTTGGAGAAGAGGAGAGTGAGGGGCGAGCTTATTAATGCTTATAAATATGTAAAGAGCAAGAGTCAGGAGGATGGAGCCAGGCTCTTCTCAGGGATAGCAGCGACAGGACAAGGGGCAGCGGGTGCAGCTGGAGCAGAGGCAGGTCCATGGGAATGTCAGGAGGAACGGTTGCCCGGGGAGGGTGAGGGAGCCCTGGGACAGGCTGCCCAGAGAGGTTGTGGAGGCTCCTTCTCTGGAGACATTCCAACCCACCTGGATGTGTTCTGTGTGATTTAGTCTGGGTTCTCCTCCTCTGGCAGGGAGGTTGGACTAGGTGATTTTTCAAGGTCCCTTCCAACCCCTAACGTTCTGTGATTCTGTGATAGCTGGTGTCTGTTCTCTGCCAGAGCCCCAGGCTTCGTAACCCCTTTCCCCTGCAGGTTCATGTCCACTTTCATGGCAGTCAGTTTTCTCCAAGATTAGGCAGGGCTGGGGGAAAAGCAGGGCATGCTAGTGGAAAATTCAAGAGACAAGCAGTAGATATCACTGCCTTTGATAGTAAGAGGGTTTGGTTTACCAAGGGCACATAAAGCTCCTTATTTCAATCCTTTAAACAGAGCTGTAGCATTCCAGGTCTGCAGTGCAGGCTCTGTTTGGGGAATCAGCACGTCCCAGGGAGTTGCCCAGGCTCATCTCTGCTGCGTGCTTCCCTGGGATTGGAGCTGTTCACCAAGATAAATCCTGTGTCAAGGATCCAGAGCTCCCGTTAAATGAGCAGTTATCTTCCTGCCACATGGTGCACTCATAAAAGCTAAACTGGCTGGTGTGTTTGCAGCTGGGAACAGAAACCAGTCTGGACTTCTCCATCCCAGGAAGCAAACTGTTTCTTTTAATTTCTTTGAAAGTTGTAGACTTGATTCTCAGGCCTGAATTCATGCCTTACTTTAAAAATACATCTTAAAAAATTCAAATACATATTTGCAGATTGGTTTCAATTTTGGAAAGGCACCTTCCTTCCCTGTCTGGCTGCTGTGATTCCAGTGCTGCTTCTCCCAGGCTGTTTGCATGCACCCAATAAGCATCAGCTTCGCCATCTGTGAGAGTCAAATGGCCATGATTCTTGGTCCGTTGAGGACTCAACTGCTGATGTTCCTGGATATTTTTTTACCCCCCTTCTGGTTCCAGAAGGATTAATACCCTGATGTGTTGGAGCAGAATTGGCTTCTGACACATCTGGAGTTTCCCTTGGGAAACACGGTCACAAACTTGGGTCTCTGTCACGCTGCAAACAGGGGTAGAAGTCCGAGTCCTTGGCCATGTGAGGGTGTATAGGAGCCAACACAGTGATGATGATAGTGAGGAGGAAACACCTGTAAAACAAAAGGGGTGGCCTTATGTCACTGAGAATGACACTGTGGTGTCATTTGTCAGTCGATTTATGGATGGGAGTGGTCTCTGTGCCAGGACCCAGAACAGCATTCAGGTGACATTGCAATGCTCAGAAGGACAAAGACAGGGATAGCGTCACCATAAAGAGATCATTGGAGGTTTTTATGGCATAGAAACAGCAACTCTTCTCAACTTTAGACTGCCATTACCTCAGAAAGCAGTCCATAAGCCCCGTCCCTTCCCCGTCCCTTCCCCGTCCCTTTTCCCTTTCCCTTTTCCCTTCCCTCTCTTGGTGAAAGTAAGAGGTCCCCTAAACAGCAAGAGAGGAGGAGGCAGAAGATAGAGTGTCCCCTCCAGTGTAACTGTCTCCATGCCGTAGCTTTGCTGGTGCTTGGTGGAGAAGTGCACAGGTGTCACTGGAGCACAGGTCTGCAGCTAGGAGTCAACTGAACCAAGTCCAGCCTTCTGCTGTCTCAGACAGCTTCTTCCTCTAATTATAGAATGGCTTCAGTTGGAAAAGACACTGAAGATCAGCTTTAGGGAGGGGATTGTGCCCCTGGACTGGGCACTGGGGAGGGTGCACCTCGAGTGCTGGGTCCAGTTCTGGGCTCTTCACCATCAGAAGGACATGGGGGTCCTGGAGCGAGTCCAGAGAAGGGCAACCAGGCTGGGGAAGGNACAGGCTGCCCAGGGAGGGGGCTGAGTCCCCACCCCTGGGGGTGTTTAACAGAGGGGAGATGAGGGGCTGAGAGATCTGGGTCAGCACAGGACAGGGATGGTTGGGTTCAATGATCTTAAAGGGCTTTTCCAATCTTGTCATTCTGTGATTATCGAGTCCAACCATCTCTCCAGTCCTACTAGGACCAACACTAGACTGTGCCACCAAGTACAACAGCTCTTCTTTTAAGTACCTCCAGGGATGGTGACTCAACCACCTCCCTGGGCAGCCTGTGCCAATATCTGAGAACCCTTTCAGTGCAGAAATTAATCTCACAGTTTTATCAGGTTCAGATATAAAACTAGGTGATGTGGGGTTTTTCTCCACCCCTCTGGGAAGGCTAGTCAGTGGAAGACTTCTTTTGTATCTCAGTAAGTAGATTAGTCTTCCATTTGGCTTTGTCCTCTAGTGCCCATAGTGTTCCCTCCTCCTGGGTGTTCCCAGTGTGTTTGTAGGGAATTGGTTGACACTTTCTTCTTGCTTTCTTCTTCCAGTGTCCTAGCAGCACCCCACCTGCACCCAATAAAAGCCATTTTTCCCCATCATCTTTCTTTCTCTTCTTGTCCAAGGTAAGAACGACGGCTCAATTGGAGGGAAGCAGTATTTCAGATGCAACCCAGGCTATGGATTACTTGTGAAGCCTGGCAGGGTTAAAAAGGCCACGGGACCAGCGAGACGGCGCAGCACCGGCTTGAGGTTACAAGGAGGAGCCGCTGCCACCGAGAACAGGAAGAGCGGCAACTTCTCTGGCTCAGCCTCCAACCTGGCTTCACTCACAGCCCTGGCAAAATCAGAAGGAGGATCCACACTGCGACTGGAGAGGAGCCAGAAAAACATGGAGAACAGGAAATCCTGGGCAAACTGAGGCAGCCCAACTCACCGCAGCAACCACGGCGCAACACAGGTCTTCTAGCTTGAGGAAGCTAAACCAACTGTGTGTACTTCTAGCTTGTGGCAAACACTAATGAAGGGTTTTTTTTGGGGGGGGTTCTCCCTCTGCTTTGGGTGATTGACATATTAATTCCTTGCCTTGTCACGGTGCTGGATCTACGCCCTTTGTTTCCTGTTCCAAATTGCGACGCCTCAGGGGTATGACTGATGGCAGCCGGTGAAAGCTCCGGCAGCAGTGGGTGCAATGGAAACTCGGTTCTCTTCCACCTTTTGGATAGTTCAAATTATGGGCTGGCTTTCCAGTAGCTACCACCTACTGCTTGTGCACTGGCGCTTCCCTCTGTGCCACTGGTGATTCTAAAAACAAACCCCAACTGAAACCAAATGCCCTCCCCCAAATAACGGTTCGAGATCTCCAAGGGCTGCGCCCATATCACGTCATACGTGCTGAAAGGGCAAGTTAGAACGATTCCAGACAGGTGGAGAAGCAGCCATCAAACTTTATTTGGATATAAAGAACCTCCAACCCCCCACCCCCTCTTATTTAAAAAAGCATCAGCTCTCTGGTGATGTGACCTGGGACTGGTGCTCGCTTTGATTACTGCCCTGTTGTCCCTCCATCCTTCTGTAGAAACCAGCTCAATCCTTCTAGCTGTTTTTTTGGGAAAAGGAGAAGGCTCATGACCTGCCTAGAAATATTTTTTGGATCCGTTCTCGTTAGGGATCAGCAAACTTGGGATGCCTTTTTGGGAATGAGCTTGTAGGGATCAGCAAATCTGCTGTCCGATCTACTTAATGTTCACTCTCGCCATAGAATCACAGACTGGTCTGGGTTGGAAGGGACCCCAAGGATCACAGAGCTCCAAACCCCCCCCGGCCACAGGCAGGGCCACCAACCTCCAGACCTGGATCTACACAGGGTTGCCCAGGGCCCCATCCAACCTGGCCATGATGAGTTGCCCTCTTCTCGCTTGCCCCAAAGTGACAGCACCTTCTTCTCATGGGTTCTGCCACACGGGCTGAGGGGATGCTTGCAGAGATAATCAGCGCTTCGGTGCTTCCGTGTCCCCACCCAGCCTTTGGAGACACTTGGATTTTCATCAGTTATGCAAAGCAGAGGGTCGCTGGCCTCGTAATGGGCTTCATCCAGTCTATTTATTTTTATTTATTGTTCAAAAACATGAAACGTTTGCGCTTCACAATCATCCACCACCTGATGTTGCACAGAGGAGCTCCACTAGCACCCTACCAACCATCGATCCAAAGAGGAGGTGCCTCCATCGCCGCCCAAACCATCCCAGCGGGGCACAAAACCCAACCCCACTGACCAGGAGTCATCCCCCCAAAAACTTAAGAAGCTCTCTCTTAAATCTGGGAGGTTTGGGCTGGCTTTTATACAACTTGATTTCATTTTTGGTAGCCCTTGCTAGTTTTTAACTGCCCGTGGTGTATTACTGGATGTGTGGAGATGCGTACACACACCCCACGCACACGTGTACATACTGTCGACGTACACACTCATTGTCTAACACATCTAGAAAGGTCCCAGACTTTTCTGTTCCAAGCTGTTTACATCTTGTTTGCTTGTCACAAGGGGGCTGGACAGCCCGAGCAATCGGTGTTTTATCTGCACAGGGAATATTTAGGATGCTGAATTAATGATTTCACTTTTAAGACGTATCTACTCACCGCCCGTCGGTGTCTAAAAGTGCCTTAGCCATCTGGTTCATGAGGTCCAAGGGAAAGATACATTGTCATCGAAGGAGATAGGGCTGCTTAGCAAAGGAGCTAATTATGCTGATTTACTGTAATTAATATCACTTTATGCAGAAGGAATAAAATTAAAATAGCAACTAATCTGTAGCAGAAAGAAGTGGGCTGCGTCACAGTGCAGTACTGCCAGGGATTCGCGTCTCTGTTCAGCTTTTGGGTAACTACTTCCAGCCTTTCCTAAATTTCCATAAAGGAATTTTAATACAAAATGTACAGAGCAGCTTTGGAAGCTATTTTATAGTGTAGTTTTATCCTCCTTTTTCCTTTGCATGAAGCTCCATCAAGCCAAGATGATGAGAGAAGCTTCATAGCGAAGAATTCGGATGCTGAAATCCTGGTGTTTAAAATGGGAGCTGGTTTTATAGATGATGCAACGAAACGACGTGGGGTATGATGAGTCTTGCTGATGAAAGACCACCCGTTAATGAATATGATGCCTCTTCAACTGCCTTCTAAGTTTTCTGAGATCCATCTCACCTGTTTTTCTAATTGCACTTTGTTCTGGTGTGCTGCAGAGAGTTAGCTGATGGGAAACCGCCCCCGGACTGATGGCTGTTGGTTTAGTCTCAGCATTTCATTTACTGCATTTAGGGATATCTTGAAAAAATCCTTACTGTGTGCTAGGTGGCCCCTCTTGGGGGGGAGATAGGAAGGGAAGAAGCTCTCCAAGTCCTTTTGAAGCCTCTTTTCTTGCACCACTGTCTCCAAAGCCTGGAATTCTGCGGGACCGCTGTCAAGGTGTCAAAGTCGCAGGAGCAGAAGGGTCCAAGCCCAAGGTGGTTGGGTTAATAATTTGCTATTTATGCTACCTGCTATAAATTCCTCCAGTCATGGTTGTACTACAGCTCCGACCACGTGAAGATGGACATCTGGAGCACATGGTCAGAGGCTGCAGCCCGCTGGTGCAGGGTGGCTTTATTTCCTCCTCCTCTACCCGCCCTAGGTTTGTGTCACAAAACCACGCTGTGCTTATGTTGAAGGTCCTGGAGCTTGGAGTGGACAGGACATGCTCAATGCCACTTCCAGCTTGAATTGTCCTGGAAGCAAACGTCTTAAACACAGCTGGTAGGGTTTGAACCTTCAGAGGATGGTTGGCCTGACAAAGGGACGCTGGTGGCAGAGGTGTCTACTTGGCTTTGGTGGAGGGAGGATTTTACTTGTAGCTCGTGGTTTGACCATCTTGTTTGACTTTTGAAACTAAACCTCTCCTCAAATCCCACCCTGATGTCTGCCCCCAAAAATGAAGCCATCCACACTGAATTGCCCCACCACGGCTCAGGCTCCAGAAAGCCGAACGACACCTTGAACTTGGCCATGAGGACAGACATTCTTAGAGGACTTCTCCCATTCCCTCCTGCTCACCACAGCTTTTCTGGGCACCTGAGGCTTCTTCTAAAGATACTTCTCAAGATTTTGGCACAGTGAGTGCGCATCCCTCTTCTCAAAGCCATCCACGCTTTGCACCAGCCAAGCCAACTAACCTGAAACCAGTTTAAAGCTGTAATGAAGGTCATTTGTGGTAATGGATGATGTTAGAGAAACTTTACACCCAGCATAAAGAAGGAGGTGCTCCTAACTGGAACCACCCAGCAACTGAGGCTGGGGTGGTGATAGCTATGCATATTTTCCAAGATTTTCATGCACTTTATACAGGGAAGAAGAATATTTAATGCAGGAACTGTGATTTGTAGCGAGTGTCTCGTCTGTGTCTGCTCAGCGGCTCAAGCTTGCTCTCTGTAACCCTGAACCATGGGTGGATCTTGGATTCGGGGCGTTAGAACGGTGTGTTGGTGGGTAGGAAATGTGATGGTTGGAACCCATCAGCAGCTCTGCAGGTCCCTTCCTCTGCATAGGGCTCTGAAGAGTCGTGGTTGCTCCAGGGCAGCCAGGAGAATGATAGTATTTCGAGGAACGTTTTGGGGTTTTTCTCAAACCAAGCCAAGACCTTTTTTTCCTGTCTTAAACTCAGCTCTCTCATGGTCTTTTGATCTCCATGTCCAAGAGATTACCTCTCTAGTTCAAGGCCCTTGGCTCTTTCCTGTTAAGTGATGTTTAGTTGAGGAAAACAAGAAGAGTTCTGTGTGTTGGTACTGCCCAAATCCTTAAGCCAGCAGTGTTATCAGCGGGCAAGGCAGAAGCTCCCCGCTGTTGCCCACGAGATGGGATGGTCAATACCCCTTTGCTCTCCTAAGGAACCAATACCCCCCCACACCCTGTTCCTGCTGAGCAGTCGCGAAAAGCTGCCTAAAAGGAGTGTGGATGTTGTACAGCCCTGTTTGCGCTGCCGTGGAGCTGTCGCGGAGTCTTCTCTGTGCTGATGCTTGTGTGGTCCTTACACTGGCGCTGCCAGATCTTTGCACAAGACATTTGGGTTCCACAGTGCCTTATCCCTGTGCCAGCAGTGGCAGCGAGGGGCTGGATTTCCTACCAGCCTCTTTGTAGGAGAGGAAGATCCCGCTAAGTAAAGGCACAGGCTGGTCACACTACGCAATACCCCGGTGCTGGGGTCACAGTGTCTTGTTCCTGCATCTCCTTTATCCATCCTCCCTTCAGTTTCTACATTCTCCACCTTCCTCCTAAACCACTGGCATACCCCCAAGAAAGGCTCGGCCGCCGCTGCCCGCTGCGAGCCCCCGGCTCGGCTGGCCTCCTGGCACAGCCTGGCTGAGCCTTCTCCTGGCTCCAGCACCTGAACGCTGCAGGGGAGAGAGTGGGGATGTGGGCTGGGGCTCCTTAAACCCATCATGGGATGCTTGGAGCCACTTCCCTGTCCTCACCCGCTCCAGAGGAGCTGTGTGTGTGTTGGGTAGGAGAAGGCAGCTGCTCTCCCACCTCGCTTTCCCCTGCCAAACCTATTCTGAAGCTGATGATAGTGCTCGCAGCACGGCTCCTCCACCACGCAGGGTGTGAGCCAGCGCGGTCCCCTCTCCTCCAGCCATCCTTGTCTTTGGGTGCTGCTCCTCCCACCGTGCTCACCAACACCCACTGTGTCTCCAAGAGCCTTTTCCAGCTCGTTCTGTTGATTTCTGTAAATGTAGAGGGTCTGTATATAAGGAGTGGCTGTTTCCACTGTGGTATGTTATGTATCAATCGGTGTACTTTAAATGAGCTAAAAATCCAAAGAGACTTTGTAATGAGCTGTAAAGTTTTTAATTTCTTCTGTACAATACTAAATTACTGTAATATTGTATCATACGTGCAACGCAGCCTGCAGTAGCTAAATAAACATCCTCCTTAGAGCTGGTAAGTCTGGGCTTTATTAATCCAGTTCCTGTCACCGAAATGGTCAGGAGCATCTGCAGCCCTGGGATGGAGCAGCATCACTCAAGGATGCTGGGATCTCTTTTGAACAAGGCTTTTGCCCTGTTACCTGCAATTTAGGGACCTCCCCATGGGTGTGCCCGAGCCCCCAGCTTTACCTTCCCTCCATCCACCCTCCTCATCTGTGCTCAGGGAAAGCAGCCCTTTGCTTACAGCCATGGAGGTGTGGGAATCTTTGTCACAGACCACAGGTACATGGGGTGATGCTGCGCCAGGGGGTGGGGGTGGCTTTATTTAACACTTGCATTCCCTATCCTCCTGCTAAATAAAAGCAAGTGGCAGTCTGGTCCTACTCTCAGCTGGTGGGCTTCTGTCTGGACCGGGGGTTGTTGATGCTGGCCCTGCCATGAGTTGCTGCAGGGGTTTTTCTTTCCTCTGCTCCTTCTGTTTCCCTATGGGCTGTAAAAAACAGCTGCTTTGAGCCCCCCAAAATGGGCAGGTTCCCCCCTACCCCTAGGGAAGGTGGATCAGGGCTGGGATGGAGCGAGTTTTGCAGGGAAACTGCTTAAAAAAAAATCCACAACTGGGTTAGTGGGGAGGGAGCTGGGATGCAGATTGGTCCTTCTGGCTAATGCTTACTGTAGTACATTTGCAGCCTGGGGGTACCTCATCTCCCCAAAACTACAGCTGTGGGGGGGCAAGAAAAGGGGCTGCTCCAGCCAACCACAATGGAAAAGGAAAGGGCTGCCAGAGCTGCTCTGTCCTGCTCATGGATTTCAACACAAACTAAGACATAAGGCTGGTTTAGCATAGAACAGGAACGGTTGGACTTAATGGTCTTAAAGGGCTTTTCCAACTGTGTGATTCTGTGAAATTATTTATTATCTGATCAGGCATCCAGATGTCCAACAACTGGCTGAAAAATAAGGCAGGTTCTGAGCAGCCCCCTGGTTACTGGGGCATCACCATCAGTGGCAGCAGCAGGGCCCAGCAGCTGCTGGTGTTAACCCATTGATGGGAGAGGTATGAGACCTGCAAAGAAGTAATTTCCTTCATGGTCAGGTCCTACAGCCTAAAAACTTGGCCCTGTTGCCTGTAGGGAGCAGGGACACCGGGCTGGGGAAGCGTGGGGGTCTGGCTCACGCTGCGGGGCCTCAGTCTGGGCTGTAACTGCTGTGGCAATTACAGCAAAACCAAACCCAAACAAGTCAAGATCTCCCCATCGGGCTCATGTTGGGCACTGTGGCCTCCTTCCCTGACACTGCTGGAGGCATCTGCCACTTTGGGCAGCATGGTGAGGGTCGGCGTCCCTAACAGCGTAGCAACAACCCTGATGATTAATGTGATAGAAAACCCCAAACGACCCAACACCCAATAAATTCGAATTAAAAGCTGAATCACACATTCCTCATGTTGCAGCATCACTCCCAGGTTCTTCCTCATGAACTCAGCGAAGTTGCCCTGTGCCACAGCCAGCCGACTTGCCTGTTGCACCATGGCTCACATGGGCCAACGCCACAGATCCCTTCAGCACCCTGTGGGACATTGCTGTGGGGAGACGTCTTTGGTGCTGGCTCCTTTGGTAAGAAGGGGGGCCGTGGTGGCACAGCAGGACCTATTGCAGGTCTAGACATCATCTGGCCCAGAATCAGTCCTGCCCCTTGCATCCCATTGGCCTTGCACAAGGGGTGTGCGTGTGTGTGTGGGGGGGGGAGGGGCGCGCATATTG
>VZTU01015926.1:28795-53828 GCA_013400835.1 Zapornia atra
GCAACACCCCCTTCCCCACCCGCCCCCGAGTCAGGATGACAGTGGAACAAAATTAAGACACACAAAAACTCCTAAATGGAGAATGTGACCCATCCCAGCACCATGCCAGGGTTTGTGTTTGGGGGACTTTGCTTCAGTTTTTGGGTGCCTCCAATACTGTTCCACTGCCTTGTCGTGTCTAGGCTTGCGACGCTCGCTGCTACATTAAACCCACCTTTTGATTACAACCACTGTTAACAACAAGCACTTGGTTTTAGAAGAAACCCAAAAACAAATCCCTGTTAAAAAAAAGGCATCTTTAGAGCGGGGCGGCAGCGCAGCGTCCAACGCTCTGCGTGTATTACACGCTCTGCAAATACTTTATTCTCATTAGTACCCCAGCAATAGATTCCCATTTGATCATTGCTTATATCAACACCCATCAACATCCTACAAGCTAATTTTCTGTTCTCTGCACAAGAGATGTCCTTACAGCTTCTCTTGCCAATAGTCATTTCCTAGGCTTCCCCAACTCATACGTTATTAAGTTGTCAGAGTGAAAACACCAGTTTGTTACTAATGAAAAATAAAACATCTACATACGGATTGCTTTCATCTTCTGAATCCTTAAGTGGTACTAATACATCTTAATAGTGTTCTGCTATTTCCTTTTCCTACAGTCAGAAGAAATTCTCCCTTAACTCAACTTTTTTAAAGTAGCGTTGGTATCGCTTAATTTTTTAACCCACATAAAACTCGCGTGTAATTATAACCACCTGCCAAGAGCTACAATTAGTCTGACAAACCGTTTAGCAGGTGCCACTATTATAAGCCTAGAAATAATTAAGAATATAGGAAGAAACTGCCTCTGTGATTCCAAAAAATGGGATGATTTAATACATGTATTAGCCTTTTCTACCTGGCTGTACGGTTCTCCGGAGGTGCGGTGTTTAAGACACGAAGCTATTTTGCATCTGGAATCCAAGAGGCAGTTTCCTACCAAATCCTGTCCAAGCTTTCCCCCTCTTTACTGTCCACCCTGAATTGGAGATTGCTATGGTTAGGCTGAGAGATGAGACATCGTTAAAGATCATCCCCCATCAACGGATTGAAAACCCAGGGAGGGGCAGCACGAGGAAGGAGCGGAGATTTCTTTCCAGGGGGATTCTGCAGGGCTCCGGGCTCCTACCGCTCATCCGGAGTTGTACATGCAGAGGGATTGCAGGGAGGGCTCTTTTCTTAAGAGGGAAATGAGGTCTAATCCTATTCCTCCAGCTCACTCTGGAGTCCTGTTACTCACTTAGGCACTTTTTAAATCGACACTAAGAAAAAAAAAAAATTTAAAAAAAGTACTGCACATATTTCACACTTCCCAGGCTTTCATCAGCCTTGGGAAGATCATAAAGACCAAGAGGGAGACAGCCAAGGCGATTTGTCAAGAAAATAGTGCTCCCCATGGACACCACTGACTTTTATTTGTCACCCTTTGATAGAACTGCTATTGAACTAAATCTAGCTTAAATCTGTTATTCCTCTATTATCTTTAAGGTAAAAGCCTGTCTGACGGTGGTCCTGTGGCACGGTGATACCGCTTTATCCTATCGGATCTGGCATGGGATTTCTGAAGATGCGGCGCTCTCCCAGTTGAAGCCAGCAGCAGCATGCTGGGTGTGGGAGAAACACCGCCCATAACCCTCCTCAAGAACAACTCTGGCAGCAAATTAAGGCTGTTGATGAGATTTGGAAAGACATTACTAATGGTACAGCCAAAAAAGCAAGAGAGAAGGGGTTTTGCGCTTGAGTTTGCGTCGCAAGTGGGGATGAAATCAAAAATATGGCCCTGTTGGAAGAACAAATGGAGCTCTGACCCCAGAGCAACTACATATAGTCACAAGCTTCAGTTCAGCTTGTGAGGTCTCAAGATGACACCATAATTTATGCAGAAGCCAAAAGAGAAAGAGAAAATTCAGTGGATAACGCTCTAAGATGGGAAGATCAAAACCCAAACTCTGTTTTCATTGTCAGTATCTGGTTGGAAAAGTAATTCCAGGTTTTTCTGGTCTTCTTCAAATCTAAACCAACTTAAAAATAGTTAAGAAAAAGCTTCTCCAGCTGCACAAAGTGATCCCAAAACCTGGGGAATGAAGTGACAAGGGGCAACAGCAGGTAGTAAAGCTACGCAAATCCACACATCCCATCCTGACCCTCCCAAGAGAACAGCAGAGAGCAGCACGCCAGCTAAGAAAGAACATCTGCAGCAAGTCAGACAGCTTCTAACATCAAGTGCAAGGCAAAAGGAAATAAAATGGAAAAGAAAGAAAGATGTCACTACCTCGTCCCTCTCCGTCAACCATGATCCAACACCGTTACCTTACTTCACACAAGAGGTCGCAAGTGAAGGACCCACCTGCCTTGGTGAGCTACCTTGGTTTTATTGTCAAAGTAGAGAAAATCTTTTGTATTTATATTCACTGTGGACGATATTTATCCAGACTTCAAGTAAGGAATTGATCCAGCACCATCTAATAGGCAAAAGAGAAGGTGAACACCTCTTGTCTTGGACTGAAGTGGTATTAAAGGAATGGAAACCCATCTGAGCATAAATATGCTGCGTGAGAGTGTGATGGGAATAAAGTGCCTGGAAAGGAAGGAGGAGAAAGAAGAGAAAGCAGGGAAGAGCAAAATTAACATGGGAAAAGTCAGGAAAGACTGCAGAAGGGGACAAAGGGTATGGAGAGCAAGGCAGGAATTCCAATGGGAGTGGGACAGGCTGCAAACACCGAATGGGTTGGAAGGAACCTCCGGAGATCATTGAGTCCAACCCCCAAACTAACTAACCAGTGCAGATACACCCGAGTACTGCAACTGTCTGCAAGAGTCTGTTTAGAAGCACAGCTGTATTTACGATACAGCTTTATCTCTGCAAGCAGCGTGTTAGAACATTGTGGACTACCTGCTGGAGTGCACAGCACAGTACCAGTCTTCCCAGTAGAAAAATAAATAAAAGACAGTCCAAGTAGTCTTTAAAACCACCAAAAAACAGCCCTCCTAAGCTTCAAAGTTACTCTTTTCCCTGGTTTTCACATTTAAGTGTTAAAAGCAAGGGAAGGGAGGAGGGCTGCTCACTCACCATGCTGGAAAAACCCGAGGTCTTTGGGTGAGCAGAAAGCTTGGAAGATTTCCTAAAGACAGAATCAAGTCTAAACTTCAGTGCTATGCTGGATTGCTTTTTCATAGGATGGAAATAGATCCTGTATTCAGAGATGGTAAGAACAACGGGGTCAGGTCAGAGCACTTCAGTGTGAGAGAACCACGGGTAAACCAGGTCAGATAGGACAACCAGGGTGTGAAGGAGCTTGGATGAAAGATAAAAGAGTTACCTCTGAGAACTGAAATTTGGGAAAATAACGTGTGACAAAATCAGTACCAACAAGAACCAACTTCAGAGGAAAACGAACAGCTCGGAGCAGCTGGAGGAGGTATAGCTCTAAACCCCCATCTGGAATTCCTTCAAGGAAATCCAGGCTCAGTGTAGGAGACAGGAGACACCAGATCAGCAAGAGGACTCAAGGTGGCTGTGATGTTTGCTGAAGCACTCAAGACTCTGTAAAAACCAGTTGCCTGGGGCACCGTGGCTGGAGGAAACGATCACAGCTGATGGAGGGTGTTGTTCATGTTGAATGGTTTTCATGTTGACCATTCTGGGGTAAAAGCCACTGCAAGGTGCCCTTAATGACTGGAACTGAGGTACCAAAATGTCTAATGTAATGAATAGGAAGGAAGAATTCAGAGTGAGATTTCAGACTGACCTGCACTTTTGGTTAGTGGGGTCTTTTTTCAGTTTCTTTCTTTTTAAATAAGAAGCCAAAATAAGAGTTGGAACAGAATAACCTTGTTCCTCAAGGTTAGCTCCTCAACACTGACCAGTATGAAAGCATCCATCACTGTGTCAGCAGAAGAGAGAGCCCGAACCTGTAAGGGACTGGAGCAAATGGAAGTAATGTGGCAGCATACACAAACCACCCAAAGGACATTCCTTTGATTCCCACTGTGGCAGAAGTACAAAGTGTAAAAAGATATTTATCATACATAACTGGAACTTTACATGGTTTGGAGACATAAGGCACAATATGTTCTGTGATGGAAAGTCCTACTTTTAAAAGAAGTTCTTAGTGCAGAGAACCTCTCTAGTACTCAAATCTCTATAAATTATTACATACTATGAACAGGTTCTAACGGTAAAAGACAAGTCTACCTCTTTGGAATCATAGTTTTATAATTAAGGCCAGAAGGGACCAGTCTATCACCTACAAGGAGACCCTGAATATTTGATGGCCTCCCACAATCCTGATGCAAACTCCCCATTCTATCTACTTGATCAAGTGGGATGAACAAACCATCCTGCCCTTCCAAATGTAAAACAAAAAAATTAAACAAATCCCCTAACTGAGTGTCTGCCTTTTCCCTATAACTCTCCACAAAGCAGAGCATCTGTAGCCAACGGATTTAGAAACATCAATGGAAGAAAGTTTTGCTCTCAACATGCTTACAAAGGACTTCTTGATGTCCACAGATATTTCACTGCCTCTTAACTCCTATTCAGACACCTCATTTTCAAGCCTACTTCACCACACTGAGTTACTGACAATGCAACTTGAAGGCCATTTTATTCTTGCTGAAACGTAGGGGCAGATTCTCAACCAATGTTGACTCTGATAGCTCTGCGAATGAGTGGATCTATTCCCTCATCTCAATGGTATTTCTCTTCTCCAAGCACAGGGAGAAAGAGGACTGTCACTTAGAAGAGCTCTACAGGGAGGAAGAACTGTTAGAGTTCAACTCTTAGAGCCCAGTGAGTAGCTGTGAGATCTCACTTGGTGTTTGGCCAAACAGACAGGCAACCACCTCTGCAACAAAGCCAGCACAAGCATGGCTCCAAATGCCAATCACAACTCCTAAACGAGCTTGAGGACACTGCATGGTGTGCCGTGAAGACACGCTGGCACAAAGAAACATAGGCTGGAGATTTCAGAACTTTTCATAAATTCCTTCAACTATCTCATCAATAAAGCATCCAAAAGGCTAACCCTTCTCAAGTAGTAGCTACACTTTGTGCCATACACCCAGTTGAATTTCTTCTTTGCCAGAACCCAACGCAGCTCCACCTACACTCGGATCCCTCTACCCAATACGCAGAAAGCAAGATGCTCCCACTGCTACCTTCCACTCCAAAACTGTATCAAAGAGCTTGAATGTGGCAGGGGAGCATTTATGTCACTTTGGTCTCAAAAAGATCTGCTTACTTGCCATAAATGAACCAGTTTGCACTCTGGTATTGGAAAAAACTGGTCAGTGAGTTGATATGTGGAGTTCCTGGCCCTGGGTAGCTCCCGAAAGGTATTTTCAATACTGTCACTAGAGTCCCATCAAAGAGAGATAGCAGCAACTTTAACAGCAGGCAGACTAAGTCAAATGTGCTTCGAGGAACAGAGTACACACTTAATATACTGGGTGAGGAATGTTAATTAATAGAATCATAGAATGGCATGGGTTGGAAGGGACCCCAAGGATCACAGCGCTCCAAGAACCCTGCCACAGGCAGGGCCACCAACCTCCAGGCCTGGAGCTACACAAGGTTGCCCAGGGCACCATCCAACCTGGCCTTGAACACCCCCAGGGACAGGGCACCCACCCCCTCTCTGGGCAGCCTGTTCCAGCCCCTCCCCACTCTCTCGGTAAAAAACTTCCCTCCCCCTAATATCCAATCTAAACCTTCCCTAATAATTCACTTTCATTATCTCTTTGTCCTCCTTGAGCGATTTGACAGATAAACTTTGTATTTTTAATTCTCAAACGATGGAAAATGTTATCTTGGAAGAGCAAAGTCAACCTCTTACCTACAGGGGTGGGTTATTTAAGCTACATATGCCATCTTGCTGTAACATGGAAGACTTTCATCGGTTAAGGAGAAGGGGTGGGGAGAGGAGGGTAGGAAGCTGACTTGAGACCAGTGAGAGCAGCAAGTTAATGCCTCAAAGGGTATGTCCTAGAAAAGGCATTGCTACCATCGCTACCGCGAGTGTAGTACCACGAGTGGTAACGGTGTTGGAAGAACTGAAGTAGCCGTGACCCGCAGGTCTGTTCCGAACCACAGTGACATCAAATGAGATTTACACAAGTATTTCGGTACAAGGAAGCTGCAAAGTAACCAAGGGATTTAAGAGCCTAAGGAAGTTCCTAAGTTCTTCTCAAAATCTGTTGGATTTTTCACAGAATCACAAGGTTGGAAAAGACCTTTGAAGATCATCAAGTCCAACCATTCTCATCCTAAACTAAACCATATCCTTAAGTACCTCATCTACCCTTTTTTTGAACGCATCCAGGGAAGGTGACTCAACCACCTCCCTGGGCAGCCTGTTCCAGGCCCTGGCAACTCTTTCAGAAAAAAACTTTTTTCTAATGTCCAATCTAAACCTGCCCTGGCACAGCTTCATGCCATTTTCCCTTTCTTTGATGACTATTCTCTGGACACATCTTTGCACACCAAAACACTCCAGTGTCCTGCCTGGTAAGTAACTACATCAGGAGAACAGTAAAACTACAGTTAAGCTACTTAAAGGGTAAAAATGGAGCACAGGCTCTGCAGTGCTCAAGACCGGTCAACAGAGAACATTTCTCACCGAAACACAGAACAGGAAGGCATGGACCAGCCTATGGTAGATGCTTTTTGAGAGTCTAGCAACAGAGGAAGAAGAGGATGTTATTATTTTAGGTCATCTCTACACAGTCTCTCCTGTTGAAGGGCAGGCATACTGTCCAGCCAGCTACCCAGCTGTGGGCTAGTTTGAGATTTCTTAATAAAAAGGGGAGTTAGCTCATAACACCACAACACACTCTCTGCAAGGGGAGATGGCAGGTGGTTTGAGGACAACACGGTTACGTTTACTTGGCAATAACTGCTGATAAGGCTTCCAAACTGAGATGCTACAGAGAACTTGCAGTGGCACAGAAGATCTAGTTAGAGATTCAGGAACCAGAGGGACAAGAGTGCAGTCGGTACCCTCTGCCCACAGGTAGGGCGAGAAATTTGAGGGAGTACTGGGCCATGGCTAATCTTCCTCAACACTACAACCGAGTAACAAGTGAAGAAGAGCTGAAGCAGAACCCTGGGTGCTATGTAATAATGCTGTCACACATAACTCAACATCTGGCTTGGTTCTAACTCCCCAAGAAGCAATACATACGTGGGGGGGAAGACACAAAGGGACAAGAAGCGGCTTTGCATAGAAAACTAAACTGGATTCTGTCCCTGCTGCTGTAAGGTACCATTAGGAACAGGTCATTATTTAAGTTTACGAAGTAGCTGCGTTCCAAGTGTCACTAATAACACTGGTATTAAAGAGAATTAGGGGGTGGAAGATCTTCTGTTTTCAATCACAGAAAAGACAGAAATCCTTTTAATTATGACCATGCCAATCCACATCTTTCTAAAGCGGCTAATTACATGTCAGGAGGACACCCAGTCATTCAAAAGAACTTGCCATCACTTTTACTGCCACGTTCTTACGCACTTATCCTACCCATCCCAATTACCCTGGCTGCAGTTTGAAAGGATTTAGCAGAAGTGCACTGGATGTTTTGATCAGCAGAATGCACCCGCTTCCATTTAACAGCGGAGGGAAGAGAGGGAATAAATGGCAGAGTAGAGCCTTCTGCCAAGCCATCTGAGCGAGAGATGCACTGTACATGCAGAAACATCAAAGGCCCATTACACAGTTCACTCCAGTTCAATGGGTTTAGTTCACTCACGCTTTAGCTGTTGGCCAGAGCGCTCCGACGCTTACTGGAATAAACAGGGAAGAGCACAACGTTGCAGCAATCAAACCCATTAATTAGGTTTCTCAATCGGCCTGATTAAAAGGGGCATTTAAAATATGCTTTGTGAGGGTTTTTTTCCCCCCTTGCACTCCCAATGACAAATCCTTTTCTAATCTCCACGACATAAAGCTGTCAATATTATCACCTGGGTACCACACCAAGAAGCATCACAGAGTGTATCCCAAAAGCACAGAAAGGTTTATGTCTTCCAGCAAGCACAAACTAAAGCATGGTAGGGATTTTCATAAAGAGAGTGTGGCAGAGGAACCTTAACAAACCCAGAAAGTAGTTCATACTTATTATTTTAATTGTGCCAGTATCATCTTAGCTACAGCATCACCTATGTTCAAGGGGTGCCTACGTGAAAACAAGCACGAGCAAACAATCCTAGGCTATTTTTAAGTCCTAAAAACTAAAACTGAGGTTAGCAATAAGCAACTCTTTAGATGGTTGATTTCTTCTCCCCCACACCTGCCTCAAGGGTGCCACCAACGTAATGTTAATTCGATTTACTTTATATTTGTTGGACCAAAAAACCCAACATCAAACCGCTGTCATCTTACTGACAGCCCTCAAAATGACCAGTTCCACTTCTCTTTTAACACGTTTCTCATAGAGGAGAAAAATGATTTTTGTGTATTTTCCATCTGAATTTATAGCTGCCATCTCTAGAACACCTCTTTTTTTTTCATTAACGTGCAACGTCTTTACTTGGACACTTTAAACCCCATAAATTAGGCGACAGTAACAGATGCTAAAATGAAGGTTTTTGGGCTATGCTTTTCAGCTTGCCAAATGCCTCTTGGCCAATAACTGATTCAATGTCCTGAGTAAATATCCCAGCTGCAAAAAAGCCCAACGGGGAATGTTTTATATTGAAATGTCTCTGCAACTCTTCTCAGGAATGGCATGGTATTTTTTGGTCAGGTCATCAACCTTCCCCTCTAAGAAATCACAGTGAAAACACCCGGCTCCACAAAGCTCTGTTAAATCAGTCGGGATCACAGTAGAGCCCTGCCTCCTAACTACACACAGCAAAACTTCAGCTGTCTCCTAAGAATAAATACATTGGCTCAACTGACATAGAACAGAGTTTTCAAGACCAATCCCATGAAGAAAGATTCCTGCCAAATGATAAAAGCTACACCAAACTCAAGATTATTGTCTACAAGCTGAAGACTTTGATCCAAATAACATCAAGTTAAATAACTTGAAGGAGGAGGAGAGCTACTTGGGTGGGAAGCCTCGTCTAAAACAAAAGCAAAGTTTATTTTGACTAAATAACCCTCTAGAATTTGCTGGTAATTATCCAATGAACTTGAAAGAAGCTGGTGAATTCTGGGGGATGAGGGCTGCACAACGATGTAGCTGGGATGGGAGGAGGAACGTAAACCTTCTGCTAAGAAAATGATTATCTAAAATAAGTAGAATTCCAGGGGAAAAGGGGAGGAAAAAACATCCTCTCCTAATAAAGACCCAGAGCTCTCAGTACTACAGGCAAAAACCTCATGCTGAATCTCAGTAATTTGCAGGCAAAGGTGTGGATCCAGCTTTGCATCTGAGTTAAGATCACACACAGGGAAACAAGATCCTGCATTAAGTGCTTTAGAGGGAGCAGTTCTGAGGTTTGAAAGCTCTCACACCAGTTCTGCTGGCTGTAGCTATATGAAAAATAAAGGTATGTTTCCTTATAAAACCCAGTTCCAACTGCCACATCTTGGTGACTCAACTACACCAGGGGAAGGCCAGAATGATGCTTGCATTTGACATCTTTGCAAGCAGCATCTCATTATGATAGGAACATTTTTATACCACACAGGGGAACTCAAAATCTTGGTGAACTCATCTCCATGTTCATACACACCTTGAAGACAGAAATTAACGCTTGGGAGTCTACCTGACCCCATGCCAGTCCATATCTGCAAGCACCACCATGATTTATCTTCAAAATATCATCCAACCCAGACATAAAGTCTGCCCAGTGAAGCATGTTTGGTTTTTCTTTCCCAGCAGGGACCAAGAGCAAACATTTAAGGAAAGAAAAGGAGGATCCAAGTGAGTATAACAAGACTCTTTCCCAGTCAATAATACTCTTTCAGCTTCTGATAGCCACCAACCAACGATTTACTCAACCAAAATGTTCTAGATTATCATACTAGTTACCAGTGGGCCTATGTTAGCGATGTTTTTTCCTGTAATACCTTCAGCTATGTGAACTTTTTTCAAGTCTCCACACCCAGCAGCAAGACAACAGTAAATCCTCACTAAGAAAGGCAAAAACTGACCTACAGCACGAAACACGTTATGAGAACATGGAAAACTCTCCAGTTCGATGCTAAGCAATAAAACAAACAGAGTAATTCAAAATATCCCTGAAGAACTGTGTAAACAGAGCAAATAATTAATGAAAGTTATTACTTATGGCTTGATTGGAACCTGGAGCCAGACCCTGCAAATAAAGGTCCCCTCTATTAGGAGAATAGGAAACCTAACTTCTTATCAATAACAGGAGGAAAGGAAAAATAAAACCCAACAAAAAATTAGGGTATTTTCTTTAAATGACTCAACATGTACAGATCAGAGCTAGGGAACACTTCAACCTGAGCAGGTTTGTACAGAATCATACATGAAATGAGGTCAGAAGAGACCTTTGGAAATCTCTAGTCCAACCTTGTCCAGTTGAGTTTTGAACATCCCCAAGGATGGGGTTTCCACTGCCCTTCTATGATCCTGGGGTCCCTGTCCTACCACTCTAGGAAAATAGTTCTCTTTATATTCATTCTTTAATGCAACTTGAGCCCACTGCCCTTCACCTTTTTGCCATGTACCTCTGAGAAGAGCCTGGCTCCGTCTTCTCTAAACCCACCCATTAAGACAGCTGAAGAACCAAATACAAGATGCCTCCAGAGCCAGTCTGAACAAAGTCAGGTCTCACAAACGCTCACCACATGACATGAGCTCCAGCCCTCTTGTCTCAGCAACCCTACACCAGACTCACTCCTGCTCAACACTGCACACAGTACTCCAGACGTGGTCCCACAAGTGATAAGGAGGGAACTAGTGGCTTTGCTTGACCTGCTCAAGGCTCTTCTACGTGAGATTCCTCAAATGCTTTTAGAGTATCTAGAAGATGTCTCTATAATGCTATAACACCAACAGGTAATGTGTCTACTCACTGCTGTGTTGACTTTATCATCTCAAAATGCTTTTGCAAACGCTTGGGATCTCAGACTTCAGGAAAAGGTGGGGGAATTGAAAAAAAAAGCAACCAACCAACAAACCAAAAACCCAAAACAAGCCAAAAAAAGGAGTGGAGGTAGAAATTGTTGTTTTAAGAAGACGGTGAGAGACAACAACTCAAGTATAACGACTTTATGAGTGACAAAATAACAGCCAGAACTTACTCTACAAAGTTAAAAGCAATCTGTGCCTGTCACAGAAGAGGAGCATCTTAAATAATTTCTTCTCTATTCACAGAACAAAAAGGTAGATCCAGTCGGCCACCAGATCTACTTCAAGGGCACCCACATGAGAACAAATTGCAGTAATTCCAGATTGGCTACAACAAGTTGCAACTGAATTGCAGCACTACAAAAATGAGGCATAATTTTCAAGATAATCCAGAGACAGAAAGACAAAGACAACTCCCATATTGCAGAAAAAACCCTAGAACAAAGGCTAAATTCCAGGGCATGCTCTCCACCACCAATTCTTTCACTTACTCCAGATCACGTACACTGCTCCTGATATCATCACATCAGCCTCTGTTTCATTTTAACTAACTCACATCAAACCAAAAGGTCGTTAGCCAGCTGCACATTGTTCATTATGAACTTTCAGAATGAAGGAACTAAACTGCCTGAGCATTCCGGTTAACAGCTGATGTCCTAGTCTTTCCTTGCTATCTCCCTGACGGTCAAAGGAAAACCAAAATAGAGATGGGCAATCCAAAAGGGGACACCAGGGAGCTAAGCATCCAGTTCCCCAGTTAAGTCACTTGTTACCTGGTGAGAAGATGGTATTTACCAGGAAGCTGCAGCCAAGGAGGATCTACCAACGCCCAGTTGCTCACAAGAGGGATCAACTGTTTAACCTTCAGCTAGGATACCGATGCGTGATGAGACCAGCAGCTACCTCACAGTGACAAAGAGAATTCAGACCAGATTATTCTACATTAGACAGAACAGATGTACAATTTTAGCAGTGTTACTTCAATCCTGCATCACATGAACCTATAATCAGGGTACAGAGCCTGTAGTATTGGATTAATTCTTCCCTACTGTTTTAAAAAGTCACTCCTTGAAACAATGACTTTTTTTTTTTTTAAAAAAAAAGAAAGATGGTATAGAAAGCAATATTTCTTTTAAAATTGCAGCTGTCCAACAGTTTGAGTCTGTTCTTTTTAAAATGAAACAGCCAGAACAAATGGTGGTGGCAAGCCCAACGTAAAGAGGCCATCGATTATTAAAATCTCCTTACTATAAATCGTGGATGTTGCTTGTCAGCTTGGTGTGTGACTGTAGTATGAATAAGTAGGTAAAATTCCACTAAGGCTATAGTTTGCTCGATCATTCCACTGTGCAAAAATAGAAATAAAAGCTCTCCCCATCCTTTCACTCTTTAGTACCAAAACATTCATACATGCAGTAAGAAAAAACCAGCAACGGTCGCTGAACCAATTCCTTTCTTTCCTGAGTCTGCCCTGATGCTACTTATGAATTTGCCTACTCAAGAAATGCAATAAACCAGGAAAAAAAAATAAAAATAGACGGCTTCATTCTGCTTCAGTGATCTATATCTAAGGAAAGCACATAAATTTTTCCAATGAAATCCATAAATGAAAGACGAGGCCAAGCCCTACCTATATATCTTCAAAGTTACAGAGACAAAGAGGTGCCAAGCCTGCGCCCTCTGAAAGCACAAAATCTCCTCTGCACTTACCTAAGCAATTCTCACAAGATTAAGTGATGGAAAGATGATCTAGTCAGCCTAAGCCTTGGGAAGGGGTTTAGGCTGGTTAAAACCTGCCGAAGAGCCACGTTTTTTGGAGTTAAGAGTGAGGAAGGGATGAGAACAAGGCGAGCAGTAGCAAATTCCCCTTGTCCCCCCCACCTTTAGAAGCGGAGGGAGGGGGGGAAAAGGGAAACCCATCCTTCAGATTAAGCTGTTTCCCCCTTTTGAAGCTGTTCCTACCTAAAGGGGGAAGGTACAAATGGAATGTTGTGCAAGCACTCTGCAAACTTTTTTGGGTATCAATATACCAACAATTACCTGGGTTTTTAATTGTTCTTTCCAATGTAACCCAGTCCTGCCCGTCTCTAAACACTTCCCGTGCTGTTCCCATCGAAACGTTTCCTCTTACCGGCAGCAACATATCATTTTATCAGGATGCCAGGAGATCATTTCCACACAATGCCAGCAGCAGATGTAATTTTCTTAGATGCACACACAGTTCATCATTTAGATACTAGATGACAAGGTGATCGCAGGGTGACTCTGTAATGCAAGTTTTGCCGTTTGGTATTTTTGAATTCTCAAATGATTTAAAAAAAAGACTTATCAAATATAAATATCTTTAAGAAAAAAGTAACAAAAGTGCTACATATGATCAAGGAAAACAATTCCATTAGTTTCTGCTACTTAAAGTAGGTTTGCTTTACAAATATTACCACATCCATTATCAGTATGGCTTCCAATTATTAATTAAATTGCTCGTAGCAGTATAGCTTTCTCACATCTTAACAAGGACAGAGTAAAGAGAACACAAAACATTCATACCCCATTTCTCAGGTAAGACATCCTCCTGCCTTTAAACAAACAACCAAGAAGTTTGTATTGAGGAGAATATTTATGCTACGATGGTTATCTAGCAAAGGTCAGCTGCAAAAGTTCTCTGATAACCTTTCAGGCTACTCAGGAAGTAGGCATTAGTTACACAGACGTGTAAAAAAATCCACTCACCCATTTTATGACCTTAATACCTTCCTGGAAAACATTGCTTTTGAAAAGTGGCAAAGTGGGGAGGGGAGTAGGGTGGGGAGAGAAAAGGCGAGAGGAAGAAGAAAAGGTGAAATTGTTAATGACAGATCGATAGAGTCTAGACCTCTTCTGAGCAGGCACTGCTAGCCATGCCAAATAATGAATAGTGGTTTTGAGAAGTGGACTGTTGCCCATTAGACATTCAGCTCATTTTTCATATGATCCCAGGCTGGGTTTCAATCATGGTCCCAGAGGCAGAAGGCGGTACTTATCCACTAAGCCACGCAGGTTGCGAGAGGAGAGGATGTCTGTGTTGAATATGTGAACATCAACTGAAATATGTGAATGTGTTTCCAATGGACATTCTCAGCACAGCACCCAAAAGTATATCAAGTCACTGTATGACCAGTGAGGCACGGCTTATTGCAGCTGGAAATCATTTATTCCCATGCTGAAGTGGGGTTTCTAGTGTTCTTTTTACTCTCTGTTGATACTCCCGATCTGGTGTCCATCGACCCTGTGCCACTACCTCAGCTTGCATCCTTTCAGTCTCAGAGAAGGAAAAGCGTACAGACTACTTTTGTTTTTAAACACAATCTCTAAGGGTATCCAAGATTTTTTAAGTGTAGCCTAAGACTTGTAATTGAGGGCTGTCTAAAATACCTGGAAGCACTTTGAATGCTAAGACAGAGCAGCAAGATTTTTCTAGCCACTGGGGCTGGGAGAGGGAGGTTGGTTGGTTGGTTGATTGATTATTTATTGGGAATTAATACTGAGAGAGTATATGCAAAGGCTGAGGGCACCATGCCATCTTCACAGAACAAGACCCTAACAGCTAACTGACGTACAAGAAACTGCAAAGTTATACTGTAAGAACACATATTAAGGACCGAGGAAAGTCTGCTAAGGTGCTACGTCTAAAACTAAGTTACTTCTTGCTTTGACCCTCCCCTTTCTTTGTATCAGTCGTCGTCTAGAGCCTCTGTCTTGATCTCGTTGGCTCCTTGCCGGGCCAATGCCAAGATGGTGTGGTTTACCGCTGCCATTTCCACGGCTAATGAAATGGGGTCTTGATGGTCACTATGGCTAGTGCTGTCATCCTGGGAAGGTGGAAAGGAGAAGAGAGAAGCATTGTTACTCTGTGAGTAGAAAACCGGTGGATAAAACTAGTGTGTAAAGTACTGGACTAAGGGCAGCCAATTACATGTTCGTTACAGGGGTAGGAAGTGAAAGGAAATTACAAAATTAATTTAGGACTAATTTCCTAGGTAATCAAGGCAAGGGGGGGTGGCACACCGTCTTTTTGAAGAGAGAAATTTGAGGGGGAGGGGGGTCTATTTCAGGAAAACACTAAACTATAAAGATAGAAATGATACAAAAGGTACATCAGGAAAGCAAACTATGATAGGAATTGTTACATGGTGCACAAATTCATGCTATGTTTCCACTTTGAACACACAGTTCTGGTCATCCCCTTTAAAAAGAGGGCACGATAGGACTCGAGAAGGTGGCGAGAACGGCAGCGTGGGGCAAGAGAGGCAGGGGTGGCTTCTTCATGAGGAGAGGCTAAACGGACCTGGGTTCTTCAGTTTGGAAAAGAAACAGCTGAGGGGTGGTATGGTAAATGTTTATTACAAGTAATTAGTAAATAGAGAACAACTGTTTGGGGCTTCTCATGGTATAATAAGGGCGCTCAGTGGAAGGACAAAGCAGCACCGGGAAGCACTGTTTCACTTAGCACAGTTCAGGTGTAGGATTCAGTGGGTATTAGAGCAGATGAAAGTAAAAATGGCTTCAAAAGGCAGGAGTTGGGCAAGCAGAGGGAAAATCAGTCTGCTAGAAACTATGAAAACTGAAAGTGGATGCGTTGTTCAGCTCTGGACGCCTCTCAAAACTACTGACTTCCAGAAGCTGGAAGCTCCTGTAATAAAGTCATTCTATATATTCTGTAAAAATGCATTTTTTTAAAGAGCTGCTATTGACTTCTATCAGAAACAGGACCCAAACCTAGACTTAAACCCTGCCTGGAGCCCATATCCTGTGAAGACACAGACTTCCCGCAGGTATAGGCAAAAAGATGCTGAAAAACTCCCAGACTACTAAAAAAACCCCAGTGGAATGGTTTTGGGGAACTGGGACTACTGTAATTTGGTTGGTAATTTGGGGGTTGGACTCAATGGTCTCTTGAGGTCCCTTCTAACCCCTACAATTCTGGAATTCTGTAATTCAAATTGTGAAGGTGAAGATGCTGCCAGGTCCTCCAGCCCACTGAAGTACACACCATCTATTTCTTTGTTTTATTTCCTAAAAAGCAAAGGGTCCCAGATTTAAGAGGACCACCGTGTGGATGGCTGTGATGCCTGACAAGTAAAATTGAGACAGAGAAAGCGTGGTGCTACAGGACTGCAGTGAAACTTTGGGAGCCAAGGAAGGCCAAGGGCTGCCTTCTACACGCGGACAATGGCCATACGACAGCAGGCCTCAAAGTCTGACAATTCTAGCACCGGTTTTACAGCAGGTGGTGAGTGTTTTTATGGGTCTACATCAGAAACAGGGCCTGATTTTGAATGACAGGAGGGAGAACCAGCAATATCCCATCTCTAATCCCATCTGTCAAATAAATTCTTCTGGGACTCTGGGAAAAATCAGTGTTTTCCCATCTTTAAGATGGGGTGCTAACATGTATCACACCATAATCCTGACATTTTTGAATTATTTTAGTTCCTTTTTAATTTACAGAAAGGCTTTTTAATTTAAAGAAATGATAAACATTTATCAGCCTTCTGACCACCTCTAAGTGATGAACTTGTGACATCTGAACTTTAAAACGTGTATTATGCCTTTTTAAATTAAGATGAGGGGTGGCAAACATGGAGAGGGCAATAAAAACCTCAGGATTTGATAAAATCCTAAGGTTATTTAAAGGAATGCCTTGATTTACAATAAAACACCAGGCAAATATTGTGATGTGCGCACACTCTACAGGTAGTAATTGTTACCAAGGTAAGAAATACAAAGTCCTTGACTTCTAGAGGGTTAGGCATTCCATTAGTGTTTGGGTGGACTTTGTGTTTTAAAGTTTACTAGAGTTTAAGTGTGGCTGTAGAAAAGAGAATTTATGGGTTTAACAGCTAAGGGATGTTAAACGGTCATCACAAGAGCTTGCCATTTAATCTGCTTCACTGCTAATGCCTAATTAGACTTCGTAGAGGAGCCCAGCTAGATTACTGAGAAATGTAATTTTTAAGACCTCTAAACAAAAGTCTTTAAATTTTAATAACCAATTTATTTCTCTTTTCCAAATATTTTGGATAGCACAGAGAGGAAAAATATAGTTTGGGAGTCTACAGAACACTCTGTCTCAGTGTTTGGGTCCTGTATCTGACTGACAAGAAATTATCTGTGCTTGGCAGCAGTTTCAAAATACTTTATAAGAGTCAGAGAGCAGCCTCTCAGTATCATGAGCTAGCAGGTTGGTTCCACCAAATCTGCTGGTGATGACCTATATAAAGGGCCTTAATGCCTATCAGAAGCAGAGCGGCTGGGAATGCTCCTGCCAGATATCTGTCATACTGGGCTACGGCCAAATCTGCCAGGGATTCGTTCCAGGATGCTCAGCTGTTATTACACTCCACCTTTATAGAGGGAGACCTACCTATTTCTCCCAAACGAGTCAATTAAAAGCAATCTACCCACCCCAGATGTTGGGTGTAGGACCAAACACAGCTCCTATCCAAACCAGAACCAAGGAAGTGAACTGTTCAACAAGTCCACTGGTGCCAAGGACACACAGCCCTGAGGGGGTTTGGCCAACTGACACCTGAAGGAAAGTTGGGAAGGGGATGCAATACCTGTCAGGAAGGTGTGTGAAGGAAGGGTCACCAACTTTAGGGTAGGTGAGGGCTCAGAGTGCGGGAAGGGGTATTCTTTTGCTAGAGAATTTAAAAAAGAAGTTGCTGTCAAGGGTTAAAAATAACCAAGACAAATAGAGAATGCAAAAAGGAACAAAAAAAAAAGAAGAGAGACAGATAATATGTTCAACAATCCAAATAGTGGCACAGTGTTGCAGAATAATATGGAACAGGTACAGGGACAAATAAATGTCAAACTTTTAGTTCATCAAATCCTTTCCCCCCCACCCTTCACTCTTTGTCTGTCAGTGGCCTTGGGGCCTGATCCTGAGACACCTGAAAAGCACTCCTGGCAGCCAACCAGGGAGCTCAGCACCTTACAGGAGGGTGCTCAGTGTCTTCCTGCACAAGGGTGAGAAAAGGGGTTACTACAGAGCAGCAGGGGCTTACTGCTGTGCTTGTCTGGGTGCCAGGTAAGGAGCTCACAGTAGCTGTAGGACAGGCGATAACAGAGACACTTCTTGCAGGAAGAAATGGTAAGTGCAAGAGGAACCCCCATGCCTATGATTGCAGGGAAGCCTGTTGGTGCCTGATGTATAGGAGCAACTGTTAAAGACCCATACACATCCTTTCTTGAGGGTGAGTAGGTAACTACAACGGTGCCAGGGTAAGGAGAGCGCAAGTTATGCGTGGTGCACTGGGTGAGTTAGCACTCTCCTAACATTTTTCATACATTGCGTGTGGCGTGAATGGTGTAACTTGCTTGTTTGGAGCAGATCCTCCTGTCTTCTTCTACCTTCTCTGCTTCTCTGCCTCCCTCTGAACATCTTCCCTCCTCCTCCCCATTGCGTACTTGCCAAGTGTCCTGTTGTATGACAATAAATCCGTGTGGGTGAATACTGGTTGCTCAACACAATTCAAACAGGGGAGCTGTGCTCTTCCACTTTCCCCATTACAATTACATCAAAGGAAAACATGAACAAGAGACATCTGGTTTGCAAGAGGTAGAGGGCCTCTTCGTGTGTCATGGGACCTCTCCCTGTTTTGGGCCACGTGGTGCAGCCATGATGCTTACCTGTTCTGAGTAGTCATTGCCATCAACGTCGTCGCTGTTGGAATGACCTCCTGGACTCTGTACATCTATTCCATGGCTCTCCAGGATTGCTGCTTCTTCGAAAAAAGCAAATGGATCCCTAATTTATCTGATGCAGTAGAGGAATTAAAAGTAACTCCTTTGTTTCAGTAAGTTGGAATAACTGGAAAAGCAGAGTTAGCTCTTTCACTTCCCTCTCCAGTATTTGGAAGGTAGGACATGTACAGATACTGCTTTGCCTGAAATCCTTTTCCTGCCAACTAACAGACTTCTTGGAGAGTAAGAATCCTTGTTTTCCAGCCAGTCCTATTAGAAATTAGCTTAATTCCTAATGCACTGGTGTAGCAAAAGCATTCCCTGTAGATCTTCCCACATAGTTTGGACTAGCAAGACTTGGGAGGGGACAGGGAGGAGGGAGAGTCTGAAAATAAAAGGAGACTTTTTTAAAAGCACTTAAGGGATTTAAAAACACACGTTAGAATCCACGCATCTAAAGCTCCATTTGGTTCTTTTGAGTCTCTTTCCAATGCTCCTCCCCATACAGTAGAGATACATTTGTAACTCCATCCAGCCTGGACTAACTTTGCTTCGGTCCCTTCCCCTTGCCCTTCACCAGACTGTTAAAAACACTAAAAATAGCTTAGATCTCTGTAGCACGTTAAATGCTGTAAAGAAATTTGTCTCATTTGCAAATTTGGCAGAAAAAAGCAGACAGCAAATATCTGACATTTGATGTAGCAGACAGGGAAACTTCAGCCAACCACATCCTGGGCTGCATCAAAAGGAGTGTGGCCAGCAGGTCAAGGGAGGGGATTCTCCACTCTCATGAGATCCCACCTTCAGTGCTGTGCCCAGTTCAGGAGTCCCCAACATAAGAAAGCCATGGAACTGTTGGAGCATGTCCAGAGGAGGCCACAAAGGTGATTAGAGATTTGGAGCACCTCTCCTATGTAGCCAGGTTGAGAGAGTTGGGATGGTTCGGCCTGGAGAAGAGAAGGCTGCAGGGGGACTTTATACCACCTTCCAGTACCTGAAGGGGCTACAAGAAAGTTGGGGAGGGACTTTTTAGAAGGGCCTGGAGAGACGGGATGAGGGGGAATGGGTTTAAATTGGAAGTGTATAGAATTATATTGGATATTCAGAAGAAATTCTTCACTATGAGGGTGGTGAGGCCCTGGCACAGGGTGCCCAGGGAGGTGGTGGCTGCTCCCTCCCAGGAGGTGTTCAAGGCTGGGCTGGATGGGGTCTTGAGCAGCCTGGGCTGCTGAGAGGTGTCGCTGCCCATGGCAGGGGGTTGGGACTCGATGATCTTTAAGGTCCCTTCCAGCCCAAAGCAGGCTGTGATTCTATGAAAACAGTGGTTAACAGGCAGGTGCAGATCTCTTTGTCTACATATCATAATTCTGCAGAGCACCTGAGTGAGTGCAGGAAACCCTGCATGCATTGCAGAAGTTCTTCCAGTCCTGGCCATTAGAACATGTCACGCTTATCCACATTACCAGTGTCTACCTCTTAGAAGTTCAGAGTCACTTCTAATTTCATTATGCTCTGCTACTTGCACAAAGAACCTGCAGGGCTCACTCTGAAGTGACTTTTGGTTTATCCTGATCATCAAGAAAAATTATGACTTTGTTCCAGCCGCTTGTCGCTGCGCAACCCCTTGGAATAATAAGAAATAAATAAGGAGCACAGGTAAGCAGAAGGTGGTTTGCAGAACCTACGGTTGCAGTGGCTGTATCTGAGGTAAAACAACTCATCTGGACTCTTAGATCCCTGTGGGGTCTCTGGGATGGCAGTAAGAAAGACACCCCCAGGTTTTGGCTGAAAAACCAAGGCTGTTTCAGTGGAACACAGCCACCAGGAAAACTTACAACCAGATAAAAGCTCTTCAGAACATCCACTTCTCATTTAAACAGCACGCTAAGGATGCAGACTTGCAATCGTCTCAATTTCTCTTATTTCCATTGCAGGTATTCCAAGGTTTTATATTAGATTATATTTTGGGTACCCAAAGGAGCCTGAGCAGAGGGAAATACGGTTATCCCTCCGCCAACAGAATTCTCACTTTGGTTTTTAAAACTGATCTTCCAGTAAAACTTCATAACAGCATCATTTTTCCTGCACTGATGATGGAATCCCATCAATTAAACCCCTATCCCTATGTCAGAAAAAGTCTGGAACAGCAAAAGACTAATTTTTAAAATTACTCCAGGTTTCTATTAAGAATGTCAGAACCTGGAGTATTTTCATTACTTCAAGCTTACATAAATCCCATCTCTCCTGAGCAAGCCTAGGTACTGAACCCTGAGAACAGGTTCTCTGATACATTACCGATATTGGCTCTTCTTTTGATTTCCTTTCTTCTGTTGGCAAACCAATTGTACACTTTAAGGGAGGTAACTCGCTCCAAATCTGATAACTTTTTTCCTATGAAAGCAACAAGGAGGGGAAGAAAAATCAAATCACAGAAGCATTGTTATTCACTAGTTCCAGAGGTGGGCAAAGGATCCATACCCCTGATAAACCCCTGAAACACCCACAACTGAGGGTTACAGTTACAACTGAGAAAAAAGAACTTGATGCAGATCAAAGGACTGCACCCAGATAGTATAGGAATAAATGGCAAATAGCTCTCTAAAACTGAAGTAGCTTTTCTTTTTTCTTTTAAACAGAAATATGGGAAGCTGTTTGCAGATTCAATCCACTAAATCCAGAGTCACGGGGAGAACTGAGGGCTGCTTTTCTACTTCAAGCACAAAATGGAGATTCAAAATACTCAAATAATTCACAGCCCTGCTGCAAAGTGTATACCCATGGGCATGTTCCCTTACTACATCCTGCAAGGATATAGCACGATGACATGTTTTCTTCAGCAGCAAAATGAACGTAGAAGTTTTGTGTCATCATTTTGCCTGGAGCGTTTTCCCTACGAGGAAAAGCTGAGTGAGCTGCGGCTGTTCAGCCTGGAGAAAAGAAGCCTGAGCGGGGATCTGATCAATGGTTATCAATAGCTGAAGGATGGGACACAGGAGGACATGGCCAGCCTCTTCTCAGGGTATGTGGGGACAGGACAAAGGGCGATGGCCTCAAGTTGGAGCACAGGAAGTTCCCCGCCAATCTGGGGAAGAACTTCTTCCCAGTGAGGGTGAGGGAGCCCTGGGACAGGCTGCCCAGGGGGTGTGGAGTCTCCTTCTCTGGAGAGATTCCAGCCCCGTCTGCACACCGACCTGTGTGCCCTGTCCTAGGGACCCTGCTTTGGCAGGGGGCTGGACCCCATGGGCTCTGGAGGTCCCTTCCAATCCCCACGATTCTGTGAGCGTGATTCATGCCTTAGCTTCCTTTTGCATTCATTTTGCTCTGGTTAAATAAAATGTAAATGTATCCAAACTACAAGTTCTGAAAACTCCCTAAGTGTTTGGTTAGCAGAACTAAGCACAGGCAGGTGCATCCACTAATGCTATACTGAATATTCATGTTCCTCTCCCAAGTACGACTTCTGCAGGAACAGGGAGAACGGGAGTTGTTGACCCAACTCCAAGGTTCACCATTAACACACAGATTTTGATACAACACCCTGTCTAGAAGCTGTAAAGAAAACTGAAAGACGGGAAAGCTGTGCTCCTTACCCCTCTGAGGACCTGCTCTGTGAACTCCAGCAAGCCTCAGTCTATGAACCTAATGTTGCCCATCTGTAAATCGGAACCAGTAATACCCACTTTCATGGGGTGTAATAAAATTCTCCGATCACTACCGAGTGCTTAGAGAAGTCCTTTGAAACAACTGCATGTAAAGAATGAAAACCTATCAGGCTTCTTTTCTATAGCAACACCATTTACAAAGTGTGTAAGTGTTTAGGTGCACAACTTGCACTTTGTATCTCAACTGGTAGGAATTTAAGGTTCAGACATCAGCATTTTGGGGATCTGATCAATGTTTATCAGTACCTGAAGGGTAGGAGACAATGGGAAATGGCCAACCTCTTTTCAGTGGGCTGTAGGGACAGGACAAGGGGCGATGGCCTCAAGTGGAGCACAGGAAGTTCCACACCAATCTGCAGAACTTCTTCCCAGTGCGGGTGATGCAGCCCTGGGTCAGGCTGCCCAGGGGGTGTGGAGTCTCCTTCTCTGGAGAGATTCCAGCCCTGTCTGGACGCCAACCTGTGCACCCTGTCCTAGGGACCCTGCTTTAGCAGGGGGGTTGGACTTGATGAGCAATGGAGGTCCCTTCTAACCCCTACAATTCTGTGAATCTGTGAATTTAGGTTGGAGAACTGCACTGCCTCTCATGTTCACCCAAGTATGGCAGCTCTGAACAACATGAGATTGAGAAGAAACCTACTACTAGTTGAGCGCACTACGTTTGTTAGTAATAGCCATGAAATGGGATTTGCTGAATTGAGCAGGAGATGGTGAAATCTAATTGCAATTGCCTTTGGAAAGGACACGGCCATCAGCTCCTCACCTGGCTTCTGTATAACTGCATTACAGGCGTTGGCAATTTCTTCTCTCTTTGCCTCGTCCGGATATTGATTCTCATTGAAGTAGCTGCAAGGGGGGGAAAAGAAGGTTTTTGTCAGAAATCAGAGCATGAACACTCCAAGGCAGCTTCACTAGAAGGCATCAACTGGTAGCTAATGTATATCACTCATAGAGGGATAACACAGACATAGTGAATTATGTAAACCTGCATGTGCAGGAGGTATCATCAGTACTCGCTCATACCCACCCAGAGCTGTTGGAAGGGACGCCAAGGATCACAGAGTTCCAACCCCCTGTCGCTGGCAGGGCCACCAACCTCCAGGCCTGGAGCTACACTGAATATCTGAGGCATTTGCAGTGTCATCTTGGCATTCAGAATATTAGACTTGGAGACACAACAAAGTAGGCAATACCACGTCTATCAGTTAAGTGAAGCATCATGTCAGAAGACATCATCATGCCTCTGCCTTGGTTTTCTTATCATTTTTTTTTGCCCTGACATACCCCAGCTTGACCAGTGTCCTACAAAAGGAGGAGCTGTTCGAGATCTGTTTTGGTCCCTGGGTTAATGTATACACATACATACATACTTGTATATATATTGCACACAAACACAAATAATGAGGGGTTTTAGACACGGTATGAAGATTGCACCAAGAAAATGATGTGGTAATACAGTGAGATTTCTATGCAGACCATCATGGGTTTTATAAAAATCACAATTTAAAAACTTTTAAACCCTCCCCAGAATAACATATTGAGCATAGCTTATTTCTTAACAGTATTTTCTTTCAGAGTAATTGGGATTTTATTGTATATGAAGTAAACATCCCATAAAAGTTAAATGAAGTGAAAGAAAAAACAGTTGAAGTGCTTTACAAATTTTAATGAACTGATTTACATTCTACAGAGCTTATCAGATTTGCATGAAACCCAACAAAAAGTCCTGGTTACTTCAATCTCCTCTGATAAGCGTGCCATAAGCAGGGACTACAACGTTTTTTCCCCCTGTAGATTGTCCATAATATATAATCCCAAGAATTCTTTGATCAACTTTGATCATCAGCAGGTGCAGCTGTTGGGATGGCTGCTCTGGATTTGAAAAGAACATATTAATTGTAGATCATTTGGTAGTGGGAGAATTGGGCATATTTAGGCAATTATTATTTTCCATGGCTGTATTTCTCCTCCAGGAGATTGGCCTCAGCAATTAGTTTGTATGGAAACCTGGATTCTGCTCCATTCCTCTTGAACACAAGGGACTAATGCAGACCTCACTTACTTCACCTCCAGTTTATTTCCATGCACTCTAAATACAAATTTTGAATGTTCAGTATGAGATTTAGGCTCTGCTTTGCCATCCCATGGCTTCCATCTAATGTTGCAGCTATGCCCACAAACACTGTCTCATTGCAAAGTTGCTACTCATTGACTACAAGGAATCACACATTACTACAGGTAGCAGCACTGCTCACAAGCTTTCACTTGATTTGCTGGCTTCAAGAGCAAACCAAACTTCAGAAACAGCTCCATTTTCAGTAGATGAAGGGTGGACTATGTCAGTACTACCTAATGGGGGTCTGAAGGCAATGACATTTACATGTAAACACTGACTATTTCTACCCTGGATTTCATAAACTCCTCTTACAGTGTAAATCACAGAATCACTGAGGTTGGAAAAGACCTCCAAGATCATCTAGTTCAACTGTCCTCCTACCACCTCTATCACTCACTAACCATGTCCCTACGTAGCCTCATCCAACCTCTCCTTGAAC
>VZTU01015931.1:0-55814 GCA_013400835.1 Zapornia atra
CCCACCCCTACAACTCTGTGATTTTTTCCCCCTAACTTCCAGAAAAATATGCCATCATTATCCCAGCTCAGAGTTCCAGAACTAGGCTGTGGCACTGCAGTGTGAATGTATATACACTCACAGAGCTATTTTGGGAAGGGGGGAACTGTAATGTCATCAGAACTGTCAAGAATGTGGCAGAGCTCTTTGCAGACATTTATTATTTCGTGTGGGAACTGGGATTTCTTCCTTCCCATTGCACCCTGTTGCCATTTTGCACTGATAAAAAAACCCCCTTGGATTTATTGCTCCATCTCTGTTGAGTTGGTGCTGCAGTTCCTTTATTAAATTGTCTTATTCAGATTGTAACTGCAGGTCATTTCCAATCAAGAGTGTCTTAACTTGTGTGAGAATGAGCTTTGGATACCTAGATGTAAGCTCCTGATTAGGTAATTTTGTGGAAACAACCATGAGCTGGGCACGTGTAATCCCCAGATGTGCTTGTTACAGCTCAGACTTCTTTATTAGTCTAATTTTCAGACTTTTCTGTGTCATTTGTCTCCTGACTGGTTTATATAATGTCTTTACTAATCTGCTGTGTGTGGGGAAAGACCATTGCTGGAGTGGGATCTCCCTGTCCAGATAACGAACCAAGGCTTCAGACTGAATGAGTCCACTAAATCACAGGCAGCTACTGGCAGAGTAGGGGATTATGGTTTTCAGCTGCCATGGAAAGCATCAGCCCTGGATCTCCATCCATGAGGCAGCTGGCTTTCTGTAGGTGTCCAGGAGAATGTTCCTGGGGGCAATCCAGCCAAAGCTACACTGCTCAGACCCTGGAGGGAGGACTGGGAGATGGCTGGTTCTTAACATGGAAAGGCTTTCTCATCTGTACAGGAAAGATGTGGGGCTGTTGGAGAGGGGTCAGAGGAGACAGGGAGATGCTCAGAGGGCGGGAGCAGCTGCCCTACAAAGAGAGGCTGAGGGAGCTGGGCTGGGTCAGCCTGGAGAAGAGAAGGCTGTGGGGGGCCCTCATTGCAGCCTTCCAGTGCCTGAAGGGAGCAGAGACACAGGAGGGGAATCAGCTTGTTAAAGGGCAGAGACTGGCAGGACAAGGGGGAGGGAGTGAAGCTGGAGGAGGGAAGGGTGAGAGGAGAGATTGGGGGGAAGTTCTGTCCAGAGAGAGTGGTGAGGGGCTGGAAGGGGCTGCCCAGAGAGGGGGTGGGTGCCCCATCCCTGGGGGTGTTCAAGGCCAGGTTGGCTGGGGCCCTGGGCAACCTTGTGTAGCTCCAGGCCTGGAGGTTGGTGTCCCTGCCTGTGGCAGGGGGTTGGAGCTCTGTGACCCTTGGGGTCCCTTCCAACCCAGCCCAGGCTGGGATTCTATGATCTAAAATGTACGAATTTATAGTTGGCTGATGGTTGAGTTCAAGTACAGGATGTGTTGCAGATTCTCCCTGTCCTCCAGAGAGCCTGAACTAGCCATGTTCTGGGGCTAGCATGCACCCTCTGTCAGGGCATCTGGGGCTCAGAGGTGGAGGGGGTTTAGGTCTGTGACAGCATGGTGTAAATCCATCTCTGTACATGAAATACAAGTGCTCTGGAGAATTAAAAAAATAATTCCCTGCTGTTAGATGGTATGGAAATGAAAGATAACATTTTCAAAAGCACTTAAGGACTAAGTCCCTGAAGAGGGCTGGGCAATAGTTTTCTAACCTGCTTAAGTTTTGTCTAAATCTCCCTTTGGTGTCTCCATCCATTTCAGACAGAGTCACTGGTGATTTAGGAAGGCACATCTCATTTGCAGAGACCATTTGGGATGCTTTGATTTATTTGAGGGCAATTCACACCTACTAACTGCAGAAGCCAAGTTCCTGGTTTGAGTGCAGCATCTGCTGAGGCAGTTTGAGTTTTAGGACCCTGGCCCTTTGCACATAAATATGCATGAGGCAGATGAGCCTGGAGCTGTGCCAGTGCCAGGAGGAGCTGCCCTGCACATCTCTATCACCCGCCCTGTGCTCCTACCTGTGGTATTTAATAGAGCTGTCTGGAAAGGCTTCTGTGGGAAACATGTTGCTGTTTGGGTTGAGGGGAGGGGTTTCTCTTGCTCAGGAGTGCTGTTTGTTGGGACTGAACCCTGCCCTGAAATGTGCTGGATTTTACAGATGTTACCAAGGAGGAAGGATGCTCCCTGTGCACACCCAGGGTGTTGGGATGAGCTCATTCACAGGGGTGCTACCTAAAGGCTTAGGTCTCTGTTTTGTTAATCACAACCACCTCCCAGGGTGTCCCAGAGCTGCCGACTCTCCCGGTGCAAGTGTTCTTGCACCAGGCACAAGGATTTTCACTGCTGAATTCAGGTTTTTGCTCTTCTGGTGCTACACTGAACCCTCTGCTGGGTTTCCTGGTGTGGGTCACGGTGTGCAGCACCATCGGGGACGTGACACAGTGTCCTTAAGGCAGATGCAAGTCGGAGTTTGTGCTGTGGAGAGGCCAGAGGGGAGCTGGGAGTGAGTGGGCACAGACACCCTGCCTGGCAGGAGCTGCACCGGGAAGGGCTGCTGAGAGGGCTGCCCCGCTTCCCCAGCCTTGGGTGACAGGGTCAGTGGGTGACAGGGCATTTTGTAGGAGGAGCTCAGGTCCTGGGGGGGATTTGAGCTTGTGTTGCAGTTTAGTGTAACTGCTGCTTCAGTGGCTCTTGTAAGCTGCAGTTACAGCTTTCTGCAAGCCCCATGTTTTGAAAAAACACTGGTACAGTCAAGGCCGAATTTGAGACCAAGCCTATCAGAGCTGGTCACAGCGCCTCTGGGAATCACATATAGGAGAAAAAAAACTGCTGGCAGGCGCACTTTGCCACCGGAGCGGGAGTGAGAAGATGTAACAAGCTGCACGGACTCCAAGGCCAGGCCTGCAGGAGGGGGGGGGATGAAGAATGCGAAGAGAAAGTTCCCCCTGCAGCTCGTGGTGGAGTCCATGGTGAAACGGGTGTCCCCCCGAAGCCCATGGATGAGGACGGGGAGCAGAGACAACTGTGCCTGTGAAGATTGATCCACGCCTCAGCAGGTTTGCCAAGGGACTTGTGACTTTGCGGGTGACCAGGCCGGGGGGTCTGGACCCGGACGTCAGCACCCTATGGAGGGGAGAGTCCTGCTGAGAGGCCTGTGGTGAGGGGATGACTCCCCGATAGAGAGGACTCACGCTGCAGAAGGTCGTGGACACGACTCTCGCGTGGGTGGGACCCCACGGTGCCGCAGGGGAAGGGTGTGTGTATGTGGAATGCCCCCCCCCCACAGCTGAGATGGAAGACAGCTTGGGAGGAACGGACTGAAACCCCTCACTCTCCATTCCCTGCCCCCCCTGTACTGCGAACGGGAGGGAAGAAGGGAGCGAATCTCTGATTAAAGTCATGAGTGCGAAGAGGCGAGGGGTGGGGGGAGGAAGTAGAAGTGATAATATCTGGGGAAGAAAAGCAGCTTGTTGGGAATCACCGGAACCCCACTGCCCATTCCCTGCCCCTCCCCGCGCCATGTTGGGGGGGGAAGAAGGGAGTAAAATCGGGATGAGTTTTAAGTTTGCTAAGAAGGGAGGGGTGGGGGGAAGGTGCTTGAAGACCTGGCCGCTTCTTATCTCGTTCCGGTTCACTGGGTGTAGTAGTTGTAGTAAGTAGTAATAAATCACCTTTTCTTTCCTTTATTCTGTGCTGTGTCTGTTTTGCCCATTGCACTAATTGGAGAGTGATCCCTCTGCCCTTATCTCAAGTCCTAAGCCTCCTAATATCTATTTTCTCCCCCTTTTCGGCTGAAGGGGGGAGTGAGCGAGCGACTTGGTGGGTATTTGGCCTTTGGTTAGGGCCAAAACCACCACAGCTTGGAACACTCAGCTGTGCTTGTTTGAAGCCACCAAACACTAGTGGGGTTCCAGGGTGCGTTAGGGGAAAACACCATTCCCATGGGGTAAGGTTCTGGGGAGGGAGAGATTGCTGGGTTAGAAATAAACCATTTAGCATGGAAATTGGTGGTGTGACCTTTCCCTGACAGGCACCAAGCTAACCCTGGGGCAGGAGGGGTTCGCTGTGCTGGTGCTGCTGGACTGCTCTGCTCACAGCGCTGCTCCCGTGCCCGGCCCATGGCTCCAAGCCCAGCTCCAGTCAGTGGATGTGGGCAGAAAATCTGATTGTTTGAGTGAAAACATTTCTTTTTTAGTTCTTTTTAAAGGATAAAAAAGCTTCCTTAATACCTGTGTAAATGTGATCCAGTAAAATGGTGAGAGGGAAGGGGTGTTGCCTCCAGACTCGCACATTCCACATCTCCTATCCTGGCAGAAGAAAAAGCCTTGGACCTTTGAAACACCTGAATTTATTGACTGACGACCTCCTAAACAGCCCAAAGTTTAATTTGGAAGCTGTCAGGGCATATGGCTCAATTCCTCAGCGTTCATCATAGGCACAGGCTGGCAGCCTGTCAGAACTTACAGATTTCTTTTCAAATTAATACTTCTCGTTGCAAAGCACCAGGCACAACTGCCACCCACGTGCAGCCCACGTGTGGGCAGAGGGCTTCAACTTCATCTGTGCCCAGACATGACTCCCTTCTTGCTTGGGTTCTGGGGAAGAGTTTAATGGAACAGCAAATCCAGAGCAAGGGCATCTCAAGGTCTGGGCTGGCCCCGGTCCACGGGGTTCAGTGGGCAGATGTGACAGTGGGGGCACAGGCAGCCACGGTGGCCCTGGGGCTTTCCAGTGGCACTCGTGGGCACTGACCAAAACCCATCCCAGTGCCACCCCGCTCAGCAGCTTCCTTCAGAAGGAGCCAGAGCTATTTATACTCTGGCTTCGGGTTCTCCCCGTCTCCTTTGCTGGTCTTTTGCACCTGCTAAGGAGGCCTGGGAGGAGGATTTTGGCTGTGTCTTGTCAGGCAGGGAAGGTTTGATAGATGCTGAAGCACTTCAGCTGCAGCAAGAATCGGAAGCGTTGATGGGAACGCTGTGGTGACAGATCACTTTCCATGGTGGGTACCTGGAGGTGCTAATAAATCCTCTTTAACCACACTCAGCAGCACTCCAAGAGCCCAGGCTGGTTCCCCTTAACCTGCAGTGAGGGATGGGATGGACACGATGTCCTCTCAGTCCTGCAGCTTCTTGCTGGGCACCAAAACCTCCCGTGCTTGTTGCTGTCACCAGGTAAGGGCACTGCTCTGGTGTCCTGCACCCTGCTCCTCACAGCCGTGGCACCAGGCATTCACTAAGGCAGTGAGATGGCTGCTGGCAGTGACCTGTGTCAGACCAGCACCACCTGAGCCATGCAGATGAAGAGCTGCATCCCCATGGGATGGGGACAGCAGCAGCCCATGGGTTGGCTTATTCTCACCAGATGGCCAACAAGAGATTTACAGAGCAGGAGACACCCTCTGTTATTTTATAAACTCTGTTCTTTTATAAACTCATCCTCCACAGGACATCACACAACATCTCCCCTCCACTGTGTTTAGTTGCCAATAGGTTCTGTGGAACCATTTCTCCCCCTCTGCATCCCAGAGGTTTCCTGTCCAGGGTCAGCCCTGAGAAAAGCACCAGTCATCCAACGCATCACATCTTGGGGGAAGGGGTCACCCAGGAGGAGAAGTGTTTTTGGGGATGGGAGGAGGTGCCTGGCTCTGCCACTGGCCAGCATTGCCCAGGATCAATCTCCAAACTTTTGAGCAGTTAATCTTAGGAGAAAAGGATGTGAGGTCTCTAATCAGAAAGCCCTGGGCAATGCAGAGAGCTTTGATTTCTCTTACAGAGAGCCTACAATACGTTTCTATCTGAGTAGCTTTAATCTGCTACAAAGGGTCCTATAAACTCCTCCCCTGAAAATAATACGACCTGGTGGAATACGAGTGTGTTGCTTACAGTGCCTGCTCAAGAGCTGTCTTCCTTGGGGAAAGCCACAAGCAGCAGTGTTCTGGTTTTTATGGGGAGGTCTGCTGCCCTTGAACAAGGGTAACCAGAGCTAACCCACAGGGGAGGGGCTCAGGAGCTTCGCTGTGTAATGTAAATTACCGAGTTGGTTGGGTAATTACCTAAATTACCTGCCCAGTATAAAATACCTGGCATGATTTATGCCTTTTAGCCTAGTGAATCCCATTTCTTTGTGATAAATGCAGCATCTTTGTGGACCCAGCTCACATGGGGCCCTGTCAGCCTGCGCCGTGCCAAAGGGGAGCCGGCAGCTCTCGGGCGTGGATGGGGCTGTGGCCACTTCCCACAGCCAGCAGCAACTCAGAGCCACTCCTGTCTCGCTCTTGTGCCCTCCTTGTGTCTCCTGGGTCTGTTCCTTGTTGCTCAAAGGTCATTTTCCTTCTGCTGCGAGTTTGTGCTGAGTGGGCAGGGAGAAGGGCAAGTGTTCTGCATTCCTCCCCCTCTGCTCTGCCCTGGTCAGGCCCCACCTGGAGTGTTGTGTCCAGTGCTGGGCTCCCTGGGATCAAACAGCCAGGGATCTCCTGGAGAGAGTCCAGAGGAGCTATGGAGATGCTGAAGGGCCTGGAGCATCTCCCCTGTGAGGAAAGGCTGAGTGAGCTGGGGCTGTTCAGCCTGGAGAGAAGAGACTGAGAGGGGATCTGATCAATGGGGATCAATAGCTGAAGGGTGGGACACAGGGGGACATGGGCAGCCTCTGCTCAGTGTCTGTGGGGACAGGACAAGGGGCGATGGGCTCAAGCTGGAGCACAGGGAGTTCCCCCCCAATGTGGGGAAGAACTTCTTCCCAGTGAGGGTGAGGGAGCCCTGGGACAGGCTGCCCAGGGGGTGTGGAGTCTCCTTCTCTAATTAACCCTGTTAAATGGTGTCAGCTTTTTCCTATCAGCCAAACCTTGGACCTTCTATAAGCTAAGTATCTTCTGCCAGCTGCTGGGGCTAACACTGGCTATCAGGCAGGGCTGGGGCTTCTTAACTCTAGATGGTGTTTTAATTAACCTTGTTTATATAAAAAGAGTAGGAAAGAGCAAAGAGCCATTTGTTGGGGCCAAGGCAGGTGGGCAGAGCTTGTCTTAGCAGTTGTTTTGCCTGAACTCAGCAGGTGAGGTTGCATCTAATGAGCATTGCAGGTAGATCTGTGTGACTTCTGACAAGAAAACGTGCTGCTGATGTGCTTGGTGGGGCAGAGGGAAGAAATCAGCGTTGAAGAGAAAGGAAACAATGAATTATTTACTTCTGCCTCAGATTGTCTGTGTTGACTGTGCTCAGCGTGCAGCAAGCAGCGTTAAGGGTTGTTTATATTTAGAGGTGCTTTAAAAGATGTGTTTGCTTTGAAGGCAGAGAATATTAGTTGGGGGGGAAAATCATGCTCCTTAAGTAGCTTCATCTTCAGTGTTTACCTTGTTGGGCTTTTTAAATAAGCTGGCAGCAGGAGAGGTGGCTGTGGCGTCAGGGCAGTTGGTGGTAATCCCATCGTGCCTGTGCGTGCTCTGGGTGGTCTCTGCTGGGCTGGCTTGTCTCTCCACCAGATCTCTGGATGCAGCAGGGGACCCTGGGCAGCCCATAGTGATGTACCACTGCTGGTTTTGGGTCTTCTGCTTGCAGCTTTGTTGGTCAGGGAGAAAGGAAGGTGCCAGCCTGAGCGCAGCATGTGGTGGGAGCTGGGATGGGATGCGATGAGGTGAGCCTGGATGCAGCAGGATGCACATGGTGGGATGCGCAGGGACACAGGGCTCTCCCTGTCTTGCAATGCTTGGAGGAGCCTGTGTTCCTCTTCAGGAGAGCAAAGGTACCTGAGAGGTCTAGTTACCCTGTGAGATGATCAGTGAAATGCTATTTCAAGCCTGTGCATCATTGGTTTGACTCGGAGCCCACAAAGGGTCAAGCCAAACTCTTAAGTGGCTGGATGAGTATTTTCTCAAGTCCTCTGGAGAGGAGTAGCTACAGTCTGAAGCAGGTGGTTCATTTTGGATGATGAAGCTGCAGTAGAGTTTAAAATCCTCTGTCTCACACATCACAGAACCTGCAAGGCTGTTGTGTACTCCTGTGCTGTCATTTCCCAGCGCTGGCTTCTAAGGAAAGCATAGCTGGAACCTTTAAAAGGAAAGGGAAGGAAAACCCAAAGTACCATCATATGGTGTTGGTACTTACAACTTAAAGTGATTGTTACTGACCACTTAAAAAAAAATTAAGTAATAGGCTGCCCAGGGGGTGTGGAGTCTCCTTCTCTGGAGAGATTCCAGCCCTGTCTGGACACCGCCCTGTGTGCCCTGTCCTAGGGACCCTGCTTTGGCAGGGGGTGGGACCCCATGGGCTCTGGAGGGCCCTTCCCACCCCTGTGATTCTATCAGAACACTGAATTTGTCCCAGGTATGCAGTGCTGTCCCTGGGCAAACCAGGATGATGTAGCTCATCCCAGAATCACAAGGTTGGGAAAGACCTTTAAGATCATCCCTGGGCAACCTTGTGTAGCTCCAGGCCTGGAGGTTGGCGGCCCTGCCTGTGGCAGGAGGTTGGAGCTCTGTGACCCTTGGGGGCCCTTCCAACCCAGACCAGTCTATGATTCTATGATCAAGTCCCACCATTCCTGACTGGAGTTGTCCCAGCTGTGGCAGCTGGGTCCTGCCTGCCAATACCCATCGGGAATGATCTGCTCCCTGTGTAGTTATCCCCACTGAGCTCAAAGCCTTGTGCATATATATACACACACACACACACATGCTATCCCCTACCTGGTGGTTATCTCTGCTAGTAATTGTGTAATGTCAAAGTGAGTTTAACACTCAAGGACACAGTCAATGCCAAGGAGAGGCCTTCCCAGCCTCGCTGTGTCTATCTTCACTACACTTTCTCTTGGGCAATGTTTTTGGCATGTATAGCAAGTCCTCCCAGGTCTCTCCTTGTCACTACCTTCCTCTTTGAGGTTTAATTGGCAGGTGGTGTTGTGGTCTCTATAGACAAGCCTCCCTGGAGAAGGCTCCTGCATCATCTGGTTAGGAGGGGTGAGGGGCTGGACACCTGGCTGTGCCTTTGGTGCCTTCTGCAGGTGCTTGTCCCAGGCTGCTTCTCCAGATGCCACGTTTCATACGACAGCAGGTGGGTTTATAAATGAGGCTGTGGTCTGGGCTGTGGGGCTCAGGCCCTGAGGGTGGCTTACCTGCTTGGCTGTATGCTCTTTAGGGAGAAATCAAAGTGGTCTTTCTAGCTGTCCCACTCTCAGCTTTCTTCCCTGATGGGACCATCCCTGCTGCTGGACTTCAAGCTGCCAGAGTGAGGGCTGCTGTCACTTGAGGACAGACCAGGCAGTGCATCACAATGCATGTTGCTCTTCCTGGAGGATGCCCTCTGAGGCAGTGAATGCCTGCCTGGCTGGGGCTTGCTCTGGTGGGAGTATGGTGACATCACAGAATCCCAGGGATGAAATGTCTAGCAGAAGTCTTTAGGTTGCTGCATGAGTTGTCTCTGAAGGTCAGTTGATTTAAGAGATTTGGGGCTTGAGGATGTTGGTTGGACTTTGGTTTTGGTGGGTTTCTGGCTTGACTCTCAAACCTCTTTTGGAGTTACCTTAAAAACCCAGAACTTTGAGGCCGCCTGTGTACCATGGTGTATCTCTGACTCTAACAGAGTTACAAAGTGGACTGAAATATCAAAGAAACTTGTGAAAGGAAAGGACTAATGGTACTGATCTGGAACACTTTTTGTCTCTCTCTCTTTTTTTAAAGTGCCATTATGTTTTTTCAGGTAACAACAAAATTCTGACAGGAAACATATTTCAGCCCCTCAGTACAAAATGAGCCTCTAGAAAGAGTTAGGAAGGAAGAACACCTCCTTGGAGAGGGGCCAGGAGTACATAACAGAGCATATTCTCCTCTTCAGCCTTTCTCCTGGGGCTGAACTCTTCCAGTAAAGGTGCCCAATAATAGCAGTGCCTGTGCCCCGTGCGTGGGCAGCTGCTGGGTTAGGTCTAGGTATGGCCAACAAGCAAAACAGAGACAAATGATGGTTTAGGATAATGGTTTTACCCTTTGAAAGCTTCAGGCTTGTGTGGACTGACAATGAGAGCAGTGTGCCAGGCAAAGTCGTGTTTCCAGGGGGGGGTTTGGGGCTCTGGTGGCTCCAGCTTCTCCCTGCCTGGGGCATCTCTGCAGCACAGCACTGTGTCACCTCTTCCCCTCACTCTACCTCCTGCCATCTCTAAGCAAGTGAAATGAGTTTTGCTCCTGTATCCAAGTCCCTAAATAAGCTGGAAGCTCATCTAACACCCCACTATAAAAAAGCACATGTTCTGGAGCTGCCTTGTATCCAGCCCTGACAGCCTGACCGAGCCAAAGGGCTCTGGGGAGATGGGTCTCTTCTGGACAAGTTCCCCCTGGAGCAAACCAGGGCTCTGAAGGGAACCTGTGTGTTTCCTGCTGGCTCCTCCCTTGGTATCCCAGCCTGATGTGGGCAACCTGCTCCCAGGGCAGAGACCTTGTGAAATCTTGGAGGGGGCGGGGGGGGGGAAGAAATTTAGTAGGAAGCTGCAGGTAATCTGTTATAACCCTCTGCTCAGCAGACAGCCAACCTCAAGGGCAGAGGAGGATTTTCAGGACCCTGTCCAACTGCCCTTTTTGAAAGTCTTGAAAAATACTGGGTTTGCCCTGAGTAACCTCTTCCCATGTTTAGTTGCTGTAATTGTCAAGAGTTTGGGGTTTTTTCCTCACATCCACTTAGAATTCACTTGGAAGCTTTCCACTACTGCCTCCTGTCCCCCTTGCAAGCTTTTCCTCCCCTTTTATTTGGTGGGGAGACACGTCTGAGTTCCCTCATTCATAACCCAGGATGGAAACACCTGTGGGAATACAAAATTAAAAAATGCAAAGCTCCTCCACGAAATCAATCTGATTTAAAGTCACATTCAGAAGCAAAGTCTGGGGGCTGTGTGTGCTCATATATATCCAGTCAGCCTTTTGGGGTCTCAGAGGGCTTCTGGCACGAGCATCAGGGCCTGTTCTGGTGAGTGGGGCTGCAGGAATAGTTCAGGGATCATAAAATGTTATCAGAACATGCATATAAAATAATAATTCATAACAAACTTCTTAAGATTCCTTCAAATAAAATCCCATTTACATCCTTTATTTTCTGCTGGGAAATTAAGGGTTTCTAGTACTAAAAAACTTCATTCCTGGGAGCCCTGGCATTTGCAGGGCTCTGATCTTGGAATCTATGGAGCAGAACAAGGAAGGGAGACAAGAAAGTCCTGGCCATGTTCTTGGGGATCCAAGAGCCTCATCAGCTGGAGCTCCTGCGATGGTGCCTCCTGCTGTTCCTCCAGCCCAGGTTACACTGACGTGGGGCAGATGTGGATGGGGTACCCTGGCTGTGAGCAGCTCTCAGCAGGATGCCCCTGGGCCTTGGAGCACCAGCCAGGTTTATTTTGCAAGGAGGCAATAAAGCTTCCATATGGAAAGCTTGGGTAAGGAGCAGGGATTGGAAAATGGGGGAGGTTTGGAGGCAGAGGTAGCAAATGGGTAGGGAGTTTTGTGTGTATTAGTAGTTCTGGGAAAAATTCAGAATCTCTTATCCTGTGATAACACCAAGAGCCATCAGTAGCAGCCAACAGAGGTACAGCAGATCCCAGAGCCATAACACCAAGGTTTTGGGGCTTTTTTTTGTGTGTCCTAGGTGACAATGATGATTTTCTTTAGCTGCTCCTGGAAGTACTGCAAAAGCAATTCTTCCTTGCCCCTGCATTGCTGGGGGTGCAGAGAGGTGTTTAGTATCTGTGCCAGGGGAAGGATGGGTGGCCACCACACCTGGTGCTGTCCAGGACAGGTGAGGGGTCCCTGAGAGCACCCATTGCTGTGGGTGATGCACAGCACCAAAGCCAAGGTCCTCCCTGCTCTGGCTTATGCTGGTGTTTGCAAGTAAGTGTGCTGCTGACTCTGGTTTTGTGGTGGGGATGCTCTGAACTGGCCAACAACTGCACATCCCCTCTGGGGGATCAGCTCTGGCTGGCTGGCAGGTGGGGTCCAGCCTGCTGGCTTTGGTCAGAGTCACTGAGAAGTTGACCTGGGCACTGGGGTGGGGTGGGGATGAGGCTGGAGCTCTGTCACTGCTCTTGTCTTTCTTGTGGGGATCTCAAGGATGGTGAGGTGACTGGGAAAAATACAGCCTGAGCTGTTTCAAGGATGAGAAATGTTCCCAGCTGACGTTTCCATCACTGGTTCTGATGAGACTTTAAGGGCTTTTGATCAGGACATTTTGTGGTGTGACTTTAACTTTCCATGGGCTGTACCCTGGCTGCACGTTCATGCACCAGCTCACTTAAGGTCTGTCTCTATTTTGCAAGCTATTACCAGCAATAAATAATATTAAATTTAACACTGAAACTGTTATCCTCCTTTTGCTTCCTCCCTCCCCTCAGTGAGGGGGAACACGCTGCTTGCTTTCCCCCAGACACAGACCTGTGAGCTGAAGCACTCCGAGCTGGGCTGATGGATGTGTTTCATCTCTCAGCTCTGCAATCTGTCTTGTCACCTTCTGTAGGAAGATTTCTTTGCAGTATTACAGTTTACTCTCTCCATGGACCAGGGTGCAGGTGAGTGCAGTGCCCTGCTGGGAAGGGGAGGGCTGGGACTGATCCCTGAGGAGAGCCAGGACTCCCACCCCACCGGTCACCACCAAAGGGTGAGCCCAGTCCTTTGGCTGTGGCTGGATTAGCATCCTGGCAGAAAATGCCCCCATCCAGGCTTATAGCCAGCAACTTTCCTGCACAAGAGGATGACAATAAAGTGCTAGAGAAGAAATGCAGCCTTGAAACAGTGATGGGGGAGCAGAGCTCTGAGCAGGCTGGAGAAGGAGACATCACCTGGGTGGGGCCTCTGCTTGGTTCATTTTTCTTTGGGTATTTATTGCAATGCACCTCTAGGTTTAATTGTTGACAGTAATTAACTATGTAGGCAGCTGTCTTTAATTATCCCTTTTAATGAGTCAGCCTACTCTGCAGACGGCTGCTAGACATAATGCTGTGCATCTGTGGCTTCTCCGGGTAGCACATCCTCCACCACAAGATCGGTGCACTCCTCCTCCTTTGCTCTCTTGCTGCAGGCAACAATCCCATTACTCTTCCCAAAAGTCTTCCCAAAGGCCTGAGAGATTCTCCCAGAGCTGTCTGGGAAGGTTGAAATGCTGTGGGCCACGTTTCAGGTAAGTAGAGGAGCAGTGATGGAAGCAGAGTTCTGCCAAGGGAAGGGTCAGGCTTGGCAGCTGGTAATATGAATTGCTGAGTCTTTGATGCTAAGCATTTGTGTTCCTTTCCCTAAAAGCTTTGTCATGCTCTTAACACTCCCATCTTTGCTCTCTCTGAAGCTTTTTATCAGTGTAATTATTCTTTGAAAGCTGCTGATCTTTCACTCCTGCAATGTTTTGCCATCCTGTCCCGTGGGGTTCTGGCTAGATTTTGCTGTAAAGCACTGAACAATAAAGATATTTCACTCTTGGAATGTATTTGGCCATCCATCCACATGTAGCCTCCCTTAGGAAAGCCTTTCACAGAGGTGGTTAGGTGGGGAGATACATTCTCACCCCTTTACAGAGTAGTCGTGAGAGTGTGGCTGGTGTGTACCAGTGAGGTACTCTCTGTCCTCAAAATGGCAATTCTCCTAAAAAAATAGGTTTGTGTACGTTGACTGGGTGCAGCTAAGCATAGAAAAAACAAGAGAGCAGAGAGGAAAATCCATCAAGCCTCCTGCCTTGTGAGGATGCTAAGCAGCAGTCGCTCCATCAAATTAAAAGAAAGGTATTTTCACAACAGGGTAATAGGAGATTATTTTATTTACTGCAATAAATGATTGCCCATCTCCTCTTGGATGATGGGAAAGTAATATTGTGTTGTAGAACACACACACAAAAAAATGCAGGGATACAATCACATTACTGGGGGTTATGGTAGCATTTGTTCAAATAAAGCCAGAGTAGGGCTGCAATCCATCATACAGCTCACAGTGCACTGACACCGCCTATTACCCTTCTTTTCTGTCACCTTTAGGCACACCAAATAAACTCCAAGTAACTGGTATTCATCCCAGTAACTAGTATTTGGTCTTCATCAGATCTGAATTTGAGCAGGAGTCACGTTTCTGATGGCTGTGTTCTGTCTTGGAGCCTGGAGTCAATTCATCGTCTGCAGTTCAGAACTTGAGAGCTAATTCCAGGCGTTGGGAAGTGCTTGGAGACAGCTGCACATTGATCTGCCAGGGAGGAACACTCTCTGAAGTCATCAGAGCCCCAGCTGTCTTCCTGGAGCTGCAGTTTTGACAACCAGGCTCTGCCATTTGCTCCATCGTTGTTCAGCTAAGGCTGACATTTCCAGGGGCTGACAGGAGGGGAAGGTCATCAGCCTTTGACTCTGCTAATTGGGCAATAACCTTTGTTGCCTGTGCTGCCACAGCACCTCTGATGGCTGTGGGCTGCTGCACACCCCGACTGCTGGGGATGTGGGGTGGGTGTAGGTGTCTCCCAGGTCCAGCCTCCGTCTGTCCATCGCAAGTTTCCACTCTCACCCTGAGATGGTCCCACCAGCACCCTGTGGCTGTGCTGCAGCTCTGAGATGTGCTGTTCTGAGCACCTTGCCTCACACAAAGCCACCTCCTTCTGCTGGGGGAGATGCTGCTGACCCGTGTGCTCCTCAGCACCAGAAGTAACGGCTGGGTAAGTCATTAACAACTGAGATGTAACTCAGACACATGGACATCCCCTTCCTCAGCTGGCTCAGGGAACTGTTTCCCTATTCTCCAGTGGTCTCTCTCCCTCCCCATTCCCTCAGGGGGTGCTGCTGCTGCCTCCCCTGCAGCTCGCAGACCACCCCGTGCAGGTGGGCTCTCTGAGGGGTGCTCACTCTTTCTCCGTGGCTGTTTCAACACCAGACCTGCCACCCTTCCCTGCCCTTGCTGAGGCAACAATGAGAGCCTCAAAACCACATTTAAAAAAGCCCTGAGAGCACTTCAATGCTCTACCTGCTTTTTGTCAGGCAGCTTCTCTTGAAAGGACAGGTCATTCCCAACGGCAGGAGGACCTAACCTGGAGCTGAATCAGGGACTTGGGCTTAAATCTTATGGAGAGTCTGTGAGAGAGCTTACAGATGTGTTTGTGTTCTCTGAGAACAAGCACTGTAGCCAGGCTGGTTTGAGAGCCCCCCTCACCCCATGGGAGGAGGGAGAAGAGCTTGTACAAATGAGCTGGTAGGGAAAGGGTTTGGGTGTGAGCATCTTCCTGCCCCTGAGGCTGCCCACGAGCCCTGCTGCAGTGAGGTTTCCTCTCCCTCATCTCTGCATCACCTTCAGCCCTGCCAGTCCCAACCCCTGCACACCCAGAGCAGACTGTAACCTGTACCTGGGCAGGACAGCTGCTTCCCAGGTAACAGGTAGAAACCTGTGTTGACTTTAGAGAGTGGGGTGTTGTAACAGAGCAACCCCCAGCCCCATGAGCTCTGTACTGTGCTCTGCAAAGGGAGGGCCATGAGGGAAACAAGATCTTTATGTTTAAACAGTACTGCACCTTCATCACTAGAAATCCAGCTTTGGCAGTGTTTCTAAATAGATGTAATATACAAATATCTATCAATACCCTGGCCAACCCCCCACATCACAATAGGATTTCCTCTTGCTGCTCAGGAGCCTTTCTCCTGGAGAATGTGCTGGCCCTCCCTGTGACAGCTGGAGCACGGTGCAAGCACACAGTCTCTTTGGTTCATCAACCTTTTTATGTGGAATAGGGAAAAACCCCCAAACCATGTTATCATGATTTATGTCACCTGCTTTAACGTGTGAATGCTGTTCTCTATGTCATCTGTTTCAATGCTTGCTTTTAGGCTGGTGTGAGGCTCTGTGGTGGTATTCAGTACCAGGAGTCAGCTGTGAAGTGTCATTTCACAATACCCATGGTCAGTGTGTTAGTGTTTAAGGTCAATGAGGTGCTGACACCCTGTGCATTGGGTAACACCACAGCTTCCAGGGGAAGCTGAACCCCATCCCAGCACAAGTCCACCTTTCCACTGTGCCCCCTCCTGCCCCAGCCATCCACCTGCTCAGCTCTGCTTCAGTGTGGCACAGAGTGACAGATTCCTGACACTGGGAAGGGGGAAATCCATGGGAAACAAGATGCCTAGTGAAGGCTGACCCATTCTATCTGAATGGGTGGTAGGAAACTGGCATCCCTCCTTGCCCTGTGCCCTGTGGCTGCCCATCCGGAGCATGTCTTGGCTTGAGGAAAGCCTTCCTGGAGCCAGAGGAGTGGGACCTAATGCACCAGGCAGTGTTGTATCATAGAAAGTCAGCTTTGCAAATGAGTTCCTGAGGCTTGTGGCAGGGGGGGTACGTTTGCATGGTGACCAGCTCTGGGGTTGGAAAGCTCAGCCCATAACGGTACCGACGCTGGAGATCAGCTCTCAGCTCAGGCTTTAGTTGTGTTTTATAGAGAAAAGAAATACCCATGCCCATATAGTCTAATAGCATTGATCTCAGTGTGGAGTTAACAGCTGTTACTCTGAATTCTCTGTTATCTTGCTGCAGTTCCTATGCTGCAGCAGGTCATTCAATGCTCCATGTGATAACCTGTAACTAACATCAATGTTGGGAGGGAATTCCTGTGTGGAATCCCTGTTCTTCCAGGGAGTGCTTCCTGGGTAGATGAGGCATTTGTTGCTCTGGGGTGGATGGTGATGCACTGAGAATACTTTCAGTGACAATATTGTGTTTGCACATACAGCAGATGCTTAAGGCAGGCAAGGACTCAGGTAGGCAGGGAGCTGTTTCCTGGGGGTGCAGAAGTGACTGTAGTTATCCTATTGCATGGAGTGACAGGATGAGGGGGGGTGGTTTAAACTAGAAAAGGGGAGATTTAGGTTGGATATTATGAAAAAATTCATCACTCTGAGGGTGGTGGGTCCCTGGCACAGGGTGCCCAGAGAGGTGGTGGCCCCATCCCTGGAGATATTCAGGGTCAGGCTGGATGGGGCTCTGAGCAACCTGACCAAATGAAGATGCCCCTGCTCACTGCAGGGTGGGACTGGGTGGGCTCTAAAGGTCCCTTCCAACCAAATCCATTCTATGATTGCAAAGCAAAGGAGCTATCTCATTGCATGAAAAGTCAGGGCTAAGGAATAACAAAGTGCTGAATGTAGGAACTTCAGTCTGCCTACCTAGGTACATGCCCCATTCTGTGTCTACTCAGCAGCAAGGAGATGCTTTATGAGGAGCCAGATGTCAGGGATGGCTGGCAGCAACAGCAGAGGAGTTCCTTGGTACCATTTCTGTACCATCACTTCTTTCTCAGGCTGCTCTGCAGACTTCACAGCTATCACCTCTCTCCAGCCCATCTCCCTCTGCGCTGCTGCAGATCACATCTCAGCCTTTGGAGGAGTTCTTGAGCCTTTCTTCTCCTGACATTTCCCATCATCTTAAATCCCCATCTCTGTTCTTAGATGCCTGTCTCTGGAATTATTTGCTGTCTGTCAAGTGGTGGAAAGGCAGCCTGGATCCTCAAATACATCTTGGAAGCAGGAGGACTGCTCCCTGGCCATGGAGACTCCTTCCATCCTAGAAGAATTGATCACAAGTGATATCAAATAGTAACATGATTCCATGTAGTCTTAGTGAACAGCATGGGCTTCTCTAGTAACCTCAGCCTGCCTGTTTCCAATGCCTGTGACACACCTTTCTGAGTCAGTAAACCAAAGCAGGTTCATTTCTCATCTATATTACTCCAGGTGAGTCCCTACAACTCCTGCTGTCGGAGGTGTTTGGAGCAGGCACTGGCACTCTCTGTGCTCCCCCAGCAGCAAGCCTCCCAGCGTAGGGATTATCAGGGTTCAGGGAATATATTCATGGCAGTGCTGTTCTGCAGGTACTCACTGGCAAGCAGGAGGCCACGTGCAAACCCCCAGCCCTGTTTCCTGCAGAGCGTTGGGCTCTGTGACTCTGCCAGCAGCGCTGTACCTCTGACTGCACCGGGGTCACCAAAGGATGTGAGTTGGTACCTCACCCTTGGGGTTTCACAGGGACCTGTGAGGGCTGCACCCTCTGCTGCCTCTTCCATTTTCTTGGTTTTAATTTCAGACATGGGGCTGTTCTGAAACCCCCAGCTGCTGCAAAGAGCTTCTGCACTTCGAGCCGGCCTCAGAGGAGAGCACAGTGATTATCCACACACCTCCCTTAGATCAATAAGGAATTACAGCTCTGGGGGGTGGGATGCTCAGGTGAGTAACGCTGTCAGGGCTCTCCCTGTGAGCTGGGGAGTGCGGCTGTGCCAAGAGTCACTCGGAAAAAAAACATCTTTGACTGAAGCTTTGAACTCTGAATTCCACGTGCCTTGTGCCCAGAGACTAGGAAATGTGTCTGAGCCTGGAATCATGCATAAGAGTAATATATTAAATAGCATTGTACCATGGGAATAATAATAGCAATTATTATTAATGCTAGAGATAACCTCTCAGAGTCCTTGGAGGAGTTCTTGAACCTTTCTTCTTCTGACATTTCCCATCTCTAATATATATTTTAGATATATATTTGTATATATATAGATATTATTATTATTATTATTATTAATAATAATAATAAAATGTATAAGATAATTGTGTAACTTGCCTTCATGCTTAATATCAGTTCTACAGAGAGACACATTTCTTAATCACTGAGAGCAGGCATCACAGTTCAATCTGACCCAGGCAAAGCATGCTGGAAATCAAAGGCTGCTTCACCTCAACCTAAAGAACATCTCTGTCCAGGACCACTGGTGAGCATTTTCATATCCAATGTCAAGACACATCTTTGAAGAGCAGATTTTTCTGACCACTCTTTGGAAACTGTTTTTAACTGCCACATGATGCCAAAGCCTCTGCTCTGGCTCCAGAGGTGGGGATACATTCCTGCCTCCACGTTAAGGAGGAAAACTTCTAGTTCACTAAAGCTAATAATGCCTTCAAGGCATCAATTCCTCTTTTAGTATTTTATAACCAAAGTATTAAAGCTGGAGGTTTATATCCAGGCCATGTGCTGCTCGCAGCTGATGCAGGTAAATCAGGAATCATTCATATGATTTAGCTTGTGAGAAGAGCCCAGGGAGGGAACGTACACAAGGCAGTTATTTCCCACCTGGATAAATATGCAATTGCTGCTTCTAATATATCTGTCTTTAAAAATGTCCATGTTGCATGAGGAGAGGGACCTTTTATCTTAAAGGAGCTTCAGATCCCACTTTGTCTACAAAGAAGGACATCGAGGTGCTGGAGTGAGTCCAGCTGAGGGAGCTGGGGGTGTTCAGCCTGGAGAAGAGGAGGCTGAGGGGAGACCTTCTCCCCACCTCCCCTGCCCTGCCAGGAGGGTGCAGAGAGGTGGGCGAGGGGCTCTGCAGCCAGGGGACAGGAGATGGGACAAGGGGCGATGGGCTCAAGCTTCCCCAGGGCAGGGTCAGCTCAGCTGGGAGGGCAAAGTTCTTCCCTGGCAGAGTTGTGGGGCTGTGGCACAGGCTGCCCAGGGAGGGGGCTGAGTCCCCAGCCCTGGGGGTGTTTAACAGAGGGGAGATGAGGTGCTCAGGGCTCTGGGTCAGCACAGGACAGGGATGGTTGGACTCCAGGAGCTTAAAGGGCTTTTCCAACCTGGTGACTCTGTGACTTTTCCCTCTTCTGGCCATCTGGCTTTCCAGGCAGAAATTTCTAGGTGCTGATGGGACTACAAAGGATGAGAAGTAAGAGCAGGATGATGGCACAGAGGTGGTGTTAGGGCTGGATGTATTCCCCAGCAGTGTTTGGGTGCAGGGGATGGGCAGTTTCTAAGGTATTACCTGTACTAAGCACCCATGACACACCAGGTGCTTGAAAACACTAACGAAGGGACAGTCCACAACTTCCTTGTTTGTTTGGATCTTTATATTCCTTACTCATTTTGAAAGAAGTGTTTTGTGATTGAAAGAAGTTTTGTGCTTTTTTTCCTTCCATTGGAAGGTTTAGCAGAATTGGCCTTTTGGTTTGTCACAAGCTTCCCAGCTGGTTTGTGGATAATGACTTTTAACTCGTGGGCTCTGGAAGGAGCAGTCAGAACCAAAGTGCTGTCTAGATTTTTACCCTCCAAGGAAACGTGTGGAAAAAAGTATATTAATCATTTTTAGGCTGGATGTTCTGGGATCCCTGGGCAAGAGCAATTTTTCTGATGTCCTTAAAACTGTGTGGAGTGAGCTGTGGGTTTGAAATTCATCTGTAGCACAGGCAGAGAGAGTTTGTGTGCCTGTAAGTCGGAGTATCGCTGAGCATAATGGCTTACTTGGGAAGAGAAAGAAGGGAACTGATGCCCAGGAGTCCCCTGAGGAGTGAGATCCTGTCTCCTGGGCTTTGCAGAAGGTCCCTCTTGCTGGTCCAAATGACCCACTTGCAAGGATGGAGCTATTTGAACAGGTATTGTGATTGAGCACAGGGAACCCGAGTGGGTTTGTGCCGCCAGCACAGACGATGCTGGGGAGAACACCCTGCACTGTCTGCTTCCTGTGGAAAAAACAAACAGACTGTTCATTGCTGGAATTGCAAGGGAAGGTTTAAGCATAAGCAGGAGCAGCTATGAGAAATCTCCTCTATTTAATGCCTTTATGTTGTAACAGCAAAGGTGGGACCTGGCTGCGCAGCAGCGGGTGCTTGCTGTGCAGGAACCCCCCGCCAGTGCCAGGCTGTCACTACTACCTGGGATGCAGCAGCAGATCCTGGCAGGAATTAAACTGTTCTGCAACTCCCAGGGGACTCTGTGCTCTGGAAATGCCTCTGGAGGTGTGGGGGCATGCCACTCAGCCAAGGGTTGGTGAACATGGCAAAGAAAGGCAGTAGGTGCTCAGGCAGGGATGGTGAGTGCGGGACCTGAGGGACCTGCCTCATCCCTGGCTCCAGCATCTCTTCCCAGCAGCTGTGTGGGGGCTGGTGGGGGTTCAGGGGGGACAACGTGGCCAGCAGTACCCCAGCAGTTTGGGCACTGAGTGTGGGTACCACACTGTGCAAACATCACCTGCTGGGCAGGCACCTGCTGACAGCTGGGGGACAAGGCTGCTGCCGCAGCGCTGGTGATGCAGCTGTAATTACATGGGGCTGGATTTGAAACACCCCATAGGTGAGAACAAGGTCAGGTAAGCTCTGCTAATGTCTGTTTAACCTGCCACTTGAAAGGGGTGTATAATCAGGGCTGGGCATAGAAACATTTTAACATGATGATGCCTTCCACACACAGAATAGCCTTGGATGTTAATGACACAGGTGGACGAGGGCTGCAGATTGCTACAGCTAAATGGATCAGGTCAAATTTTCCCTGAGGGGGAAATAAGTGGGGAGTAAGATACAGCTAAAATAGTTGCCTTATTATTTTTTTTTTTTTTAAGTTTTGATAATATAATTAGTGATGTAACACTGGGAACAGAAATGGTAAGTAGTTTAAAGGTAATTTCATTCAAAAAAACCAACCTTCCCACCTGAAAAGCCAATGGAGCCTGTGCATAACATCCAGCAGACAGCACTCTCTTTCTGTTTTCCCCACCCCAATTTGGCATGTGGCAAAAGAGAGGGGAAATGAGGAGGCACTCGTGGCTGGGTGGACACTCAGCAGCTCCCTGGCCGTGCCAGAGGTCCTGCATGCTTCCCTGGTCTCAGACACGGCTGGGACATTGGCAGAGTGATGCTTCTCTCTCCTGGGGAAAGGGGAGCGGATGAAAGGGCAGGACAAGTGTAAAGCATGATTGCTCTGCCCTTTCAAACACGTGCAGCAGCACAGTGGCTTTGGAAGCAAGCAGGGCTGCTCAGGGTGTTTCTGAGGGTGTGAGTCTGCAACAGCCACCTCGGTGCTGCTCGTTCCCAGCTGGGTTCCAGCCCCATGGAGCAGGGAACACTGGGGTTTGCCACGCTGTGCTGTGGGCACGGGACTGACCCCGGGCCCCTCACTGCAGGAAGGACGTGGGGGCTGGAGAGGGTCCAGGGAAGGGGATGGAGCAGGAGGGGGCTGGAGCAGGTCTGATGGGAGCGGCTGAGGGATCTGGGGGGTTGGTCTGGGGAAGAGGGGCTGAGGGGAGACCTGCTCACTCTCTGCAGCTCCCTGGAAGGAGGGAGCAGTGAGGTGGGGGTTGTCTCTTCTCCCCAGTGGGACCAGAGGAACCAGCCTCAAGTTGTGCTGGGGAGGTTTGGGGGGGAGGTGAGGGAAATGCCTTCCCCCCAGGGCTGTGGGGTGCAGGGCCAGGCTGCCCAGGGCAGGGGGGTCACCGTCCCCAGGGGCAGTTAAAAGCCATGGAGATGTGGTGCTCAGGGACATGGGTGAGGGGTGGGCTGGGCAGTGCTGGGCCAGCGCTCGGGCTGGGCCCTGTAAAGGGCTTTACCAACCAAAATGGTTCTGTGACTCTGATGCTTGGGGGTCTGTAGTACTGTGCCCTGCCCCACTGCACTGCCCCTCTGGTGCTGGGACTGCTCGTGGATGGTGATGCCTTTTCTGAAACACCAGGCACCACGTCCGTCGCCTGCCAGGGACCCATCCGATCCGTCACACCAAACCCAAGGGGTGCCCTTCACCACGCTCCCATCTGGCCAGAATGGCCCTTCAGCAGGAGGCAGAACCCACCCCCTGTCCTGGTAAGTGCTTCCCAGGGGACATCTGTGTCCGTCCCTCCCAGGAGCATCGCTGCCTGGCATGAGGAGGGAAGGGGAAGGGGATGAAGGATACAGAAGGTGATGAAGCTATGTTCTTCAGTTGCAGTAAAGCCATGGAAGCTCCTGGCTTCACTGGTAACCCTCAGTCTGTGGCAGCACAGGAGGGATGGGACAGGGGATGTGCCTTTGGCCCTGGGCTTCTCCCAGCCAGCCTGGGCACCTACAGAATATGTTTCTGAGCATCCCAACACCAGAGTTGCTTTTTTATGTGTGGGGTTTATGTCCCAGTCCCTGTAGCTGGAGGACAGCAATGAGCTGGCCAGCCCAGCAACAGGAGGCTGTACAGCATTTAAATCAGTGCAAACCCTGCTGCCTTCAGGAGCAGCCTGGCTGCTCCCAGACCCAGGAGCAACCAGGGTTCCCCTCTGAGATGCTCCAGCTCAGCACTGAGGGCACAGAGCTGATCCAGGCATTGGGTAGCAGAAGCTGCTCGTGTTCCTGCACAAAACCAGCTCCAGTCTGATGTTAAACTTCATTCTAATTTCTACATCAGCCTCAAACAGTTTTCATGTTTGACACAAGCTACCAGTGCCACTGCTTATTCATTTGTGCTGGCTGTTAGTGATAGTAATAGAATGTTGACAATGCCTTAGGGTAATGCTTTCAAAAAGGCTTTTTAATAAACTGTGAAAACTGTTGTTTCAGCGATTGGAAAATAATTAAGAAGCAATTATAGGAGCAAACAGAAATCCTGAGCATCTAGTCAAGCTATTAAAATATGTTCTCTAAGAAATTATTGCAATCACACTGGAAAGAAAAGCTAAATTTAAATAAAGTTATGGTTGTAAAAAATGAAAAGGAAGGGGGGAAAAAAGGGAAGCAATTCATACTGGAAAGAGTAACTCCTCATCTGTGTGCCTGCCTCTGCAAGCAGGCAGTTCATCCCTGGTAGCTTTCCCTTCCTTTATTTCCTTATGCAGGAAGAGAGTTGCACTGTTTTGAGCTCTTTTCCACCTTGTAGCTGGGTATTTGCTTGATGCCACCACCCTGAGGGCACGTGCTGCTCTGTGCCCAAGGAAGAACTGGGGGTGTTATTTATTGGCTTTTATTTTTCACAGATGAAGCCCAGGAGGTACCACCTCAGCACTGATGCAGAGCAGAGGAACAAGCCCTAGTCTCCTGTGGCTGGACCCAGCTGAAGCCCTGGCCTGTCTCAGCTCCAGATTCCCTGCCAGCTGCCCCCAAGGAAGCGATACAGAAAGGGACTTCTGCACCAGCAGAGTCCAGGGATGCTCTCAGCGTGCAGCAGTGGTACCCTCACAAGTGGACATTATCCTCCCTGGGCATTATCTCCACAAAGAAACATTGACTAGTGTCAAACTCTGAGCATCCCTCCAGCTTCCTTTCCCCAGCATGCAAATACATGGACATTTGCAGCCCTTGATGCCACCTCCAGCACTTCTGGTCTATTTTTTATGCTGTGTTAACAAAGTCAGATGGGCATAAAAACCACTCTGAAAGTCGTGGGCAATCAAGCTGCAAAATGGTTCTGGGAAGTTAAATCATGAGTGTATGGTCATGGGAAAACTTCTTCTCCTTCCAGGTAAGGCAAAATGAGCTCCCTTGCTCCTGGAACCGAGCGGGGTATTGCCGAATCAATACATCACTGCTGCAGTAAAAGCCGTGCCCGCTGCCCGTGCCAAGAGGGGAGGATGCTGCTGGGGATAAATCCTCTATGCAAAGTGCCCATTATCTCAGCTGAAAAGTAAAAATCGATGGGACAAAGCAGCCCTGAGCCACAGGCACTGCCCCTGGGAGCAGCCTGGAGCGTCGGGCGGTGTCCGGCCTCTGGGCTGCGTACTGATAAAGGGGTGATGAATGGAGACTACACAGCAGGGATGGGTGCAGGGACCCCCAGAACAGCAGCCTGCTTTCAAAAGTACAGCTTCTACAAAGCAAGAGAGAGGGGTTTTTTTTTTAATGAGGACTATTCCCAGTACCAAGGGGTGATCGGACTCCCCGATGGCCACACAGCATTCCCTGGTGATCGGGGAATATGATCAGTGATCAATACCAGTGCTGTGTCGTGTCCCTCAAGGCAAGGTGGAGGGACACAGTGTGAGCAGCACCCCCTGCATGGGTGGGAGCCACGGGCCCTGGTGCCCCTAGGATTTGGTCCTTGGATGCTGGCTGTGCCAGAAACCTGGCACCTCTCCTGGGACAAGCCCCCTCTTTGCCGACCCCAGTTTCATTGTAACGAGTCAGGCTGAGAAGCAGGAAAGGGGGTTTAGAGCTCAAGCTCAGGATCATGGAACCCCAGCCTGGGCTGGGTTGGGAGGGACCCCAAGGGTCCCAGAGCTCCAACCCCCTGCCACAGGCAGGGCCACCAACCTCCAGGCCTGGAGCTACACAAGGTTGCCCAGGGCCCCATCCAACCTGGCCTGGAACACCCCCAGGGATGGGGCATGTGTAAGTCTTCCCAAGGGTGGAAGGTGAAGGGCAAGTGAAACTGCCCATCACTGGTGGAAATCTGTGGGGTGGGATTATTTTAGGGGTAATTTGTTTAAACCTGTATAGGGTTGGATGAGGGAGAATATTAATTGAATTAGAGACTGTAATGATGTTTCTAAGTATTATAACTATTTGAAAAACTGATCTGGCTGCTGTGTAGAGAGCAAAATATGCCTTTTTTTTTTTTTTTACTGAAAAAATAAAGGGGTTTGAATTGGGCAGCATATCCTTATCAGTCAGGGCAGGCTCTTCCCCCTCCGAGGTAGCTATGCCAGTAATAGCCTTAGCAGAGATGCTCATGCAATGGAACCAAATTGTTCTGCTATTAAAGCTCAGATGGGACTGGGGAAATTGCAGCCAATTTACCACTGCAAGCGCTGTGCTGGAGTGAAGGCTGCTTTACCCAGCTGGGGAGATGCTGCTCCTGTTCCAGCAGCTCTGCTGGGCCTGCAAACCTGTTGGTATTGATTTGCTCTTGGGAAGGGGATGCTCTGCTCCTCCCTGCCCGAGCACAGGGTGCTGGAGGGCAGCCACAGCGAGAGGTGCCTGGGGAAGGGGGGTTTCACCCAGACAGTGTTCCCACTGACCTTCCTGCCCATGGCCAGACCCCTCTCCATGGGGAGGGACATGTCTCTGCAGTGTGGGATGTTACACCAGTATAACCCTTGCAGCCATTGCCTGCGTGGGACAGCTGCCATAGTGTCACGTGCGTGATGTCCCCACTTAATGCACCCCATTGTTTTGGGTGTAACTTGGCCATTTTTAAGCACTTAACCATTTGCTGCTTCTCCCACACTCCTATGGAGCTCAAGCTGGTTTTTCATAAAACTTTCAGGAAAATTTGTTTGCAGAAACTCTCCAGCTGTCACAGAGGGATGCTCCAGCCCAGCTGAGGGATGTTGGAGCCACAGCATTGCTTTAATATGCTCTAGTTACCTTGGTAAAAGGAAATTATACCAAATTTTTTCCCCCTACTTTTTGACCCCATGAGAGGTGCCTGTCTGCCTGTGCTCAGCACCCAGGTAATGCCTGGGGGGGGCAGTGGGTGCTGTCCGTGCTTGGGGCATGGGGCACTGGTCTGTAACCCCACCGAGATGATGGTTAAAAGGTGGAAGAAGTGGGTGAGGGGAAGCAGAGGGTCTCAGCGCTCAGCCTGGATGGCACCAGGTCACCATGGCAGTGTTCACAGCACAGCCAGCGAATCACAGAATCACAGGGGTGGGAAGGGGCCTCCAGAGCCCATGGGGTCCCACCCCCTGCCAAAGCAGGGTCCCTAGGACAGGGCACACAGGTCGGTGTCCAGACAGGGCTGGAATCTCTCCAGAGAAGGAGACTCCACACCCCCTGGGCAGCCTGTCCCAGGGCTCCCTCACCCTCACTGGGAAGAAGTTCTTCCCCACATTGGGGGGAACTCCCTGTGCTCCAACTTGAGCCCATCGCCCCTTGTCCTGTCCCCACAGACACTGAGCAGAGGCTGCCCATGTCCCCCTGTGTCCCACCCTTCAGCTATTGATCCCCATTGATCAGATCCCCTCTCAGTCTCTTCTCTCCAGGCTGAACAGCCCCAGCTCACTCAGCCTTTCCTCACAGGGGAGATGCTCCAGGCCCTTCAGCATCTCCGTAGCTCCTCTGCCCTCTCTCCAGGAGATCCCTGGCTGTTTTATACTAGGAGCCCAGTCAGACAAGAGGAGCACAAATGGGTTAAACCCAGGGCTAGATGTGCACAAGCTGGGGGGGGTGGGGACTGGCACCTAAAGAGGCAACTGTGGCAAAGTCAATTCTGTCACCTGAAGTCTGGTCCTGGCACAGGACAGGTCCTACCCTGCCCAGGCAGGACACAGCATCCCACTCCAGTAGCCAGAGGGTACCCACAGCATCTCCCACTTACACCCCGTTCCTCATGCTGGGCTTTAGGGGCTGCCTCTTGGCACACAAACCAGCACCTGCCCACCCATTAAACACTCACATCCTCTTAATGCAGGGCAGATAAAAGCCTTGGTTCTTTTCTTTCCCCACTCTTTGCCATGTCTTCTATGAAATGATATGCAGGCAGCGAGTTTATTTGTTAAATGCACTCATGCTGACTCAGCACCCTGGTTATCTGTTAGGCATTAAATTCCAAATCCACACAGAGCCTTTTTCGTTCCCCCCTGGTGAATAAATTACAAATGCTAATTTCTGTTCAGCAGAAGAGAAGATTAAGGCAGCCTAACAGACAGCCATGCCAAAATATTTATTGACTGAGTTGCAAAAGCGAAGCAGAAAGCCTGTGTATCCCCAGCTGAACACAGAGCTGGGCTCCACTGCTGAGTGTGAGATCAACTCCCTTACTCACCCACAACCCAATCCAGTGCAAATATATTACAGCCAACATCTGCACCCTGCAATCCGCTGCCCAATAAGCTCTGAAAATCCTATTTCCTGCAGACCCTGTGTGCACACACACACACACACACACACACACACACACACACACATGTTTCTTGCTAAATCACAGTAATGACCCTAATTCCACGTGAAGGGCTGAAGCCAAATGGTGTCCCTGAGCTGATACCCCACCTACTCCACAGCTGCTCAACAAGGTTATCACTCATTCCCTTCCCTAACTTCATCCAGGCTCTGGTGAAGTGGGTAGGGAAAACAGGCAACTTAAAGCCATCATAGAAGCATTTGAACTCTATTGCCTGTGTTAATGCCTCTGCTGGTACTGAGGAGGTCCATGTCAGTGCCCAGAGATCCTCTGAGATGCCCTGGGTGAGTGCAGGACCGGTGTTGAGGTACGTGGGTAAGGCAGGGATGAGTTAATCCTGTACCAACAGTCGGTTCCCAATTCGTTGTGTGTCTCATGACTGTAGAGAGACACAAATTCCAAGTTCTTTTTAAAACAGCAGCGTTATTCTTTTCAAAGTGAGCTTGGCATTGCCTGTAAATGGAGGCATGGGAGAGATTATTTGTTTTTAAGGCAGCTGCAGGGAATCAACATCACAGTTAAAGAGGCATTTTCAAGAGGAACTCTAGTGCTGGGTGTCCAGGGGCTTGGGGAGCTGCTCCCCACCACCTGCTCTTCATCCCTCCTTACTGCAGGCCCGGTGTGCATCACTGGTGGTGTAGGATACACCAGTCTTCATCCTGTACAGCCCATTTGAGGGGTCTCGGACCATCAGGAGGTCATTTCATCCCCACCAAGAGGGAAGGAGGGCAAACCTGTCCTGGGGCCCCCAGTGGCACCACTGTGCTCAGGACCTGCAGCTCCCCTGACTGAAACACCATGGGACAGTCTGAACTAATTCAACTCCATCCCACAGGCCTTGTATAACTTTACTTTGCTAATTCTCACTTATCTTCAGTTATCTGTAGAGCTGCTTATCACAGAACCACAACAGCACCGTAGGGGTTGGAAGGGACCTCAAGAGATCATCTGGTCCAACCCCCAAACAGAATATATATGGAAGCACCTGTATTTTTATAATGCAGAAAAGCTATGTAAGTTTTATTTTAATCTTAAAGAATGTCTTCTATAGGATCAGATTCCTTTTTGCAGGCATCAAAGGCTTGAGTTTACCCTTTAAAATAATCTGTTATGCCCTGTCTGCATTAAACAACAAGTGTCTGTATTAAATAACAAACATCTGCATTAAATAACAAACATCTGCATTAAAACCAAATATCTGCATTAAATAACAACTATCTGTGTTAGTGGCTCTGTGTCAGCCCTTGTGTTAGAGCAAATAAAGCCCCTCAGGAGGGTGGGGGCTTCCTGCCACGACAATGCCACACACAGGTGGGTTGGAGGACATCCAGCAGGTTAATGTCCATTGATGTCTTGGGCTACATAAGCTTGTATAAATGTTAGGGGTTTAGCTGTTCCACAAGTCAGGCTACTGGAAAGGAAATGTGATGGGAACTGAAGTAATAGGAGATAGTATTCACTGAAATGAAATGTTTAACTTGGCCATTTCAGCAGGTATTGAATCCAGGAGCAGCAAGTATGAGAAAACCCCCTTATTTACCCTTGGTATCAAGTAACAAGAATGGCAGAGTTCTCACTGGTGGATTCTGGAGATAAGTTAAATTGGATAATAAAGCAACCTCAGGAAATAATGATCAGCTTGCAGACAGCTGCTGAAATTACGTGAATAAATCACTGAGCATGGTTCCAGTCTGCCAATTGATAAGATCCAGGTTGTAACATCAGAGTTATAAGCAAATGAAGCCTCAGTATCCATTGGCATCCTGCAGTCAGAAGTCAACAACTGGATGGGAATGCCAAGGAAAAGAGCTCCTCTGCCTTTCGCTGGGGCTGGGCACGTCCCTGGCACTCATGAGGCTGGCAGTATCTGTCATCCATGGTCAGGGGTCAGCCCTTGCCCTCTCTCTCCAGAGGATTTTGGGCACATCCTGCTCTTGCACTTTGTCCCCACGCCCTTTTTTAACCTTTTGATGTTGTAGTTCCAAAATTCACTTAATTAGTGGGATTAGCAGCCTGGAATAGCAGCACTGAAGGCATAACATTTCACTGTAAGATTTAGCCACCATCTGGATGCCCTGTCGGTGTCTTTCCTTGGCACAGGGAGTGACAAAACCACAGAGGCTGACGTCCTCCCTGCCCTCTATTTTGCTTTTGCCCCCCATAAACCACCACTTAGCAATGACTGAAATGCTCCTGTCCTCTTTCCTAGAGGTCTCATCTCCTCCAGCATCCCATGAACTGCCCTGGTCCCCAGTGCTTCGGGCAGGAAACTGCAGCTCTGTTCACACCTAGACCTGCAGCTGCACAGACTCCTGAAGCCAAAGTGAAGCTGAGGTACACAGATGAGTAACAAAGTCTCCCAGATGCTGCCTAAAATCACCGGGCATCCATGAGGTCTCCAGAGGTTTGTTTGGCAGAGCTCGGCTCTGACCATGTGCCAGCACTCACTGCTCAGCCTCCAGTCTCTCCAAAAAGCCCTTGCTGCATGATGACCCAGCTGCTGCTTCTTCTGGAAGCACAAACTGCATCACACGGTGACCCAGCCCAAACGTCACCTCTGTGTGATGGGCAGGACCTTCAGCCACCCTCAGTGGCCCTGACACAGGAGGTGGCTCTGCAGTAACCACGTCTGTGGGGGCTCGCTGATAAATCTGTGTGTCTTCTGCTCTGGGCAGTCAGTCCCTGCAGCTCATCGTGCTGGAAGATGACATTCCCTCTAATCAGCATCAAAGCAGAAGAGCTCACTGGTGCCCACCAGGATGGTGGGATGTGCAGGGGCAGGTCAGGAACCTCCTTGAACACGGGCTTTCTTATCACTGTGCCAGGTAACAGCAGAAAGAGCCCTCAGCTGCACGACTGCCTCAGCACTGCTTTGCACAGGGCATGAAGATAAAAGTGATTTTGCATACAGACATACATAAGAAGTAAGGCTTTTTGTCCAGGTTGACAAACAAGGCGATGCCATTCCCATCTCTGCTCCAAACGTCCCGCTGTGCGCTTCAACTCACCAACAGTGGGCTGTGCCTGTAACTTAGAGAGTAATCCTGCTGAGTTCCATACCTATGCAGCTGTACATGGAACTTCAGGGTGGACACGTGTATAATCCCATGTGTAACTGCACATGTAAATAGGCTCTCAGGTCTGAGGATGCTGACTGTCTCTACCTGTTCCCTGTCGCGGTTCTCGAGTGGAAAAGTTCCTTTGTGCCCAAGCCAAAAAGCACGTGCCCAGCTTTCTGCTTCTCCCACTCACCAATGTTTAATAGCTGCCTTTACACAGTGCTCAAATCACAAACCATATACTACTTTTTTTTCCATGAAAAGCAAAGTTGTCATGGCAACAGAGCAGCCTGATATTTAATTCCACTTAAGCACCCACGGAAGATGAGTGGAGTGGTTCTGCAAGGTCAATGAGCCCTGTCCCTCCCCTCCCTTTCATAACTTCAACATAATGTCTATCAGGTAAACTGAGGTAATTCAGTGTGCATGAAGAAAACCAGACATTCCCCTCATTATCCACCCAGGCTTGCTCCTGATGAGAGGGAGCTCGTCATTTGTGGCGTCGTTCGGCTCAGGGAATGTGACTGGCATTAAGGAGAGAACCATGACATTCTTCTGACAAGTGCTATCAACATTAATTGGCTTCATTTCTCTTTCAGTGTCTGCATCGTTAATGAGATTTGTGATCTAATTTCTCATATCTTTGTCATATCAGCTGGGAATAATTTTTTCTAACAAACATTTATGGCCATCATACACACACATTCATCGCACACGTCCTGCCCAATCCAGGGTTCTCCAGGAAGTCTTTCTATTCTGACAGATGAGTTTAATAAAAAATCCTGGGAGCTGAGCATTCGGAAGCATAAGGATTCAATAATAATCATCAAAACATAACCTGCCCCAAACCAAAGCAGCCTTTCTAAAGAGGGAGTAAGCATCCTCCTGGTTAGGTCTTGTAAACCCGTTTCAGCCCCCTGCTGTGAAATGCTGACACATATGTTAGTCCCATTTTACAAAGGAGGCTACTAAACACACAGGAGCAAAGTGAATTGGCAAATTTAGCTGTCAGTTACCTGTAATTTACTTACAGTTCCTGACAGAGCGCGTAGGAGACCCTCTTCTGAGCTGGAGGTTCGGTCAACATCAACATCACACCTCTGCAAGGAGCCAGGGTGAGGGGCAGAGGCTGAGCCCAAGCCTCTTCTGAGCGAGATCCAGCCCAAGCCCCTCGGAGGGGGCAGGCTGCTGCTCCCTGCTGTGCTGGCTCAAAGACTGAAGAGATGGTGAAAATCATCCTGGGGAGAAAGGAAGCAGGTAGCTGATGCTTCAGAGGCAAAACTGAGTTCACCAAGCAACACAGTCCACATGGTGTGAGGGACATGTCACAACTCCTGCAAATGTTATTGAGACACCAAGGCAGAAAAACAAATGTCCATGGAAAAACTCACACAGACCTTTCTTACAGCAGCACCGAGGGAGTAACAGCTGTAATCTACAACACAAATAATGGTTTAACTCACTTGACACAGGCAAATCTCTTCAGCGAACCAGGAGTATTGCTAGTCCATCAAAATCCATCAACAACTTGGGCCTTGAGTGGAGATAAAAATAGTCTGGTTAAAATACGAATGCTAATATGAATACTAATTAACAGTATGAATAATAACATGGAAAGGAGACTGATGATTCGACCTGGTTCTACTCTTGTGGCATGGCACTAGGAACTGGGACATCATGGAAGGTCTCATGCTGGTGTTTGGTGCCATGGCAGATACCCAACTGGCATCAGAGAGATGGGCACATGTCAACCGAGTGTGGGAGTGTTTGCGAGTCCCTGGGGAGAGTGAAAAGAAACTGGAAGCAGGGAAAGAAGAGAAAAGACAATTTCAGTTCAAAAGTCAGCATGTGCAGCTTGGCACTCACAGCAGCATTTGTTTATCCCAGAAATGATAGCATGCTGTGATGGGCACCTCCATGGGGAAGATGCACGCTGCTCCAGATGGATGTCATGTGTCAAGGAAATATGTCAGAGCTTCAAGAAGTGGTCTGTGTGCACCCCAGGGATTGGGAGTCACACAGGGTCACACCTACATTGAAAAGGCTGACAAAACATGTGCCTTTTATGTATATTTATGCATAGATGTATACAAAAGACAACAGCAGGATATTTTTAGGATTAGTATACAAATGAGTTTCAGTTATGTGGGGGTTTATCTATTTTAAGCTGAGAATGGTTCTCATTGAGAAGAAGGTGTTTGTAATTAGCCCTAAGAATTTGTATGCTAATCCTAAAAATATCCCATTGGTGTCTTTTTTCCCTATGCATCCCCCCTACCTCTCCAATCACCCCTCCACTGGTTCTGCCAGGGAGCACTAACCTGTTTCTTCCATCCTCACTTCTGTTTCATATCCCAAGTCGTAGGGGGGGGATCCTGGAGGGCCGTCGATCCTGCTGCATCCCCACGAAGCCCAGGGCAGACCTGTGTCTTGCACTGATCAACCAGCTGCAGCTGAACTAGAAACTGGAGATTAAAACTCGAGCTCAGTCAGAGAACGGACAGAAAAAGCAGAGCCTGTTGCACAGGGTGCGATGCTCTTCAGCTGCCCACAGCAGCAGAAAGGTAACCAGCCTGTGAGGACATGCTTAGGGGAGGAAAAATGAAGCCCACAGAATTCCCACAGTTGTTCCATTGCTGCTGCCCATGGCCCTTAATGTCAGCTCTGATCAGCAGGAACAGCTGGGGCTGCTTTGGTGTGTGAGATAATGGCCCCACACACCAGAGCATCCTCTCACCCTGGCATATTTGCCCCCTCCTCAGATGCTCTCCCCACGCTCCTGCTCCTCCTTAGGGTTGCTAGATCAGTGGAAGGGGCCCCTGAGGTGGGGCAGGCAGTGAGCAGCCTCTTGGTGGGGAATGCCCAGGCAGAGATTTGATGTTGGCAGTGAACATCAGAGCCTGCTCTCAGGAGACCAAAGAATTGGAACTTATTTTTTAGAGTTTCTCTATCCCTACAGTGCCTGCAGCTCCTGAACATCGATAGAGATTTCTGAAAGAGCTGTTTCTTCTCCCTTTCCAGCCAGACCCTTCCAGACCTGTGCCCTCAGAAGCACAGGAGCCTCCTTCTTCAGTCGCTTGTCTTGTCTTTCCCATGTGAAAGCACTCACAGCACCATAAATTGATGCCAGCCACCCTTAAGTAAGGGGCTCCATATAGACAGTGGAGTCCCCTGGAGATGGGATGACAAAGCACCTCGATGTGCACTCAGCAAAGGATTTCCTGCAGTCACTGGGGGAAAACACACTGGAAATCTGAGAAGAGCTTTTGTGCTCCTCACTTCTCCGGCTCATGGCAAATCTCACCATCTAAGGAGCACTCACAGCTCACAGGATATATGGTTTGATAAGAGACAGTTACCTACACAAACCTGCTCGTGGGAGTGAAAGAATATGCTTTGAGGGCTTTATTTCATCCCTGTTGATCTTTCTCTAAAGCAGAATGAACCTGGCAATTCACGGCCAACCTTCTTCTGCTGTCTCCAGCCCTTCCAATTTACAGACCTGAACGCGGCGCCTCAGCACCATCCCCTGATCCAGCCAGCTTTAGAGGAATTAAAAGCTTCTGTAAACCTTCTTGAACTTGCTCAGTTTTTACCTATAGCTGTGAAAGGCTCCCACTGCGTGGTACAGAGTCTGCTTTGAGGTGAGTCTCTACCCTGCCCATCCACCATGCTGGGACGCTGCATGGAGCCGCACGCTGGTGCCCATCTCTGCCTGAGATGGTCCTTTGCCTGAAGCGTGTGGTTGTCAGCCTGGTCCGGTGAGACAACAGGCAGAGGTGCAGCCAGGGGGACAGAGGGCCACCAACTGCGCTGAGGTGTTTGGGTAAGCCCTGCGGGCAGGAGTGGGAAGGGAGACGATGGCTCGAAGCCCCTGCAGCCGCTTCCTCGGCCAACTCCCAGGAGCCGGCGCGCTCCGGCCATGCTTCCTGCGTCGTCCCGTGTGGTTCTGGCAAAGGGTCTCTTTGGTCCGGCGGCGTGCAAGGAGAATTCCAATGAGCAGGAGAGTCGTGATGGCTTCAGGGTAAAAATTCCTCACTTAACATGCAGCAGGAATTTCACTTGGCAAAGGGGACTTCAATGCCGAGCCGGTGCAGTGTGGGTGGACGGCCCGAAGGTCCCCTGACTCGCCAGCTCCTTAGAAATGTTTTAATTCAAGAGCAGTGCCTGGCCCCTCCTGTGAGCACTGGGAAGTGCTGACTCAGACTTGCTGCTCTGCCAGGCAGGGCTGTGCATTAAGCCCCGTGCACACGCCTGTCATGTACATCAGCTAGAAGATGGTTTTTTTTCTTTGAGAGCCATTTACAGTAATCAAAAAGGCTTTCTGGTTCCTAAATTGCCTCTAACGAGACGGGTATATTTTCTCATGTGATAGATTATTCCCCAGATACATTGAGTTTAAAATAATTTCTAATTCTAGGATGCTAAGCTAGAGTTAACCTTATAATCATTTTCTCTAGGAAATCACTTCCACAATCTGCATACACTTCTATCTCCAGCCTCCCTATGAATCACGCATAATTACTTGGAAAAGGAGATTTGACCTATCTGTTTAGTCTTTATTCTCAATTACCCTCCAATTACAGCAAATGGAGTCTAACACAACTTCTCCAAACCACGCTTTGCCACTCCATGAAGAAGCTGGCAGCCTTCCCACCCGCCAGAGAGGAAACTTCATGGGAACACAGTGCCCAGGCAGCTCCCAGTGCTGAAACGCTGTTTGGGGATGATACAGCACAGCACGGTGATGAGTGTGTTGGGAAGGGCTTCAAACTGTTACCGCTGAAGTAACAAAGAAAGGGTGTTGCTGAAGTTTCACATTGGCTTCTAATAAGCCGACTCTGCTGTATCACAGAATCGTAGGGGTGGGAAGGGTCCTCCAGAGCCCATGGGGTCCCACCCCCTGCCAAAGCAGGGTCCCTAGGACAGGGCACACAGGTCGGTGTCCAGACAGGGCTGGAATCTCTCCAGAGAAGGAGACTCCACACCCCCTGGGCAGCCTGTCCCAGGGCTCCCTCACCCTCACTGGGAAGAAGTTCTTCCCCACACTGGGGGGGAACTCCCTGTGCTCCAACTTGAGCCCATCGCCCCTTGTCCTGTCCCCACAGACACTGAGCAGAGGCTGCCCATGTCCCCCTGTGTGCCACCCTTCAGCTATTGATCCCCATTGATCAGATCCCCTCTCAGTCTCTTCTCTCCAGGCTGCACAGCCCCAGCTCACCCAGCCTTTCCTCACAGGGGAGATGCTCCACCCCTCTAATCATCTCCGCAGCCTCCTCTGGACTCTCTCCAGTAGATTCCTGTCCCTTTTATAGTGGGGAGCCCAGCACTGGACACAACACTCCAGGTGGGGCCTGCCCAGGGCAGAGCAGAGGGGGAGGATCCCCTCCTGTGACCTGCTGCCCACACTCCTCCTGATGCCCCCCAGGATCCCATTGTCTCTCTCAGCCCCCAGGGCACACTGCTGGCTCATGGCCACCCTGTCACCCACCAGCACCCCCAGGTCCTTCTCCGCAGAGCTCCTCTCCAGCAGGTCACCCCCAGCCTGTGCAGATACACGCTGTAGATGAACATCCTGGTGCCTCTTGCCAGCCGTGCTGAAGCGGAGCTGTGGTGATAACGCCGAGGTCTGGCGATGAGCTGAGCCGTAACTGCGGCGTCGCTACGTGAGCTGATGGGATCACCCGCCCAGTTGCACAGCAAGAAGGTTCTTGATAGTAAATATTTCACTCCCAAACTTTACACAACTGCGTTTGTGGCTTCTGTGTGTCACCTGCATTGTCTGAATTCACTTCCTCAGCACCTCCAAGAGCCAGAGTTATTTGAGGTGCCTGACAGTGCTGACAAGAGAATGATAACTTTGTGTCTACTACAAAGAAAACACTGGGCATCATCTGAAAACCCCACTCATATTTTCAAGAACACATTTCAAGCATGTACTTCAAAGATCTACAGAACAGATCCATGAATTGTTTCTCCTTTGCATCACTTCGATACCATCTCCTAACATTAGTAAACCTGTCAGGTCCTATTAGTTGCATACTAATTGAAGTTTTCATAGGTGATTAAAACACAGAAACCATGTAGCAGATGTCTCCTTTGCTTTGTGGTGTAATAAAAGGAGAGAAATGGCTAAATTAATAAAATAAATATTTTAGAGACTGGTAAATACAGTGCAAATTGATGTTTTTCTTTTTAGGCGTCTCACCAGTATGAGAACACTTGGTGCAGTGAGCAAGGAAGGCACATTCCAGTTGAAATGTGACAGGCAGAAGTCAGTTGCACTGGTGGGGCAGGACACAGGCTGTCCCATCCTCACACGTCTTATGAAACACAGCTGCAGCTCTGGGTTGGAGGGCTGTGACAATCCTCACCCTGCCCAGACCTCGACTCGAGGTCAGAAGACGGTCCTTGGATTTCAAAGGGGGAAGGAATGAGCTCTGTGCCCAGAAACTGTTCCTCTGAGGATGAGAGCATCACTAACAGCTAACAGCCCCATCCTTAACCAAGAAAAATAACCCCGGGGTTCCTTTAGTGGCCTCAGGTAGCCCAGAGCTCCCTTTCCCCTCACTGCCTGCACAGCACTGCAGGCTCTGACTCCGAGGGAGGAAAGCCATCCATTTGGTCAGTGGTTCCTCAGAGACACGACCAGTTATCCACTGGCATTTCCCATACAAATAGTCACTACTGGCTGAGGAAACTCAGATAAAGCCCAGCTCACGACAGTGCAGCTAGAATCTTCTATCATATCTACTAACAGATGTACCCAATACTTTCCTCGGGCATGATTAGTCCCAACAGCAAAGGATTAGTATATTTAGGCATCTATTGTTATTTTTGTGTTACACAAGTATTTTGCAGTGGGGGAAGTGAGGTTGGAAATGGTGTGGAGCAGGACCATAACCCTAGAAGTTTCTGAATCTTTACCTCTGGAGCAAAGACCTGTAAGGACATTTCTTCTTTGTAATCTCACCACAGCTCAACTTGTTGCAGATATTACCTGTCGCTGCCCTGAAACATCTCCATCTCCAGGGCTTTAGGGTGGACTGCACACCTTCTGTCGGTGTGTGTCCTGGAAGGCATCATCCTGGAGACCATCTCCCAGCTGGTTTGTAGGGTGTCTCTCTTCGTTGCCTCCTATTTTGTGTCATGTAACTCAGCTGTGTGGTGTGCTGTGCTTCTCTCTCTCCCGTGAGGATCTCAGGAGAGTGTGGGTAGGAAGGAGCGTGCAGCCCGAGCAACCGGCAGGGAGAGAGATGCCATCAGCCGTGCTGGGAGGTGGAGCGGTGACCCACCATATGACAAAGCACTGCTCCTCTCCACCCTGGCTGGCACAGCTGCCTGTCTTCTGGTGGTGCTTCATAAATGATGCAGTAGGACTTGTAGGGGCTGATGCAGTGGCTGTAAGCTCCTGTATTCAGCTGAGGAGATAACCTGTAAGTCCATGAGGCTTCTGTGCCTCTCCATACACCATAAACTCAGAACCAAGGTGGGAGCCGACTCCCAGACCCACGGCCATGCTCTGCTGCCTGAGCATTTACAACCAGCCATCTAGCCAAACAACCCAGCAGTAATTTGGGCTGTTAAAGTTAAATCTGTTAGAGGATCAGTGTAAAACCCTTGAATGGTGGTTGGATGCTGCAGAGTGTTCCCCACGCCGCAGTAAAGTTTACAGTGATACGCAGCAAAAGGTACCTGTGCCCTGAAGAAAAGGACTCCCCCACAAACGAGCTGAAGTGTACTGTGAGGATCTTAGCTTCTTCTCACTGATTACTGAATTAGCACAGACTCACAGAATCACTGGGGTTGGAAGGGGCCTCCAGAGCCCATGGGGTCCCACCCCCTGCCAAAGCAGGGTCCCTAGGACAGGGCACACAGGTCGGTGTCCAGACGGGGCTGGAATCTCTCCAGAGAAGGAGACTCCACACCCCCTGGGCAGCCTGTCCCAGGGCTCCTTCACCCTCACTGGGAAGAAGTTCTTCCCCAGACTGGGGGGTAACTCCCTGTGCTCCAACTTGAGCCCATCGCCCCTTGTCCTGTCCCCACAGACACTGAGCAGAGGCTGCCCATGTCCCCCTGGGTCCCACCCTTCAGCTATTGATAACCATTGATCAAATCCCCTCTCAGGCTGCTTCTCTCCAGGCTGAACAGCCCCAGCTCACTCAGCCTTTAATGTTTGGTAATAATAACAGTAAAGAATAAAGCCCTTGAAGAACGTAGGTTCCTGATTTCCACTGAGAAAAACAGGAGCCAAGTGCTGAAGTTCCTTACAACCCCCTCCTTAGCCCCTAAGTTGGGATGTGACATAAACAAAGGCACCCCTGTGCCCTGCAGCACTGACTGTGGAATGGCCATAATTTCATTAGCTCCATTTTTCCCAGCATATTTTTGATGACACGCTGGGCCAGCGCCGTTATTGATGATCAGCAATGTTATTAACAGCCCACAATGTGTATGTAACCGATAAGGGTGCTGATGTCTTTGTTGCACTGCCCACAAAAAAGGCTTATTTGTGAGTCACAAAAAGGCATTTATATTTTTTCTCTTCTGTGCATTGCCAGAAGTCTAAATATTCGCCTGGCTTTGCTGATGGTAATAAGGACAAATTAGGTACATGTGACGAGCAACTGCAGGAATGATAGAATGCCCTAGATAGGAAATTACAGCATGAGGTATGGTGGCTTTCCCTGGATTTTACCCATTGTTTTACAGCAATAAAGACAAGAGAATGTTACCCACATAGCACAGCACCTCACTTTGCCAAACGAAGGAGGGCTCCTTCAGCTCTGCATTAAGATTTCTTACAGGAGGTGATGGAGTAGGCAAAAATCATCCCTTTCTGGTGGGCACATGCAGCCTGATGTCCTAGAGAATTGCTCAACCAAGGACTTTTTAAACAAGCCCACGGATTTTCAGCCAAAACCAGAGGCCATGATGGGATGCCAGAGCATCCCCTGGCCAGATGCAGTCCTCATCGACGTGCTTGAGCTGCAGCTTAGGGTTTTTCCACCCACTAAGCAGCTTTGGAAGCTCTGCTTCACCTTCTTTCAATAAATGGTCTCCCAAAGCCTGCTTTGTCTGTTTTCCTTGCCCATTGGTGCATATTTTATTTAGTACAGTGACAGAAATGAAGCAAAGATATGCAGAAGAGGGCTTCAGGTGTGATGGGAAGGGCTGCGTAGCCCGGTGTGTTAGCGACGAGCAGGTTATCAGCATTACCATACAGTGCTCAAAGGTGATGACCCTGCCCGAGCTTTCTGAGAATGTGTGCACAGAGAGACTGGAAAGGGCTGAAATAGCAGAAACAGCATAAAATCATAATGACCTGAGGGCAAAGCCCTGCGATGGACAGGGGTAGAATTAGGCTGAATGCTAGATGCAGGCTATTTAAGGAGGTAAGGAGATCAGACTGCCTGGCAGGGCTGGAAAGCAACAAGAAAAGCAGCAAAGGATGGAGATCCTGATGACTCAGAGACTGCAGCATAACATGGTGGCTCAGTGTGTACAGGGTCTGGCAGGGGACTTTTTGGGGCAAAGGAAGTTTCGGTCCTGCAGTTGGAATACCCTGAATGTCTTCAGAGAGAAGGAACTGAGCGTGGCAGAGGTGGAGCATGAGGGTAGAGCAGAGTTGGGAGAGGGACCATGACCACGACCACATCGGTGGCTAACAGTCAGTTCAGTGCCACAGCATCCCAGGGCCTGGCAGAGGGAACAAAAGACATCCTGACTCCGAGCATCGATCACTCACTAGTTAAAGGAGTAAAAGGAGACCGTGACTGGGAGCAGGTCACATCCAACCCCTTCTTTTGCCTTTTTGCTCCTTCTGAAGCCCGCGGTGCTTGATTAGGTGTTGAACAAGATGTTAGACTGGTTGCAGCACAGCATGAGACAGCAAAGCAGCATCTGCTGAGATGTCAGAGTCCTAACGAAGCAGCCGTCATTAGGAGGGAAGCCAGAAGAGCTACAGAGACATCACCAAACACAGACCACGCCAGCCCAATACGCAGACAGCAGAAACTTCTTGTTCTTCTGATAATTTCCCCTAAGATCATTGGCAGATCAAACACCTCACTGCTCCTCTAATCCGAGGGGATGCTCAGACAAGGGTTGGCTTCCCGCGGCAGGCACAGCCCCGCTCCACGGGTGCGATGAAAGGACACGTGTTTAAAAGCTCCTCTGTACCACCCACACCAACTCCTCTCGCTGAGCAGACACTGCTGAAGTCTGTGAGCTGAGAAAAGAGCCTTTTAAATGCTTGTCTGTAGTATTATATTTTAATAAATATATGAAACACCCTCTGTGATTTGTGGTGAAGTCTGTGGAAGCAGCTCTCCTTCCTCCGAAAACCTGCTCAGAGGTGTTGGGAAGGCAAGGGTTAAAGTCGGTGCCTCTCCGCTCATGAACTGGTTTAGGAATTTCCATGTACCAGTTGGAATAAAATAAATTTATGGACTGGTGGCCAGCTTTTTAATGGATCAGTAATGAACCTGAGGCAGCAATTCTTGGCACACAGTGTCTGTGATAATCAAGCAAGGTGCTGAGCGGCATGACCCGCCTGTGGTCCTACAGTGGGCAGGACTTTGACTTAATGTCCGGACATGCCACCCAGCCTGTGACTTTACAGCTCTTTTTTACTGATTGCCATAATGTTATTTGAGTAATTATCAAAACAAACTTGCACTTCAGAAACACTGAATAAGAGTTGAAGTGCAAAACCCTTCCATGTAAACCTTGGAAAGGCGATGGCTGGGTGATTTTGTGCTTGTAATGGGGAGGCAGCTCCTGTGCTGGAGGCAGAGTGAGCAGTGAGGGGTGAAGGCTGAACCCTCCTCGGCTCAGAGGCTCCAGGATTTCCACAGCCTTTTCCATACAGGTCCATGGCTTCAGCTGCCCTAAGAGTCTTCTTCTACCCCACCACGTTGCACTGTAGAGCAGGACCACTATGTCTGAACCACGACAATGCCACTTGTGTGCATGGTGGCATCATCATGCTCCAGTTGCATCTTCTGATCCAAGCTGCTAAACACCCGATCCTTTTGCTGCTTGCTTTTTTGTGAGCTGCTGCCTACTCAGCAGATATTTTTATTAACTCCCCACAGAGATGCCCAGGCCTTTTTCATGACGTTTAAAGCTAATTTAGAACTCCACAGTGAGCAGCAGTTCCTGTTTTGCTCCACATGATGCGCATTGTTTGACGTTTATCAGCAGAGCTGGCCTCCTTCCTACCTTTGTCAAATCCTTTGGATGTTTCCCTTGCTCCTCCTGCTCAGCCTAACGGGAACAGCTTGCCACGGGCACACTGGGCAACCTCCCCTTGGTAATTAAGGATATGTCACATAACTCTGCTCCTGGTTCACGTCCTGGCACCCGCTGCCGAGCTCCTGCCGTGCTGGCAGGCAGCATCTGCTCCTTTCTCTGCCTTCTGCCTTGGCAAGCATCAGTACCGCACCTCCTGCCCAGGTACTGTCCAACTCCTTACCAGCAGCGTTTTGTGGGAGGCCCCCAGCCATCTAAACAGCTAAATCAAGTGCTTTGTGTCTTGTTGATTCACTGCTTCTTCCCACAGAGAGACCTGCCAAAGAGCACGTTCTCACTCACCTCTCGTTGCTCATGCACAGCCCGACTCGGACTGTGCTCCAGGAAGAATCCAGCAGACAACAGCGTCAGTGCGTGTTACGAGAGCACAGTGCAGCAGGCAGCAGGCCCAGTGGAGTCTGGGGGGAGAAACATACAAATCACAGAATCACCAGGTTGGAAAAGCCCTTTAAGCCCATCGAGTCCAACCGTCCCTGTCCTGTGCTGACCCAGAGCCCTGAGCACCTCATCTCCCCTCTGTTAAACACCCCCAGGGCTGGGGACTCAGCCCCCTCCCTGGGCAGCCTGTGCCACAGCCCCACAGCTCTGCCAGGGAAGAACTTTGCCCTCCCAGCTGAGCTGACCCTGCCCTGGGGCAGCTTGAGCCCATTGCCCCTTGTCCCATCTCCTGTCCCTGGCTGAAGAGACCCTCGCCCACCTCTCTGCACCCTCCTGGCAGGGCAGGGGAGGTGGGGAGAAGGTCTCCCCTCAGCCTCCTCTTCTCCAGGCTCAACACCCCCAGCTCCCTCACCAGTGCCCAGTCCAGGGGCACAATCCCCTCCCCAGAACTATGGCCACGCTGGGACCTGCACAAGCCAGGATGCCATTGGCCTTCTTGGGCACCCAGTCACACTGCTGGCTCATATTCAGTCTGCAGTCAACCAACACCCCCAGGTCCTTCTCTGCCTGACAGAGAATTACTAATAGAATATTAATATTCATTATTAAACATTAATCATTAAATATTATTAATGAAGATTCATAACTTACAGGCCTGAGGAGGGCAAAGCTTCAGTAAAACTTCCTTATATTTGAGAAGCTGGAAATGAAAGCCAGAGGGAATCTCCATCCATACACACCCCCCCATGCGAAGGCAGCCACCTCCTCATGCCTGCATTGGGCTGGCAGCTCCACATGCACACTGTGGGTGCTGGGGGTGTGTTGGGCTCCTCAAAGAGGGGAAGAAACAGCTACAAACACAAGAGACACACGCTTTGTTGATGAAAGACCTGTCCAGACAAACACGACTCTTGATAATGAAATATGCCCTTCCATCAAGTTGGGAAAGGTGCAGAACAAAGACCTAGAGGCAGCAGAGGGAATCTAAAATTAGACTCATGCTCTGAGCTGCGTTACTTAGGGAATGGTACTTAGCAGAATGTATTTTCTTCAGTTGTAGAGTCACTAATACTCCCAGGGAGAGACTTTCTCCTGCAGTCAGCAGAGGAGATGTATCGTGTTTTAAGCCTCCCAGGGTATCCGGGGCAAGGTGCTCTGCCAGGGAATAGCAAACATCTCAAAATGAGGGATTTACCTGCTGTTTGAGCTGTTGACATTGTATAAACCACAGGTAGCTAACTCAAAACTCAGCCAGGCACCAGAGCTTCTTCCCTCTCTCCAAATACCTGTCTTCAGCTGCCTAAAATATCAACCTTTTTCCCTTCCCCCCCTTTCCATTGTTGCACACAATGAACCACATTCATCACCTGCCTTAACCACCCAAATATTTCTGCCTCAGTCACTGGGGATGGCAGATGTCATGAAGCAGAGCTTGAAAAAAGGGAGTCACTCCTAATTGCACAGCTCCCATGCAAAGCAGAGGTGCAGCTCAGCATCCTGCACACCAGAAGGACAAACATTCTGTCCCAGGCGATGACCAGTTGGTTTTGGATAGACACAGCGCCTGGTTGACCCCCCCATCCCAAGCCCAGAGAAGAGGGAAACTGGGCTGGAGTGAGAACAGCAAAGCCTCATCAAGCCCCAGATGTTTTAATGTCTCTCATCTGCCCAGCACACTTTCTGCCTTATAAATGGGAGCGTCTTGCAGCACTCCCAGGAAGGCAGTCATCCCTCTGGAACCTCTGGCAGGTAATCAGCTGCCTAATGCACCGTTCTTGGCTGCTCAGTTTGCAATTATGATGGGTTAAAGATGTGCCCTGTCCCAGCATTACCTTGATAAAAGGTATTTTCTCATAGCAATCTGAGTTTACACAGTTTTCTACTCTAAGCAAACACAATGGCAGACTTGGGCTTTACCTGCTATGAATGAGGCAAACAGCAAATCTGAAGAAAAGAGAGAAATATGGCCACAGCCAATTGAGCTTTTAATTAATGCATCTTTTACCTGAGCTTCATCTGCTTTTCCCCCACTATTTCCTCTTCTGCAAGTGCTGCTCGCTGTGACAGGAAATTAATTAGACTCCGAGCTCTCATCAGCCAAGAAAAAGAATCATTAATTTTGGTACTTAAGAACCTGAAGTCCTGACTCACAGCATTTCCAGGCAGGGCAGTTTAATATCTGATGATGGACAGTGTCAGCCACAGCCACTTCCTTCATCTGCAGCCACCACCACAATCCATCAGCAGAGGAGCGCAGGTAAACGAGGGCTCGGTGATGCAAATAGAGGTGATGAGGAATGACATGCTCTCACAGTGCCCTCAGCTCCTCAGCCTGCCTGTGGAGCCTTTCAAAGCTGGGCCATGCCAAGAAAAAAAGTATATTAAAAATATCCTAACTGGATGTGACGTTTTTTGTATGGGATCGCTCAGCCCAGAATCCATACTTAATTAACAGTAATTGAAATTTACTTTGACATCATGACAACAGGAGAAAGAAACAGCTATCTGAGGTGTTATCGACAGGTTTCAGCCCATCAACCTGATTTTCTGGCATGGTAAGGGGTTTTCTTTACCATCTCCCACTTGACCAGAGTGTTTTTAAGCACAGGATGAAGCTGAGCCTGTCTGACCTTCATTTAGGCAGCGAGGCTCGGTGGCTGCAGTCAGAAGAGAAATTTCTGGAAAGGACTTGTTTTTCCCCTGAAGTGATGAGGATCAATCCAGCTCTTGTTTTTGGCTTAAATCTGCAGTGGAGCGAGGGGATTTTGGGAGCCTTCACCTTCAATTTCACATCTCGGATGTGCCTGCAAACCCTCCTGAAAGTCTGCCAGCTGCCTTGACAGCCTCTTGGCACTGGCCCATGTTTGGTCCTTACTGAGCAGGGTTTTCCCCAGAGCATCCCCAGCAGGGCTAAGGAGCTGGAGAGCTCTGGGGAATGGTCCCAAAAGAGTCTTGCCCCACCGCTGCCCCGGCATGGAGGTAGCAGAGAGCCTGTCTGTGTGGGCTGGACAGCACCAGCCCAGATTCCTGCCTTCAAAAGAAGTGTTTTTTCCAGACCAAGCCTTCTGGTTCGATCCCCATCTCTGTTAGCATGCAGGGAGTGCCCCCCTATGCCCTCAGCCTGCACATGAGGAACATTTCTACGAGCATTCCCATTCACCATGCTCCTGGCTGCGTTCATTTCGTTCTCTACATAAGGACATCTACTCAAAAGGAAGTTTTCTTCTTACTCCAAGGCAACAAAAGAGCTTCTCCCTCAAGGCAAAACGTAGCTCGTGGGACAGAGCTGGTGGACAAAGCGACAGATCTCAGGAACCAAGATAAAGTTCCAATAAACTGGGGGGAACTTTTACTTTTAAACCATTTTAGTCTCATTAGCGGCCCATCCCTTGACTAACTGGGCCTTTTAAACGTCTTGTTGGGGTTTTTAAACTTAAATATAGCCTCAATAGTTCTAAATATACACAATAATTGAACCTAAGCACTGTGAAGTATTTAACAGTGGAGGAATCTTTCTCCATTCAGAGCGTGAACTGAAAGACTTTGATGCCTGAGTCTGGGACAATGGAAACATCATACCTCACCACAGCCACTGGCAAAAGCTGTGTTCAGTAATTAGCTAACTAATTGCTTCAGATAAAATGGAAGAAAAAAAAAATCTAATTATTTTCATTTCAACTTCTCAGAAGTATTTCTCCATAAAGAATAATTAGAAAAAAAAAAAAAAAGCTAAGAAAACACCTTCCTGAATTGCACACATAGGAATTGCTTTCCATTAGCTCAGACTTCACAGCAAACAGAGTCCATTGTCCAGGGATTAAACATCAGCTTAGCTCTAGATCTAAACTCAATGACAATAGACCGCCCGGCCAGAGGTACAAATGAGGCTTTGCCCTATGCAATAAATTCTGCATTCTCCTTTTCTACTGAGGTTCTGCCACAAGGAAAGGAAGGAAGGGGAAATAAAAGGAAGGAAGGCACAAGTGAGATTGCCTGTGTTTCAGCACTCCCTGAACTAACCAAACTCTGGTTCCAGCTCAAAAAAGGATTACATAGCAAGACAAGAAACTAGTGAAAGCTTTTCCATGCTCAGCTCAGCAACACATGTAAAAAAAACGTGCTGTGTAGTGGGGAATAAATAATTCATCCACCCCCTGCCTGCTGTCCTTGCAGTTAGACTGCACAAGGTTCTGTCAAGGCACAAATGATCCATTCTTGCCAAAACACGTTTTAATTCTCTTTCTTTTATCTGAATTCTAATCCAGTTCCGTTGGTGTGTGCAAAGGTTAGACAACAAGAGAGGTGGATATATTGAGGAGTTGTATGGGGAGCTGTTTAGGCAGAAAGCCTAAAGTTTGCATCCTTCCCATGGATGGAAAGAAAACCAGCCAGCTGACAGCACGCTGGATCCTGAGACAGCAAACACAATCAGCCTAGCGACTAAAGCATTGAGTAATTGAGAAAATCCATGAGCTATTTCAAGACAATTTGGGAACAAGAGGATCAAAAATAGCTAAAACTAAGGAATCTGCATTAAATGATTCACCCACTGCTTACATCTGCTTTTCCCAGCTGGATTCTTCTGTCTTTCCTCAAACACGACACCTTAGTCGGTGGCTGGTTCAACTGATTGCAAGATAATATTTTCCTACTTGATAGCAGTCAATTTTCATGGAAAATAGTTTTATTTTTCCATATATCTTGAAGTTTCCTCCATGGTATGCTGTGGATTTCCAAATGGCAACAGCACAGCGGCACTGGAGCCACGGGGCAATCAGGCTGCGCTGCTGTTAAATCCCATCTCGCCCGCCTGGGTTGGTTGCTATCCTGTGGCTACCTCTCTTAACAAATGCATTTTATTATCAATGTGTGATAATATAGAAGAGATTAAATTTTAAACTCAACAAAATTACAGGTATTTGACCTGTGGTATGTTAATATTCGTATTTCCAGAAAAGCCTCTCTTCTTTTTAATCCTTCAAAGGCAGCTGCTGTTGCATAAGGATGCTTCTTAGGGTATTGTCGTTATCTTGTAAAATACATTAGTCAAATCTTGATCCAGCCAATGTTCAAATGCAATACAAAACCAGACTGTAATAAAACTCTGAGCTGTTCCTTATCATGGGTTTGTTATCTCGTGCACTGCAGCAGGGCTCTCCAGAGCCAGTTCGTGTACACCCGCCCTGGCCAAACCTCCCACAGTCCTCCCTGGGGCCATTCTTCTGTCCCTTCCTTACAGACATTATTTTTCCTCATTTAATAGTACCTGTTGCTCCAACCACACATCCCATAACCTAGGAAATTGGGATCTACTGAGTGGCACACAAAACAGGGCTCCTCCATTTGCTCCCCGAAGCCCAGGAGAGACAACGGATGGAGAATAAACCATGGAGCAGATGTGGCTGCTGGGACATCCCATGGCTCACACTCCAGGAGGCAGGAGCAGCCCCTGGCTGTATCCCAAGCTCAGTATTCAGGACAGATCTTGTGCCAGCAAGGCATGATGTACATGATGAACACACTGAGGACCTGTTCTGCTGTGGCAGCAAGAGCGAAACAGGAGTTGGAGACGTCAGAAAAACATCAAGGCATGAATTTGCTTGACACAACACTTAAACCTGAGTATAGGTTGCTCTGGACAGATGTTAAATGACAAGGATAGCTCTTGATAGATAAAGAAATCCATTACCAAAGTGAGAGGAGGTGAACTTTGAAAGTACAAATCAATCATCTTGTGTTCTGACTGTTTCATCTTTTTTTAAAAGAAAGCAGGCAATAGAGGCCTTGTTTGAAGCAGACAATGGTACTGTAATTTCTTTAGCTATATATATAATGGCATCATGAATATGCATCTTTGGAGATTAAAGAAAACCCTTTCTCCGACTCCGACATACAAAACACTCTGAATTTGATTATTTAAATCATACTAAATTATCAATGCAATTATCTCACAGACAAAACAAGTAGATTATTATTCTGTGCAGTTCTCATTGAAATGAATAGGGGAGAAACAATGGGAAAGGGAAAACCATCCTAACCTTCAAAAACGAGCTCCCAGTCCTTCTCTTCTTCTCCTTCAACATTCATCCCTTTCTTCCAAGGTGAAAAGTCTTTTGTCCTTGTGGTGGTTTGGCCCTGGTTGGAGGCCAGATGCCCACCAAAGCTGCTCCATCACTCCCCTTTTCAGCTGGACAGGAGAGAAAATAGATATTGAGAGGCTCAGGAGTGGAGATAAGGCCAGGGAGAGATCATTCCACAATCAGTGTCATGGGCAGAACAGACTCAACACAGAATAAAGGACAGAAAACTCTCTGATTGATGGTCCTGCCCTGTACCCCCAGTGACACCAGAGTTGGGTGATGAGAAGTGCAGCCAGATCTTAAAGCACCTTTCCCCCACCCCTCTTTCTTCACAGACTGAAGAAGCCAAGGAGGGGAATTAATGGGAATTAATGCCCATGGGAATGCCGGTGGGATCCACTTTTCACCTTTGAAACTCTGCATGCATTAGAAACTGCCTCTCTTCAGAAACTGCCCCCTCCAACATCCCCACTGCTTGTGGGTAACACACATGAGGTGCTGAGCAAGATATTCCCCATGAAGATGCTGTAGCTTACAACCTTCCAACCCACAGTACCTCTTCCTTCGCCCCCAGATGAGCCCCAAGCAGGTGAGATCCCAGTGCTGCGGTGCCTGAGCTCCTTTCCCAGCAGTGACAGCAGGAGAGAGAAAGAGAAGGGGAGCCATGGGCTTTGAGGTGTGAAGCCTGCTGTCTTGTTGAAGGTGAGTTATCTCACGCTCTACCACCACGAGTGGGAAGTATTTCCCTGCTGTGTCGGGACATCAAGAGCACAGAGCTATCAACCGCTTTTAACTTCTCTGTAGATCCAGAGCTAAACTAACCCAGTGTAAAGAAACATTAAAGGCCGCTCTTCAAAACGTTATATGTACAGTGGGAGATGAAACCTGTCAGGATTCACTCTGGGTAACCATTAACTGTGATGGAGAACCCAGTATCTTGTCACTGCTGGTCTCTCACTTCACTTTACGGCGTCGGCACGGGCCACGTGAAGGCTCCGAGGGACAGGTTTTAATTTGAGCTTTATGATGTGTGAGGCTGAAGCCTCACAGTGTTAAAAAAGAGTGTTGTAAATAAGGACAGCTGCCCGGTGCACATGAAAAAGCCCACAGCAATTCACATGATTCCCTTGGGACAGCTGAAGGTGAACAAACATGACATGGAGTTTGTCAGGCTCCTCCATGGCACCGCCAAAGCCAGCCCCATTATTGTGTTTGAGCTGGTGTGTGCTGGGGGCCAGGAACCAGCTTGTCTGTGAAGGCAGCACAGACCTGAATCACAGACTCACCAGGCTGGAAAAGCCCTTTAAGCTCATGGAGTCCAACCGTCCCTGTCCTGTGCTGACCCAGAGCCCTGAGCACCTCATCTCCTCTCTGTTAAACACACCCAGGGGCTCAACCACTTCCCTGGGCAGCCTGTTCCAGGCACCGACAACAGGCGACCTGGAAACAGGAGAGGTGGAAATACTGTGACCCTGGTATTTTGTCCGAAGCTGTCGTGGCTGACTGGGCCCTGAGAGCTGTGTTCTGCACCCTCTGGTGCTGCGTTCAGCTAAACACAACCCCGGCTGTGGGTCGGCACACAAGCACAGGCTGCTGGGTTGTGGTGTGGACTGGACAGGGTCCATAACTGATCCGCCAGCAGAATGGGGATGAAACTGCTCAGCTCACCCATTTCTAACAGGCAACTAGGAGTTTACTGTAAAATACTTTCATAGATCTGTGGGGCCCCAAAAAAACCCCAAGCCCCACATCCATCCTAAAGAGTATGGCTTTCTTCTGTAAAGTGCATCAACCGCAATGGCAGCGGAGCAGGAAATACTCCTCAGCGCACACAGCGTGTACAGGGAGAGATACTTTGCCCATGGAACAGAGAAAATCAGTTCATTTCACTGCCCTGACCTCAGTCATGGGCAGTTCCAACCCCTGGCTGGCCATGAGCATGCTCTTGCTCTTCTCCAGGAACGGGGGAAAGGTTTCTGAGGAGCCTGTGCCGAGCTGTCCTGCAGCATGAGGCAATCCCACCACGCTCCATGCATGAGGGCTCTGTCCTGTCCTACACTGGCATTGGTAAATCTGCTTCTAGAAGGGGACAAGACACTGAAGCCTCCTGGAAACGAGCAAACCCAAGCTGGCAGGGGGTCAGGCCATCTCAGCCTTGGGAAACAAATGGGGCATTTCCATCTCCAATGCCGAAATGCATTTCAGAGTGTATAAGGGATCTTCCAGTCTGCCCTGGACCCCAAAGCTGGACCAAACGCTCTCTCTGTCACCCCTGGCAGATGTGTGCCCAATCTGGTTTCACAAACCCATCCACAACCGTTCCACACTGCCTCAGCCCTGCCAGCACCCCTTCCCAGCACTTGCCTGCTTCCTCCAGAGCTGCTTCTCTTCCAGCCAGCCATCCCCTCTGTAAGCTATCCCCAGTCCATTTCCATCTTGGCTGGGGAGTGCAAAGCTCCTTTTTCATTGTTGAAACACTAATGAAATCTTTGTGTATACTCATGGAACATAAAGAGAGTATAAAGCTCTATTTGCTACATCTACTACAGCAATTCTTTTCATGAGTGAATTTCATGTCTCTGCCAAGCAAAAGGTGTTTCATAATGTTTACTGAGCAGGAGGGAATGAAATCCATCCTGTGCAGGACCTGAGAGCAGGTCTGCAGTGCACACAGGTGTCTGACAGCCTGGTCTCCTCCTGTGAGTTGCTGGGGATGCTGTACTAATAGTGTGGAGGTTTAAGATTATAGAATCATGGAATCATAGAATGTGTTGGGTTGGAAGGGACCTTCAGAGCCCACCCAGTCCCACCCTGCAGTGAGCAGGGACATCTGCACTAGATGAGGTCACTCAGACATCCATCCTGACCTCGAATGTCTCCAGGGATGGGGCCTCCACCACCTCTCTGGTCAACCTGGGCCAGGGATCCACCACCCTAATATTGAAGAATTTTTTCCTAATGCCCAACCTAAATCTCCTCTTTTCTAGTTTAACCCATCCCCCCTCATCCCATCGCTCCATGCTCTCAGGAACAGTTCTTCCCCAGCTTTCCTACAGCCACCTTCCAGGGATCAGAAAGCCACTATAAAGTTCCCCCAGGAGCCTTCTGCAGTCAGCTTCCCATTTTCCAGGACTTTGATAGAAAACTGAAAGGGTGTCAAGGCCAAAAACTTTGTTGTTTGTTGGGGAAGTCCTGGGGGGACCAAACCACAGGAGCAAACTGCAGCAGTGCTCCTTGCACAAGGGTTTTGTGCTCTTAAGCTGCCTGGAGGCACCAGGGACGTGCTGCTGAGCCACAGGCAGGATGGACCCCAGCAAGGGCTGGTGCTCCAGGCACAGCAGGTCAGTTGGGAGCTCCATGTGAACGCTCAGCACCCTGCAGTGTGCTGGGGAAGGCTTGTGGAGGAGTACAGGCGACTGCAGGAGTTTTGACAAGATGTTTGCAGCGTATACACAAGGTGCAAACCCAGGTGTGAGCACAGGGACCTTGCACCCACAGTGTGACAGGACCAGCTGGTGGTGGTGGCTTACTGCTTGGGAGGAGAAGCAAGTGATGGTGCTGACACAGAGTATCCTGAGGGCTGTCCTGTGATGCCCAGCTCTCCCCTGCACTGCCAAGGACAGGGCTTACCTCAAAACAAAACACTTGCTTCCCAATATTCCATAGCTAATTACGCTCATTACGCCTGCATCTTCCACAGACACACCCTGACACTGTGGTAACGCCCAGGACACACCCTACATAACACTGTACTGATCCAATGGGGACACAGACCTGCGTGCAGACCTTCTGGAACTCTTCCCAAAACAGTTCTCATGTGCCAGGGTATCCCCAGGGATGGGAATGACAGACTGCCAGCCTGGCAGCCACACGGGCTTCATGACAATGCAAAGGTCATGAGCTCATATTGCTTTGGAAATTCCTATTCACTTCTCTTCACATCAAATCAATTGGAACCCAACTTATTCTTGTCACTGGCCTAAAGCAAAAGCCCAAGCTGTCAAGCAGCTGCAGCAGCTTTTTAAATTGTTATTTATATGGAAACAAAACTAACCAAAAGAACAGAAAAAAACCCACCCCAACATTAGCTACGGCAAGCTTATTAACAAATTCATTAGCAAATTCATTTCACTGATTGAACCCAGTAACAGGCATTCAATAGAAACCCAGAGATAACAGCAGAAACTAATTATTGCTAGCCCATTGCTTCACACGAGGCGGCTTCTACAGAGCAACACAGAGTGTTGCTGCAGAGGCTGGACCTGTGAACATCTCTGGGCCATACCCCTCACTGGGAGAATTTGGGAAGATTTGGGCAAGGAGAGCATCTCACCCAAAGGGACGATCCAGTGCACTGCTTCTGTCACCAGGACAGAGGGTTTAACCTTCACAACCCAGCCTTAGGAAACAGCAGGCATGGCTTCATGTGTCTGGGCAGTGCCACACCAAGCAGGTGGGAGTCTCCAGGAAGGGTCTGGAGTAGGAGCCTGGAGACACATGTCCTTCCTCTGCTCCTTTTGCATTTGTAGGAACAGATGGGACCTGAGAACTTAGTTTCTTGCACCTTGGATTACGTTATTGCCTTTATTTCAAAGGAAGAAGGGAGCAGCTGATAGCACTGCTCAAAAAATAAACCCAACCTGCTGCGTCCTCCTACACACCCATGTCTCAAATAGCTTTTATGTCACAGCTCCTCACCCTCTGGGCAACTTCCTGGGTTTTTTTTCTGAAGGCCAGTTATATCAGGGAAATAAACACAGGCTGCACTAGGTGTGACTGGGGCCACCCTGGTAAAAAGTCCTAACAATCAGTGGTCTTGCTTACCCCCTCTTCCATCTTGTCTACGTTGGCCGTCAGCACAAGGATTTATTTGGGCTCCTGGAGAAGCTGGAAAGGGACAACACAGTAAGTTATCAGTCCAGCTTTCCCCTTCCAAAGCCCAGCATCACTACAAAACACCCCATCCCCAGCTCCAGCAGGTTCCTGCTGCTCAGAGCCTCTGCATGTGGCAGAGCAGCTTCTGCTCCAGGTGCTGGCAGCAACTCCGTACAAGCTGAAGGCTCTCGCCCACTCGCTGTGCTGATGGCAGGTGAGGAGCTGAAAGCACCAGCTCTGCAGGACATGAGTGCCCTTTTCCAGGGGCTCTCAGCCCACCATGAAGAATGATGCTGGCCTGCCTTAGGTTCTGTTCTGCAGGCTATGGCTTGTTTGCAAACTCTTCATTTCAGCTCCCTTAGGTTTCTAATTGGCTTTTTCTGTCTCTTCCCATGATTAGATGGCTGATGTTAAGTAACTTATTGTGAAATTGAAGGACCAATAAATGTCCCCATTTTGAGTGTACTTCAGTGATTTAAACCATGTTTAAAATGAAAAACACTTCAGGTCACCAACCCGAGCACTTCAGAGTCACATCCACCTTAAAATGCTTTAATGGCCTGTTAATGTATTGCTGCAAGTACATCTACAGCACTGTTTATTATAATGTTAATTCCCAGTGCATTAAGATACATGTATTTTTTCAAGTTTACCTTAAAAAGATCATTGAGTCATAGAATGGTCTGGGTTGGAAGGGACCCAGATGGGGACTAGATGTTGTACTGAGGGACATGGTTTAGTGGGAGCTAGTAGTAATAGGTGAATGGTTGGACTGGATGATCTTTTAGGTCTTTTCCAACCTTGATAATTCTGTGATTCTGTGACCCCAAGGATCATAGAGTTCCAACGCCCTGCCACAGTGTTTTATAATCGCTGCCACACCACACTCAGAGCTCCCCAAGCAAAGCCCTTCCCAGACACTTTAGGTGGTTCTCAACACACCCCCGAGCTGGGTTGCTGTGACATGCAGGTGTAAGTCTTTGTGTTTAACAGAAGGAAGAAACTGAGGCAGCGCTCAGTTGACTTGCTCAAGCACCTGACCCCCAGCCTGTGCAAAGGCAGGGCCTCCCCAAGCAACACCCAGGTGCAGAGCTTGGCGATGGGCAACACGCAATTCACTATGAATTTTAGGTGAAGCCATTTATTGGGTGAAATCACTCAGATTCTATACATTTGTTACTGCAAAGGTGGCAAGCTAAAAAACTGCTAATACATACACTGTTTACACCCCACTGATTGGTTAGTGACTATAACGGGTTCAGATAAACATACCTTATCGCTCAATATCGTTAGTTTACCTTTGGTGCCTAAAAGCATCCACACACCGGCTGTTTGACCATCTTCTTATGGCTGGTTCTTGATGTGTTCCGTTACTCCCAAGTACCTTCCCAGAACTCCTTCTGGGTTTAGGGCAGCCTGTACCCCTGTCATCAAGGCCGCTGTGTTTGGAGAATGTGATTATCAAAATCCTCTCAGCATGAGGAACTTTTCCTGCCTCATGGGAACACAAGGATATTGTCAGGGCCTGTGTCTTGGGTGAAGAGAGCTAGGCCGCCGGCAGGCCTGCTGTCCTGCCCAACACCCAGGGGCTCCTACAGCACCCCTCCACTGTGGCCATGCTCCAAAACCAGCTGCACAGCTAGAGGCACACCAGTATTTACCATCCCCTGTGTAAACATGACGTAAGCACAGCACGCTGACAGTAAATCAGATGGGGGTGCCAATGTTGCCCATCATTTCTGTAGCACTGTCAGGTTTTCCAGCAGGCGCCTTGCAATAAACTGATTATTGCTGTTATTACAAGCACACTGCTTCATTCAGGGAATGTCTTCAAACACATTTGAGGTTGGGTTCCTCCAGCAATTTCAGCCCTAACAGTCTTTACCAATGAACCGTGCACAGTAAATAAGATGGGGGGAAAAAAATATTCTCCAAATGATAATGTCTGGCCCATTCCCCAGCTGAAAGTCTAACAGCAATCAGCATATTTGCATTGTACCAGCAGCCTCGTGCCGTAGCTGTCTGCTCGGGGAAGGTCTAATATTTACAGTGTGCACGGTACTGTCTGTTGTTAAACTCATGAACAGACTCAATGACCCAACAAACTGGGAAAGGTACGAACTGGAATAAAAAGAGGATGGAATGAGTGTGTACTATGTTATCACAGGCAGCACAGAATCAAAAATACAAGCGGTAACCCAATTCCTACTGAAATGAATGTCAGTGTGCCCCAAGTCCCACCAGACCTTTCCCCAACAGACTCTATTTTCCACCCACACCATTCAGAACTTTTCCCTAAAGTTTCCTCCTCTTTGAGACTGTAGGGAAGGCAGGCCCAGCACAGCTGCTCATGAGGCTTGCCTTGCACACAGGAGGCCTCTGGGACCTGGCTGCTGTTTGCCTGATGATTCTCTTGGAGGTGAAGCTGCCTTGGGGTTGGAGGTGAAGCTGCCTTAGGGTTGGAGGTGAAGCTGCCTTGGGGTTGGAGGTGAAGCTGCCTTGGGGTTGGAGGTGAAGCTGCCTTGGGGTTGGAGGTGAAGCTGCCTTAGGGTTGGAGG